>LR989992.1:12674903-13274903 GCA_905147175.2 Nymphalis urticae | reverse complement strand
GAACAAAACGGACCATGTTTTCCTAGTAAATAACTGTAAGTATTCATATGTTTTATAAGGCTTGTCTGTTTCGGTACTTACTAAGGAAAGGGTTTTCTAAGATTGAAGATGCACCGAGGTTGCGGTTAGAATATGCGGAAAACTCTCCGATTCACATGGAAATGCGATTCAATACGGATTTGAATACATTTACTTATAGCGCTGTCTCCTTTTCTCTGTCTTATTCTTTATTTTGATATAATTTTTACAATAGCAATAATATAAGACTATGCAAGATCAATAAAGACATATATACGACCAGTATCGTTAAGTATTCCAGATATTGTCCAAATCTATTCATTCGTTTTTGTATGAAAGAGACAGACAAATCTATCAATCCATCCTCATAATATTAGAAGGATTATTCACCCCACTTGTAAGAATGTTCACACAATGCAATATTATCAGAACTACGAACTTTGGAGATACTAACTTCAGATAATAGTGTGCATGCATTCAAAACTTCCTTGAACACCATGTTGACATGAGTTGGATCCAGCAACTTAGACTCTTAAACTTAATTTCATATCCTGTACCTATTATATAAAAATAAAAATAAAAATAAAAACTTTCAGCTTTATATAGCTTTACATATTAGTATAGATAAGCCGATATTATAATATTAATTTAATATCTCATTAGGGAGACGTAAGATTTTAAAATTTAATTTCGAAAACTCAGTTATTACAGCGAACCAATTCACCGAATGTTAAGAAAAGTTGCGCTCCGCCAAAAATAAGTTATATTTTCTTTCCATTTTCTTGTATTGGCTTTACAATTGCTCGTCTTCCACTGTGAGATACTTCGGAAATGTGAAATTATTTTCAATTCGAAGGGAATCGTAGTCGTCTCGACAAAAAAATTGATGTTCCTTGAAATCGAAAATAAGTGAATTGTTGTATGGGTAGTTTATTTGTCATCAATACCGATAAGATGTTTGTTTTCCAAAAATATTACTGACTGGTTGTCGCCTGCGGCTTTCCGCCTCTTGGGGGATTGCGCGCAGGTGTGAACCTTTATCTTTTCGTGGTGTTCAAGCTTACTTCGTACCAAATTTCACAAAATGCAGTTCAGTTCTTTAGCCGTGAAAAAGTCGAATTTATAAAATTACTATGATAAATTACTCCTTTTGGAAGTGATTTTATATCTCTAATTATAAGATTGCGCTAAGAAGCAGTCTGTAAATTAAAAAAAAAAAATGTGTTGTATGCCATTGCACTTCTGATAGAGAACACTCTTTGGAGTTCATGTTTCGTTACTACTCCAATTCGGTTCGGTGATATATATGATCCGGATATATGTCAACTAATTTCTTATCTTTTCTGTTCTACACACACTAGTCACTTCTGAAGGTAGGCAAGGCATGTCTGTGTTATCGATAACAACAGACTGATACATAAATTTTAATCCTAACATAACGTATAAATACATACTCTAATAAATAATACACACAGACTCGAGGCAGGAATTGAAACCGCAATTCCGGAGTGGAAGGCAGGATCACTGCTAACAGCGCCGGGTCAGTCAAATATACTATGATTTTGAGAAACAAATAAATTTCTTTTTATAATAAAAAAGTCAGTGGTTGCTCGAATTCGAACCGGCGATCACTGGTAGTAAGAGAAAACATCGTGAGGAAATCTTCATATCGGATGAGATTCTAGTATGAGTTACCAAGACACGTTGGAACAAGTTGAAGGAATAAACTTCAAATCTTTATCACAAGAAGTAATGGCCTTTGCCCATCGGTGAGATACCAACTGGCTGCTACTTTTCTCACTTACATAATAATGCAAATCATATATAATAATAAGTATGTATGCATACAAATACTTACGAACAATATGACTTTATATAATTCGAACATTTTACTGTATACCTCTACGTTTATATATTAATATATCATGCGCAAATTAAAAAAATTACACAAATCTTTATATTATTTATGTCCTATGTAAACGGAGCATATAAATGAAATGCCATTCTGGATGCACCTTAAATACAGACGTTATATCGTAAAACTCTGAGCTTTAATGAATATTAATGCTGTATCATTAATTAGACAAAGCGGAGAGCGGGGCCGACTGGGGCCAAATCGTTTGCACCCATTGCACCGCTAGGTAAAGACCGGTCCATGTTAATTAGAGACGATTCTTTAATTATTTTGTATAATCAAATTCAGAAATTTATTCAGTTGAAATTATGAAACCTCTTTGGAAGCGACACCCGAGTGATACTTAACTGACTTAAGCCCGGATACTGTATTAAAAAAACGATTCATTTTGCTTACTAATTAATAGTAGAATTGTCTAGTTGACATTTACTTTTTATATTAAAAACTATAGTATCTGTGATGTTCATAGATTTATCCTACCATAATTATCTGCAACCTTCTGATCCGTATGTAACAAGCCAACGGTAGCGTCTCAATAACGCCTCGTAGTATAACTTGGCATTCAAGTTTCACTGATTCACAATCATTAAGCTGATTTTCAAATTTGGAATATTCTTCCCTAACCTGAAACAAAATGCAGTCTCTTTTTTACAACCTTTTCAATTTCAACTCTTAATATCGGTGGGTCTAGCAACTGAATTTGAAATCGGTTCCATTCCACGGATTGAGCTGAAATTTTTCACATCCACGCATCGTATAGCCAATAGCACAAAGGCTATATTATTATGATGCAAATTATTGTATCTTTTCAAAATTACCGCCAAATAAAAATGTTTACTTTTTTTCGTTTAATTTTTTCAAACATCATAAAATACAATCCGAAATAATCGCATCCTTGCATTGTTGAAGATGATTATCGTCACGTTCACGATATAACTCGCGCTGTCCGAGCCAGTATAAATAGAACCGGGTGACCGGGTAGCGAATTATTGCCGGACAGCTCAGACAAATTATATCCAACGCGTGCTCGACCCTCGCATAATAATAAAAGCACAAAAGAACTATTCACTATATATTAAACGGGAATGAATGAATGAATGAATGAATCGTTTGTTTTTTTTTTGTTTATAAACTACAGAACATACCTCCAATCGAAAAATACATACATACATGGCAGTAAGCTTAAGATTTTTTTGTATGTGTCACCAACCTTAGGAACTAAGATGTTATGACCCTTGTGCTTGTAGTCACACTGGCTCACTCACCCGGTTACCGGATAATACGAAGTTTTGCTGTTTAGCGGTAGAATATCCACCTGGTGTGGCACCTACCCAGACGGGTACACAAAGCCAAATAATTATGTGAAAAATGGTGCATATTTTAGTTAGTTTTCTATGATACTTTATCTTATTTTTGTAGGAATTTATGTGAAAGTTTCCGGTATCCCAGCCAATATTAGAAATGCGAAAGTGAGTTTGTTTATAACTTTAGTACTACTATGTTGTTACGTCTTAACTACTACAACCGATCATCATAAAATATGCCCTTTGTTTGACAAGCATACAAAAAATAGCATAGGGTAGCTAAAACTACGCCTCCCCCTCTATTGCAAGTGAAGCCGCGGGCGGAAGCTAAAAGTACTATCAACGTGCAATAGGTGGTGCGAATTACAGGCTTATACATAAAGTATATAACAACGGGTTTTCTAACATGGTAGAACAAGATTATTTAAATAGTGATTAAATTATATAATTATAATTTTTCTTAATGAGAGAAGAACAGCCTGTACATGTCCAGCTTCTAAAGACCGTCTTGCATTTTTTTTCTTTCATTGCCAAAAGTTTTCTTTCATTGCCAAATAAATAAATTATTATAAACTCAAACGTGATAAAGAGCATTCTATCCACAGAGCCAACTCGACTCTTTTTTATATCACTGTTGTAATAAAATGTATAAAATCTAAGTAATACCCGCGTACCGTCGGGATATATACCTAGTTTAAATTCAAAATTACAAGTACAAGGTTCGTAAGGAACAGTGAAGTCGATCAGGGACGCGAAGTCGACACAATGACTTGGTACTGGAGTTATGGAATAAATCACCTCTCGTTGCGGGAAATTGCTGAGTTGCGGGCGCCGCCGGGGTAGTGAGGAGCATCTTAATATCGATAAGTAATTTCTAGTATCGATACTATTTTTAATTAATTATTCTTAAACAACAGTTTTCATTAATTCATCTCGCAAAACTATGTATGGAATAAATGGTATATTTATATAAAATATACAATTTTGATATTAAATATGGTAACGCTAGGGTTATTACAACGATGGTTGGCGTTCTATGGGGAAGGCTTTCTTCCTTCTCTAAAAGGGTTATAACTGTTTACGATAAACACCGCAAATATGTTGATTTAAAAGTGGAAAAAATACGACGTGGAATAAAAAAAACTTTAAAGTAGCAATAGCTAATGACCACCGATGTCTTAGTAATATTTTATTTAATAAAAACACATGACATACACACACTGAATAACAAAAACTGTGATATTATATTAAATACGTGTCAGTAAGTTATTCTAGGCCGATACTCGTACTCTATTTCCAGAAAGGCAAACGCAATCAATTATATAGTAACGATTAATCTTGTAATTTTGAATCAAATCTCTTATTCCACACTATCGGATCTTTTTATATTTATCAATTAAATACCTCCTATATCTCTTAAAATTGTTCCCATCGAATAAAAAAAATATATTTAATTTCTATTATAAAATTGTAATCCTATGTGGCTTTACTTCAGTAATAATTGTACAACCATTTCTGTAACGCTGTTGATTACAAGTCAAAATAAATAAATTCTAAATCATATATTTAATCTAAAACAAAAGAGGAAAAACTATTGGTTAATGTTCCATTTATGTACAGTTCCCTTAAAAATTTAATAAATAATATCCTATTTTATGATGCATAAATTTAAATTTAAAAATAAATTAAAATTTATTTTTATATAATATAGGTAGATAAAATATCGATATTAATTCATCGACAATTTCGACTCAAAGCGCGCCGCGTCATCTAATTTCCGCGGCCCCGTAGGAAGCCTCGACGAATGTGTTGTCAAACTGCACGATGCATGTTGCACGATGTGTGCACAAAGTGCAACGATGTGTAAATGAAATTGAGTTTCAAGAGTTAATGCCGGACCAACTGTATGATTACATCGATTTGTGCTGAAAAGATTTGAAATTTTCGATGACGTTGCTACGTCACTACAATGGCCAGTGATGTTCCGTTGATGTCGTCCTGAACAAAAGCCGCTACGCTATTCATTCTGTAACTAACTCGTCTATTTTGTCTGTGGTAGGACTCTATGCCTAGTCTAGTTACCGTGCTCTCGACTTTTTTAATCTAAGCAATACTCGTTTATTTATCATATACATGAATTAAAAAGAATAATTAAAAAGCTTTTTGATGATGATGATGAAACTGATATGAAAATAGTCGGTACACGGTACAAACTGAGACTTCGAGCGTCATACGAGTAAGCGTAAGATTTCGAGCGTCATATGACGTCAGCGTAGGATTTGTTATTGTAAGTGCGTTAACGTGTGCGTGAGATCGGTACACGAGCCCACATGATGTAATTCTCGTGAGTACCTTGGTACTCAATCAATTTGTTTCATAAAATATAAATTTTGTTTGCCCTGAAAATCCCTCATACTCACTCAATTATACACAGCACGTTATATACAGATGCTGTATAAAATTTGTTCAAAGTTTTCCCTTCATCACGTAGCCCAAGGTCTTTTCCATTCATTGACGTATCTTCGCGAACTTAATTAAAGTGCAAAAGAAAACGGAATACACAAACCGCTATTATGCTTGCCCTCCACTGCAGAGAGAGCGCGTTATTGCTATTGAATTAACCGATATATTTTAAAAATAGAACGCGTCAGTGTTGTTTTCAATTAGACGATATTAAATACAAGCTTTATTGAAGTAATTATCAATTAAATAATTTGATTATATAAATAACATTTTATCGTCAATCGTAAATAAATGATATTTAAATAGTGGCCGTTGTATGACTGTGGTACAATGGTTGATAACAAAATTATTAATACCACAACCAGAGAAAACTAGAGAGACATGGTCGGTCTAAACTATGCAGATCCAACGGATTTAACTTTTACTCGCCGACACGTATTACGAATTCTGAACCTAGGGTTGTGCAACTGTAAAAGGAATTAAAAAAAACCATTTCAATACTGCTTCTCCCCTGCTTCGCTGTGAGTAATAAGTGGAAAAATTTCCTTTTTAAGAAACTTTCTAGAACTCTCGAGTGATACTTGAAGCGATCTTTTCGACTCGGGGAGGTAGATTAAAGCGCTTTAAATATATTCGCATCTTCGTTTCACGTTTTCATGGAGTCATCTATTTTTACTAGTTAAGAAATTTCAAAATTCACAAGAAGTTCTCTCACGTGTATCCTGATTTATAAAAGTACTGAAGTTTTCTTTTTTGGCATGTTCTTATAAAATTCATGATGTTGTGTTATAAATATGCTGTAGTATCTGTATGAAAGAACCGTTAACATACTGATGAAGGATATTTCATTTGTTTTTTTTTTTACTCTTATTCTTTTATTTGATTTCCAAAATAGTCTTCTGAATACTTGATATAAAATATCGGCTTTGTTTGTTTGAAGGTTTTAATATTTATTCATAATATTCATTAATTCGCAAAAAAAACTGCAAACTACGGCTCATAGGTGCGTTACTAGACGTAACGTTGAACGCGGGTGAAATCGCGCGAAGCAACTTTTTTTTCTTGTATAACTTGATATATCAAAACTAGTTGTTTGGCATCTCTATATATTATTAGTAAACAGCCTGTTAATGTTCCACTGCTGGGCTAAGGCCTCCTCTCCGTTTTGAGGAGAAGGTTTTGGAGCTTATTCCACCACGCTGCTCCAATGCGGGTTGGTAGAATATACATGTGGCAGAATTTCAGTGAAATTAGACACATGCAGGTTTCCTCACGATGTTTTCCTTCACCGTCAAGCACGAGATGAATTATAATCAGAAATCAGAAATTAAGCACATGAAAATTCAGTGGTGTTTGCCCGGGCTTGAACCCACGATCATTGGTTAAAATTCACGCGTTCTAACCACTATACCATCTCGGCTTTATTAATTATATATTATTAAAGGATAGAATTCGAATGAGGTAAGCCAATTCAAACATACTGATAAATCTGATGATATAATCACTAATCTTTCATTTTGGACTTCTGACTCGTGAAATTACACTCAACATCAAAATACTTTATTCAAAATTGAAGCATTACACTTGCCTATTTATAGTCAAACTAGAAACTACCACCGGTTCGTAAAAGAAACACCCAGCCCTGAAAAGAACCGGCGAAAGAAAGCTCTTATCTTGTACTTTCAACCGCAATTAGAAAATCCGAAACCCGGATTTGGAAGGCTTATAGTTGGCAGCACGAATGCATTCCGGTCACGACCTTCAGCAATGAATAATACGACCAAAAATTTTCTCTTTGGTGACAAAAATTTTTCATTATTTTTTCTATTTCTTTATGAATAGCATAATAATTTTATATAAGAAGCAAAATTATACATGTTGTTTAAGCATCAATAGCGAAATGGTTGGCCGCCTAGCGATGAAATATATGTATATATTATACCTCTGTTTTTTATTTTTTTTGTTATATTTGTATGTATGTATATTTTTAAATATTAATTACCGCCTTCACGGATTTCTGCTTAGCCTAAAGGTTGACTGGTAGAGAATGCCTTTAGGCATTAAGTCCGCCTTTTGTCCTACTACAGAATGAGGTGGTCAAAAAAGTTTTTAAATAAAATAAATAAATAAGATGTCGCAGGTTCGATCTTCACCCCTTGTGCTATTGTCGTCACTCCTAAGACGAGATTTCGCATTTCGAATTAGCGATGTAAGCGATGGTTAACATTTCTTACAATGCCAATGTTTATGGGCGTTGGTGACCACTTACCATCAGGTGGCCCAATTGCTCGTCTGCCTATATACTATAAAAAACAACTTTACGCTTAATTGGATTATTTACCCTAAATAATAATATAAGTAATTTCCTTAAAGAGCATTGCTACTATTCTAGTTAAAAAAAAACAAATCTAATCGCGTTTGCTATCGCTATACTACGGTATGTTTCGATACCTATTTAAACGCGACGTTTCCAGTGACATATCTCAGTTCCGTATGTTTTCACTGCGAAATTGTAAGCGGCACATTACGATGCGTATGAAAGTTGGCAAGTCAAAGCCAACAGACAAGTTGGTTCGTTTAGCCGCTGTTTTCAGAGCAAATGTAACGGTCAACGAACATCGCTTATTAGAAATGCCAAAGAACCTGATGCTGATGAATAGATAATTGCAATCTTTGTTGTTTTTACGGTCCCTTTTTTGTATAAATATATGAAACACTCATTATCTATGTTATACGTAACTTATGTACTCACCACATAATACATGACGTTTGTAAAATGTAATTATTATTTGTTATTATAATTAGATTTCCGTTACATATAATATTACGTTATATACATTATTCGTAGACCCTTATTCAACCTGTGTGTGACGGGTGACTAGATCCCGAATAAATCTAAAGAATTAATAATAAAATATTATCGACAGTATTTACCACGTGTGTAAATACCTACTCTATAATTAATTAATAAATAAAAACCATGAAAAAATACATTATTACTTAACAATTTTCGCGGTAATGGGTCAAACAGTGTTGAATTCTATGAACCCCGACCAGATAAGTATACAACATTTATATAATACATAATAACTTGATTACTAAAAAAATATAACAATTACGTTGTACGTATGCCATTTTCAACATAATTTGTTCCGTGTCACTTCGTGGTCACTGCGTTCGCGTCGCGTATTTGCTAACGTGTTATTGCATAACTTCTAAACTCTCTGTATATATCTAAGCTCAATTACACTGAACGAGAAACCGTAATATATTGAGGGAGACAAAGTTCACTTACTTTATGTTGTCTTAACTTGAGTGAATTTCATTGTTAAATGTTGTTAGAATTACTTTTATTATGTACTGTCTACATATTATATTTAACTGTCTTCGAAATTCTTTTAAATGTTATTTTTTTCGTTCGTTTTTTTTGACTGTTATTTTTTGTACTATACGCTGTCTATAAGTTTTATAACTCAATAATATCATTTCTAAATGCTTAATAGTAGCAACAGATTGCAAAGAACCGACTGCTTTGCTAAGGCGCCCCCTCTTTTTTTGGGAGAACGTTTTTGGAGCTTACTCCATCTAGCCGCTCCAATGCGGAAGGAAATAGAGGTTCTTAATTTTAATTTTATTCCTTTATTGTATCCTATATTTATATTCACATATTTTGAACTTGGCACTTCTCAAGATACTTGTTACTACAAACATTTGTAAAAACAATTGAAACAGTATGCTACAAAAATAATAATTATATATTTATCCTTTGTAATGCAGTTATTCGGTTCAGATCTTCATATCTTAATTATCCCATTGTTCTAGTAGCTATCCTATAAGGCAGCATTTTTGAGACCTTGCGTTCCAATCCTGATTTGTACCAGTCAGATGTTTAATTGAGATCTAAGTAACGATGAAGTGTTTTTTTATTTTTATTTAAGGCTCAAAATGCTGCAACCCTCAATCAACAACTCGTTTAAAAGGTTATTATTTTAAGCATTTATTCACACAAATACATATTGTCTTAATAATTAATGTTTTTTACTAATATACTATATATATAGAAAGTCGAGATAGCCCAGTGGTAAGAACGCGTGTATCTTAACCGATGATCGTGGGTGATGCCCGGGCAAGCACCACTGAAGTTTTTCATGTGCTTAATTTGTGTCTATAATTCATCTCGTGCTTTTCGGTGAAGGAAAACATCGTGAGGAAACCTGAATGTGTCTAATTTCACTGAAATTCTGCCACATGTGTATTCTACCAATCCGCATTGGAGCATCGTGTTGGAATAAGCTCTAAACCTTCTCCTCAATAAGGGAGTTGAGCCCTTAGCCCAGCGTGGGACATTTACAGGCTGTTACCGTACTAATATACTTATGGCAGTATTTTGTCAACTTTCGATAGTCTATGAGCGATAAATTGATAATAAAATAAAATATAACAACGCATAATTACCATTTTGCCGTCATTAGCAGTGCTGTAGCAATGTCGCATTGTTCATAAAGCACCAAGTACGTACCTGAAAAAAAAAACATATAAGTTTGATTTACAATTAGATCAGAATAAATTGTTGTTTTTATTTATTCACAAGTTGGCTCTTATAAGTAATTTTTAATTTTTTACAACGAATATTTCCTACGCTTTTTATTATTAATATAATTTATTATTAATATTATGTAAGCCTCGTATATATTTACAATTTACAATTACCTAAGATTCAAAGATGTTTTTTGGGAAAGTTAAAAACACTTTATTTTTTGTATTTACTAATAGCTTCGAAAAAGGTATTTTTTACTTTTTTATATTTACTTAATGGGTATATGCAATGATTATAACAAATCAATTATTATTATTATAAACGTATTGTTATGCAACTCATAGGATTGCTACTTTGTTATGAACATCCTGAAAGGATTCACAAGCTCCTTGATCATAAATAGCCTGAAAAGCTCTTCTTAGTAGAATTGACCAGTATTAAAAACTATAGTACATAAATTTGGATCTATATGGTATTATAACAGATGTCGATTACATCTGTTACGCCCTTCTCTTATTAGCTTAGTCACACAAACTGCACAACTCTTTATTTTACATTACTGCACTTTACTTCGAGGGCGTTAGGTTTTGAATTATAATTAAAGACAATTTGTAATTTTGTATTACTATTATTTATTTGTCAGCACACCATTCTTGCTCGGCATCTAACAAACGAATGGTTGGTTTTCCGATTTTTTATTATAAGATCAATTTAGAGTCAAAATAAAACTTATATTATTAATCAAAATAAATATTTTAATCTAAAGGAAAAGAATCAATTGAGATACTAAAATATTTGTAGGATATAGTTTTGTGGTTTATTAAAATATTGTGTATATCCGCTTTATTAAAACAATGATACATCTAAAGTCGGTAACACATTTGTTAGTTGCCTAAATTTTCTAACTTAGTGTACTTCGTGGCTGAGTCTGACTCGTCTCGTTAGGAACGATAAATTAGGATCACTTTAAGTTTCGAATCTAAAGTGTTTCGTACAACTACTGTCGCATTGGTTACATTAATTTTACTATAAGGTAAAACATTCTGTAATTTTTAGGAATTTTGATATTATACATCAAAATAAAATGTAACAAGGCCAGTAAAGTCCTTTTTACTTTAAGCCATTTAAAATTTACACGCCGTAAACCATCAATTGTGATTCCTACAAATTATATCTAAGTTAATTCCCTTTGTGCCTGTAATTACACCGACTATAATTAAATCGAAACACATAGTACTGATGTTTGGAAGTGTAATAATTAATAAGACGGTACTCACTCGCCGAGGCTTCAATGGTACCTTTTATTTTCATAATAAAATTAATTTATACTTATATTATAAATGCGAAAGTAACTGTATCTGTTTGTCCGTTACGCTTTTACGCTAAACTACTGGAACAGTTTTGATGAAATTTGTTGTGCAGCAACCTTAAAACCCAAGAATGGACATAGACCATTTATCTATTACCCTCTCATAAATGGAAGGAAACTAGTTATTTGTATAGGAATAAAGGAATTATTTTATATAATGCTAGAAGTTTCCTCCGGCAAATCGTCTCGAATATATTTCTCCGTATTTTTACATTGTGCGCAGTTTGCAGATGCTCCAGCAACGCTGGCGAACTTGTCGATTCCTGTTCAAATTGATTGCTCTTGTATATAAACGATGTTTTGTGGATTGCTTTTTAAAATAAATTTAATGGAATTATGTTCAAGAAACAAATACCTCAAGTGATGTTTATCTTAGTTATTACTAAAAAAAAGGAAAAGTAAAAGCCTGTGATTGCTCTACTACTGGGCTAAGACTTCCTATGTCTTTTAGTAGATGGTTTAGAGCCTATTCCACCACTCCACTCCATGTGATTTGGTGGATACATATGTGGCAGAATTTCAGTGAAATTACGTAAGTATCAGTTTTCATCACATTGTTTTCCTTCTCCACCGAGCTTGAGATACTGTATAAACAACAATTAAACACAAATTCAATGGCACTTGCCTGGACTTAACCTGTAATCGTCGGTTAAGATTCACGCTTTCTAACCAATAGGCCTACTCGGTTCTATAAAAACATTTTTTTTTTTCAAAATTGTAATATGTAATCACAATTATTTGTGATGAAAAGCAATGATAAGGTTTAAGTTGAAGCTTGCTTAGGAAATAAATAATCGCTACATAAAATATACAAATGTTCACTACACAGATGTCACCTTAACGAGAGACGTTGCGTCCAAGTTGATTGGATGTCAACCACATAAGTTTGACACGCTCACGGCGTCTCACCGTTCTGTGGTATAAAGATGTGGAAGGAAAGAGGTTATAATGATTCTAAACACAGCGTTCCTATAAACTTATAAGGTAGTTGCTAAAGTTTTCGCCTATGCGAAATATTGCGGGCCGGCAAGGCGAGGGCGGCTAGTGCAGAACCTTCTTCCCGACTGTACTGGCCGTCCTCGCGTTTGGACTCTACTACCACTTAACATCAGGTGGAGTAGAGTCATTTGCCCTCCCGGAAAATATAAAAAAAATATATGTCTTTCGTTGATTAAAAATTAATAACAAAAGTCGAGCGAAATATATCAACTGAGCTCTGAAACTTCCCCAAAAGGAAAGGACTTAGCTCAGCATTGGAAAACTATCAGACTTTTAAATTAAAATATATTAACCGACCTTAAATTCACCTATCTAATATAAAGTACTTTTTTTCATGTGTACAAAGATTTTTATCACATGCATTGCTGTTTTTATTCTTTAGCTTTCGCTTGAAACGTACAATTCAGAGCAAAACGGGCTCACGATTCAATTAGTACACAAATTACCCGGGTATAAGTAACGAACCACTCGTAACTAGATTCCTTCCGCCAATTTAAACTTTCCCATGTCGCAGATCAGATTTTTCTCCTTTTTTCCGTTCTGTGGACATCCTGGGATTGAATTAAACTTAGCTGTGTCGTTGTATTTTTCATTCTTTATTGTGAAACTATAGATATATATTTTTTAAATATCACGCCAAGCACAGTTGTCCAATATATCTCACGCCTAAGGCTTTTTTACGCGTCATTTTAAAATCTTTATATAAAAATAATAATAACTTTGATGGTGGCGCTTTTTGCTCGCCGTCTGTATGGGTAACGCCCACTCATCAATTATACTATCGCCATTAATATCAATACTCTATATCGCTGTGTGTTAGTGTAATCACATGCACAAGGGACTTAACATCTTAAATGTTGGGGTTGGGGGTTCATTGATAGTGTAAAGAGTGATTTATGCTTCTTGCAACGTAGAATAATATTATTTTATACCAACTTTATACTGGATATAAGGAAAAAGATTTTTAACTGTAATACTAATATACTCAATTTCTGTATACTTTCTTTTATATATTTTTTTTCGGGCCCCAATTTTCGTCATATCAAAACGGGATCCGTTTCCATTATCTGTAAATTTGGTTACCCAACATTATATAAGTCTATATGAGGCTATATGTTTAAATTGTTTTCGTTTAGTTTTGTTAGGAGAAATAGGCTGTGAAAGAAAGACAAAGACTTAATTTTTTTTGCCAGATCCACAAAATTCAAAGAACCATCACATTTTTCAAAATAAATGTAGTCCTTATATAAAAACTACGCTAACATTACATTAAATTATAAAAAAAATTAATTATTTATTCCTGTTAAATTCACTAATACGTCATACTGTCACGTCACATTATGAATTAATTAATATATTACGCTTGCATATGTTATCCCCGGGGACCTCCCTTTTATACCTGACCTCTCGTGGACCTCTGAATAAAATGCCATTTAGAGGCGCAGTCACGTCTAATTGATGGATCGGGCCGCTTGGAAGATCGCCAACAACTTATTCATAATAAGGAAATGTTGTCTTAATAAATAATCGTGGTTCAAAGTAGTTCATTCATAACTATTTTTTTTTATATAGAATAGGAAGGCAGACGAGCATATGGGCATCTGATGGTAAGTGGTCACCAAACGCCCTTAGACATTGGTACTGTAAGAAATGTTAATCATCGCGTACATCGCCAATGCGCCACCAACCTTGGGACCTAAGATTTTATGTCCCTTGTGCCTATAATTACACTGGCTCACTCACCCTTCAAACCGGAACACAACAATACCAAGTACTGCTGTTTTGCGGTAGAATATCTGATGAGTGGGAGGTACCTACCCAGACGAGCTTGCACAAAGCCCTACCACCAAGTAACTAGTGTCCGCACGCGGCTAAGCCCGCGTGTGAGGTGGAAGATGTCAAGTATAATCCCACCAAAACATTAACATGTAAAATAAAGCCAAGACGAGTAAATATTGCTTGCACTTTAAAAAAAAATCAGATCTTATGGAGAGCCAAGCTACTAACTCTACATTCCCAAACATAATACTTCAAACTCTCATCATGGCGTATACGCTAGCTATAGCTATCTGCGTGAGTCCTAATTTTAAGTTCTCTATACCTGTACATCTTAGTCACAATGTGTGGCTTGTAACTTCATGATGTAAGGTCGAGTAGTTAAGATACGAAACGTAACAAACATACAAACAATCTCACTGTTATAATATTAGTAAGGATAAATGCCGAAACAGTACATCCAAAAGAATACTGTCTATTTATGAAAGACAGATTGCATTTATGGGATAACTGCAATAGTCAATTAAATTAAGGAGCGAAGCTGCGGGCGACTCTGCTAATACGCTTTGAGTAATTCTATCAACTACCCGACCAATCGATCACATTTCGGTAACAGTTTGCTAAGTGAAAACCGATGTCGTCACCGCTTACCTGCCGAACCTCATACAACTTCTTCACTTCGGGTGACATTTTACACACGATACAAAAATAATAGAAAACACTATTTTAAAATTTTAAAACTACGAGAGGAACAATATATAAACATGAACTATATAAATAGTATTAATGTAGAAAGCCATAGCCTATAAAAATCCCACAGCTGGACAAAACATTCTTAAGAAGAATGTTTGAACTTGACATAATTTTTATTGTAGTTATTTTATTATATCAGGTAAGTGGACTGGCAAGTGTGCTTTATGATGTGAGTGTTAATACCATCCAAAGAGCATTGTAAGAAAGACCAACCATACCTTGTATGGTGGCGATGTATCGCGAATGCACCACAAACCTTGGGAACGATGATGTTATGTCCGTTGTGCCTGTAGTTACAACGATACTAATCATTCCTCAGTTACAATAATTATGATGAGCAGGTAATACCTACTGCGACGGGTTTGCACGAAGCCCTACTACCAAATTAATTTCACATCATTTCACAGGATAAAATCTGTTAAGTTAGTGTTGATCTAGATTTACAAAATCATCTAAAATATTTCATACAAATTTGATCAATGCAATCAAAGCATAGTTTCGGCGTTAATGATAGACATTACCTTGTGCAACTGCAACTTGATATTGACCAACTACTCAGGAAAGTCATCTATTTAGCCTCTTTGTAGAAACCGATCTCAGCTAAACTGGCTATTTAAATGTGGTCGATTAGCCCAAACGTTATTAAATATGTATTTTTTCTTTGTTTCAACATATTTAATTTATGTTTTAATTCGTATTCAAATCAATGAATGTCATATTTATATTCATTGTAATGTTAATATTGGTGGTACTTACGTGGTAAACATTAATATTGGCTGAATAAAAAACAGCTTAAGCAAGTTGTAGTTTAAAACTTAATTCTCGTGCGATTTCGAGGAAGTTCGAAAAATTTATTAATTTTTTAATATAAAGCTAGAAAGTAATTACAAAGAACAAGTAAAATTGTGACAGGTGGAACCGAATGTAAAGCATTATTTGTGAAGTTAAGTTAAACAATATGGTAATAAGTTAGTGAAAAACCGATAAAAAACAGATGGTGTTCAGATAACACTGACAAAACGCTAATGTAATCGTTAGTTTGTGTTTCCTTCCTAGAACATATTTTTTTACAGTCTTTAAAAAAAGTTTGTGATACACTCGGCTCTATAATTTTTTCATATAAAATTATGTACTAAGTATTTTATTCATTAAAAAAAAACTATACGTTACCAAGGTGAAAATAAATTACATAAATAAGATTTATTATTGATTATGATTTATTATGATTCTTTCACGTCTTTCTGTGTATGAGTACAAAAATTCGTACGTAAATTTTACGATAGTATCAAAATTGACTTATCGATAGTATATTTAATAAAAACCTAACACTACACCTAAATACTAAAGTACTTAGGTACTTTTACTGGTGGTAGGTCTTTGTGCTAGCTCGTCTGGGTAGGTACCACCCACTCATCAGATATTCTACCGAAAAACAGCATTACTTGGTATTGTTGTGTTCCGGTTTGAAGGGTGAGCCAGTATAATTACAGGCACAAGGGACATAACATCTTAGTTTTCAAGGTTGGTGGCGCATTGGCGATGTAACCGATGGTTAACGTTTCTTACAATGCCAATGGCTATGGGCGTTGGTGACCGCTTACCATCAGGTGGCCCATATGCTCGTCCGCCTACTTATAATTAAAAAAAAAAACGAACAAAAGGTAAACATTTCCTACTGTCAAAAATTGTACTTTCAATCTGCAGTATATAAAGTTCATTGACCACTACATCATCAATAAAAATAAAATCTCTCATTGTGCTAACGTAACTCCATACACGCGAGCATTTCCTGAAGGCTCGAGCGGTTTCCGCTTCCGGTTGTAAAAAGCGAGCCGCGAAGGAAACGAAGCGAAGCCCTATTGATACTGAAAGTGGTCTAAACCAGGACATAGTCTTGATATAAAGTATACTGTATTTAAAACTATAAACTAAGCGTTCACTAACAAATACTTGTAGAAAAATAATAATCGAAATATTTCCATTAAAACGTTATATCAGAAAAAATAATAATAAAATAGTTTAATAATATTTAAAAAAATATTCTTTAAAAAGTTAGGGTGAGTGACTGTGTTGATACTGATAGGTTTTTGAAGATCAAATTACATTATGTCAAATATTATTTTGATTTTTCTTACCGTTAATAGATGGCGCAAGTTGTCTTTTACATCGCGCTATAGTTATTTATTTTTCTAAGTACTTAATAAGGCTAGGCCAATTTAAAATGAGAGGGAACAGTAAAGCTATCTGACCAGCAGTTTATATTTAGTGGTTTTATTCTAAATGTAAGTACGGTACTATGTGGTAACCCCAAACAAAGGTTCAAGGAAAATTGATAACGCGTAAGTATTACTTTTGTAACTGTTTTTAAGTTAATGAACAAGATTAAATTAAATTTAAATCTAAGTTTCTACATGTTTTTCTAATATCATATTTTTCCAGCCAGTTCTAGTTTTCCTTACACAATAGCAGTTTTAGGAGGTGGTCGACAATTTATTTCACATTAGAGCCTTTGTGCCGCCATTAGTCCTTCGATAAGGGCCGGATCCTCTGGTTTTTGTGGCTAAAGTTATTTAAAATAGGAGCGAAACGGATGCCGTTATAATGTTACCCACTTTTTACTTATTAAATTCATCGTAAATTCAGAAGTGTTTTTGTTATTTTAAGAGATTCGTATTCTGTTGCTATTACATATTGTTAGTACTTACATTATATATTTTGTATATTTAATGTAATGTTTAATGATATTATATGTTTCATTATTTTATATTTGATTGTTTTAGAAGTTTGAAAAATTTTATTTATTGTTAACAGCCATTTATAATGGATGATGCATTTATTAAATGAATTTATTAATTTTAAGACATGAATTACTGTGAACATAAATATAATAAAATAATTGTAGACGATACAAAAGTTGGTCTCATCTCTAAAGAGGATCACTCTCCGCGACAAGCTGGGGTTAAAAGAAATAGCCTCGGGGCCCTATTAATAAGTGTACAGGTTTTACATGATACATCAAATTACATTACATCGCTATTTAGGACAGATTTCGATGAAATATAATTCATACTTAGAACCTGTGATGAAACGAAAACACTGAACATCGAAAATATCTGGAGAAGTATTTTCTTGAAATTGATCAAATTATACAGCTTTATTGTGCAATCTCTTCAATAAATACGAGTAGTAATATAATTGCTATACACGAATGAGATGAAACTTTTAAATTTATATATAACAATCGATAAAAATACTTTTATTTAGTCTTAGATGAATGTACCCCCTATATGCAGCCAAAACATTGAAAATGTTAAAAAATTTACGGAACTTCTCACAAGATTGAGAGAACTATCTAAATATTTGACGTGTTGTACTGCCGGCAGAGGCGAACCATTTGCCAGAATTTTTACTTAGAGACCATTTGAGTCTGCCTATCCATCTGTGAATAAATTTAATGAGCCCATATAAGTTGATAGATAGGTTTTTATTTAATATTAGGATGTCTTTTAATTCAGCGATTACACTCAAAACTATTACGAGTTATATATCATGATAATACTTATGTAACAAACTCGGTTTACATATTATTTATTATGTGGTATTCTTATCCACTAAAATCACTGCGATGACCGTCTTAGGCAAGCATTGGAAAGTATATAAGAAGTTCACCTGTTAAGATTGATTTCTGTTTCTGTGACTCCTTTCCGAACGTAATTTCTTCAAAATAATTTTAAATTATAATAGAATTGAATAATCAAGTACGTTGTAAACGTTACAACGAGCAACGTATTTCTACATAATAAATGCTACTTTTGTGACATGGTAATTTCTGCCGTGGTTCGCTTTTGAGAGTTAAATTAAATGACCGTCGCGTGGCAGTTTAGAACTCTGTGTCGAGATTAAAAACTAGTTGAATTGAGTTTTCCGCAACGAAAATTATTCGAATTGAGGAGATTAACCGGACACGTTGTGTAGTTTGGACGTTTATTTTATTACATTTTGCAGATTTTGGAACAATTCTAATTCATATTTAAATTAATAAGACTACAATGAGGATTTACATAAAATGTTTATTATGTGTATTTTAGTATGTGTATACAAAGAAAACTAGTCTTTTCGGTTCGAATTGCATTTCAATCAAGAATGGTCTAGGAAATCATAAAGGCAGAGGAGGAGCCAATCTACCACCTAAAAATGTATGTAAAAAATTGCATATTCTACCGAGAAAAACCGGCAAAAAACTCAGTAGTTACTCTTATCCACTAATTGAATTTAAATGTTAATTAACTACAATACAATTTAAATATAACCAGCCTGAATATATTAACAATCACTAACTTTTTCACTAAAGACTTAAAACATAATTTATTAAATAGCAAAGTTAAAATATCGTAATAATTTGAAAATAATAACGAAGATTCTGCTTCAGGAAGGATTTATTGGCTTCGTGGACTCGAAAATTTGTTATTATAAACTTAATTTGTTGTTTTATAGTGATTTTCACTAATTTTATCAATACCGGTAACAACATGAGGGTTTTATGTAGGCGCGTCTAAGTGGGTAGTAACTTATCAGTTATCAAACAATAGTGCTTTATACGTGAAACAATATAATAAAACGACTCTTGTGCTCGTTTTAACATTATATAATATTAGATACTTCTATCAAGAAAATACTCTTAACCTTTTAAATGAAATATTATTTTATTATATTTAAGTATAATCTGTCAAATTAAGAATAACATTTTTATAAATAAAGTTATGTTATCAACAAAAACTGACAGAAACAAGAAAGACCATTCGAGTAATAAAATCCGTCCGACTTGTACTGCAATAAGCGAATCGCTTTACGAGCTCGGCCCATAATTTGCCAAATTGGTGCCAATGGCGCGTGAGCTGGTGCCAAGTTCGATGCAAATTAGATTGCCTGATTACCATACAGACCTTAACTTACGCGTTTTGAGACGGGAATTGAAGTAACTAATGAGTTTGCAAGGAATTTAATTATTACACCAGATTTAGCAATTAATTTGTAGCAGCTATATAGTCCTATAAGTATTATTAATTAAAACTTAGTGACATTTACACAATGATTTTAAATCAAAATGGAGATGCATTTTGAGAATAACTTGATCACCAATTATTTGACCGCCATCATCTTGTTTATAATACGAGACCCACAAAACGGGTAGCAAAAATTTACACAAAATTATATTTTTAATTTGCCGAGATGGCCCAGTGGTAAGAACGCGTGAATCTTAACCGATGATCGTGGGTTCAAACCCGGGCAAGCACCACTGAATTTTCATGTGCTTAATTTGTGATTATATTTCATCTCGTGCTTTACGGTGAAGAAAAACATCGTGAGGAAACCTGCATGTGACTAATTTCACTGAAATTCTGCCACATGTGTATTCCACCAACCATGCGGGTTGGAGCAGAGTGGTAGAATAAGCTCCAAATCTTCTCCTCAAAAAGGGAGAGAAGGCCTTTAGCCCAGCAGTGGAACATTCACAGGCTGTTACGATATGGTATATTTTTATAACAACTTATGACAATAACTTAAATAATCGGCTCTTAGAATGATTTCATTCAAGGACAAAAGAATTACTTCGGTATTTCAAAGTAAACGACCGCCTTATAATTCGAAAGTTCCTATTTAGCTAGAAAAGACATATGTAATGATCATCCCTGACTTCATAATACATAATGATTTATAAAAATAACAAATTTATATCAACAATGAAACTTTAAATTGTAACCAAAAAGTTATATCTATAAAAATATATTAACATATTCTAGTATAAAGTGTGCTCAATTGAAAGCAATCCCAAGACAATGTATTCACGAAGAAAACGAGGGGTTTGGTGTGAAAAACTTATGAATTTGTTTGTGAACGACACGCCACCTAATTCCGGCAGCTTTGAAACTTTTCTAGCGGCTAATGACATTGCATCGTACTTAACGTTTGCTTGAGGCAATAGCTTCGGGTTACACTTACACCGAAAATTATTAAGAAAAAATAAACAGATATTTTAATGACTGTAACGCGCGTACTTCGATCACATTGTGATATATGTATGTATATACTCGCTAGAAAAAGAATATTGTCATGGCTGCAGAACTTAAAATAATGGATGCTATTTCTATATCGAGAGTCATTTCAAACTGGCTCTATTTAGAGAAAAATTTGCGAGGGTTACGGCTAACCGGTAAGGGCGTGACGGGCCGGTTGGCGTGGTTGGTAGATACTTGTCTTTCTTTGGTTCATTTCCCAACCAAGACAAACATTTGTGTGCATGAACATGTCTGTTTGTGAGTTTGGGTGTAATTATCTATTTAAGTATGTACTTACAAAAGAAAAGTAGTATATGTAGAATATCAGTTGTCTGGCTTTAGCATCAGAAGGCTATGTGTGAATAATGTCGCAGGACATTATTATTGTTATTATTAAAAAAAAAGCCGAGATGGCCCAAAAAAAGCCGAGATGGCCCAGTGGTAAGAACGCGTGAATCTTAACCGATGATCGTGGGTTCAAACCCGGGCAAGCACCACTGAATTTTCATGTGCTTAATTTGTGATTATAATTCATCTCGTGCTTTACGGTGAAGGAAAACATCGTGAGGAAACCTGCATGTGTCTAATTTCACTGAAATTCTGCCACATGTGAATTCCACCAACCCGCATTGGAGCAGCGTGGTGGAATAAGCTCCAAACCTTCTCCTCAAAAAGGAGGAGAGGAGGCCTATAGCCCAGCAGTGGGACTTTCACAGGCTGTTACATTACATTACATTATTAATGAAACAATATCACTTGAAGAAGAACAAATTGGGCAGATATTCTCGTCATCGAACTGTTCATTTTATTTTTAAAATTTTTATCTAGTCGTTCGAATCTATGGAATTGGAACATTTGAATTCATCAGATTTAAGCTAATATCAAATTTAATCATGTCATTGATCGCTGCGGTGTGATAGACGGAATTTAGACGACCACTTCGCGCGTTAGCGGTTTCGTTTCGTTCAGACCACCCACAGTTTCCAGTCAGTCTGGAATTAAACACATAATACACTAAAGAAACTTACTTTACATTATAAAGGCGAGAAAGTGTATAACTTTAAATAAACCGAGGGCGATGAATTACTTAACTGAAGTTAAAATTAATTACATTTTGATGTATTACACGAATGAATATAATCATAAGTGATCAGCCAATCACTGACTCGATTTCAAGCAATGCTATGATAAACTTAATGATTTTGGCCAATCGATACCGGCACTTATACTATGGACGCTATTATTCATCATATTTTGTTTGCTAATGATGTCGCCGCTATACTCAACTTTTAAGCCTGATAAGTACTTTTAAGTTGTCATATTTTAGGATCAAATTAAAGTAGATTCTTACGAGAAGAACTGGAAAGAAACATAGTAAACCTTTTCTAAAATGAAATGAAATACTACTAATGTACATAGTCCACCATTGTGATTAAATCAATTAAAAATGAAACATTTAAATTAAAAGCGAACCCATTTAGTTCTCTCAACGGGTGGTATTGAAGATTCCTCGTATTAGCATAAATCATAATAAGCACGGATAGACACGAGTACGATAATTCACGATTTTTAACCCTCCCAGATTCCAATGCGTACGGGATGCGAGTAAGTAGATATTTTGGCTTAATGTCATAGATTAGAGGACGCTAAGCTGATTTTAAATTATGAAAACGATTGAGTCATGCCTAAACGTTTTCCTTGCAGCTTCCATTGTAAGCAACTTTAGAAAAAATAAAATCGGTTAGGACACTTATCTCAAAAACTAAACTTACGTTATGAATAACTAATTAATTGATTTCGTTAAGATTGATATAACGTTTCGAGGATTTCGTGAATATATTTTTATATATGTTACGATGTTAATAGTCATATGTAATATATATGAAGGTGTAAGGTGTACTTAAAAATAAATGTACAAAAACACGACTAATTCGTAATTCATCTAAACATCTCAAAATGGAATAAAAACACAAAAAGTTTAAGCTTTATAAATCTCTATGGCATTAACCACTTACTTTTTTTTTTTATAGAACAGGAAGGTGGACGAGCATATGGGCCAACTGATGGTAAGTGGTCACCAAACACTCTTAGACATTGGCACTAAGAAATGTTAACCATCGCTTACATACATTTTACTTACTTACATCTACCACCAGTGAAACTTTACCTTACTTACTAAGGTGTAACACCCGTCCGCATACCTACTTCATAAAAAAGAAATATATATAGAGGCTACTCCTCTATTTCTGAATATGAAACACACACAAATTGAACGTCATATCTGTAATATCATAATCTTTGCATACCCTTCCTATCCAAGCCTGGTGCTTAATTTATGCGACCGTTGTCTGGCCGTCCCCCAGCGTCGTAATGGCTCTCCTCGTAAATTCACCGTGCCTGGTTAGTGCGTACAAATTGAAAGCCTGCTTCCACTACAATAGGCCATGGTATGATTTTTAAGAGGAAATCATGACGTACCCCTAATTTTATTTATGGTGTTGACACGTGACTTTTGTTTGCGATTGTACTTGAGGTACTCAGTGTCTACTCGTTGGTATAGTTCAAATGACTCTTTGGAGTTCGGGGTAATCGAGTGGAAATAGCTTATGGAGTCACATTTATATTCTAAAGTATTTTTTATTTACATAACAATTAGTTATATTAAAAACTTAAGTGTATATAAATTAAAATTGAAAAATGTTTTCTGTATAAAATATGACCTGTGGAATGGTAGCAGTATTTCCAGGTTAATCTCAATCCCAATATAGTTTTGACAGCAGTTAGATTGAAATTTCCTGACCACGAAACCCATTAGTAATATAATATATCAAACGAAATATATGTTAACCTTAATTATATGTTAACCTTTTTAAAGTCTACGTCCGTTTTTAAGTTGTAATCAATAATATTACCATCCTAATATTATTATTGGCGTAATTGAGTAGTTTGCAGTTCAAAATTTATACCAAAATCATATATCATTAAATGTAAGGAGTCCCAGTAGAATACACGTTTAACCATATAACTAAAACAAGTCCCCGGCGAACTAGAAACGCATGGCAGGTATGACATATACAAATTACATTTGTTATGAGCGGACGAGCGACCTTCAGCGTCGAAACAGTAACCCATCAGTCATTTACCTGCATCGTGTCCCTTGAGTCTGTAACCACAGGCTCACGTACCATCACCATGATTGACCAGTGATACGTTGTATCGCAACTTGATTGTTTGCTTAATATTTTTATTGTATAAAAATTTGCGCGAAATTATTCTCAAAATTTATTAAATAATATGATTTGCTAAGATGTTTTTTTTTTATATTTATTTAAATTTACTAAAAGTATTTGAGGCATTTTCTTATACAAGCAAACGTCCTGTCCAACGAAGGATGAACTCTTTGTCACTATTTCTATCAAAATAATCAATATTATTTGTACACAATATTGTTCTAGACTATGACAATACTGCTACTGTTTTAAAATCGCTGAATCATTCCTAAGGGAGTCTCGAGCTGTGAGATTTTAATTAGCCCAAACAGTTATTTATTAATAAAAATATATATCTATGAGTTGAATATCAGTTTTGATTAAGACTACTGTGTGTGTATTTCTTATTTAATTACAAGAACACCTATAAATACACATGGTCGAATAAAAACATAGAACTTAAGTTGATAGAATAGATATTATTCATTATAATATTAAAATATAGCAGACGTATATAGTATACTTATAAAGAGCGGCGTCGGGGAGGAAAGTCATGTCATTTAGTATCAATACGAGTCGAAACTTCACATCAAAAATCTATTTTAAGGAAAGATGATTTTTGAGTCTGAAGACGGATAATATTTTTGCATTTATTTTATAGCTTCTGCTGTTATCGGCAATATATGAAGATCTCACTTCATTTCTCACCGTGAAATGTAGACAACCGACTTATATACACATATTGTGATGGCTCTAAATAAATGATTATTATTATTTATTATGCTCTTGATATACTTTTTTTACGAGTATTCTTTAAATTTTATATAAAAGTTATAAATCGCATTATTGCATTTTTTTTTGGTGGCTTATGGACCACCTGATGGTAAGTGGTCACCAAACGCCTTTAGACATTGGCACTGTAAGAATTGTTAACCATCGCTTACATCGCCAATGCGCCACCAACCTTGGGACCTAAGATTTTATGTCCCTTGTGTCTTTAATTACACTGGCTCACTCATCCTTCAAACCGGAACACAACAATATCAAGAACTGCTGTTTAGCGGTAGAATATCTGATGAGTGGGTGGTACCTACCCAGACGAGCTTGGACAAAGCTCTACCACCATTATATGTCGCATATCACTTTCAGACATTTCGTCAGGCGTCCGTTTTCTGCAATTATTTTGGAGTTTGTTCCTACAGAATAGCTGTACTGACGAGGCTTTTCCGAATTGGAATTAGATTATGTTTTTCTTATTTGGTAATTTGTAAATGTAACAGAAGTTTTGACTTTGAATTCGATATATTTTAGTATGAGGCGATGCTTTAATTTTTTATATTCTGTAATAAAAAAAATAATATATTTGTATAGAAGTAAGCTATCGTTATGTAGGCACGGTCAGACGGGCAAAGTTTACAAAAGTATTTTTTTATCTCAGTTAGCAACATATTTTAATTATTCCCGATTTGGCACAATTCAATTTTTTTACTGATATATATAGTTTAAAAAAAGACAAATATCACGCCTCGTGGCGAGGCACTGAATTTTTCGTCGATTCTTTTCGATAGAATTTACAAACACTTGTCAATTGTCAATCACATTTGATGTAGTCTAGTAAGCATATCTAATAAAGAATATTTTGATTTTGATAATTTTTATAAAATACAAAATTAAAAGAACAAAATACACATACAAATTTAAAGCAAAAACACGCCATCTAAAAGATTGTTCTGTGGCATTGTACCCAAGACGCTGGCACTATTGCCTCTCTGCACCGCTAGACTCAGCCTTTGGACTAAATAAGCACCACCTCTCGGGTCACCAGAAGTGTGGACCAAAAGTATAATATTTTATTATAATATATATATATATATATTGATAAAGTATAGATTCAAATATCAGTACTTAGCCCGTGTTGCCCGTTCGAGCCCGTGAATGTCCAATCGCCGTCATATCATGACACCTAAACGTTAACTAATTGAATTATGAGAGCGGGTGTCAATTCGCATGACGTCGCAACAAACGCCGGTACCGACCCGGCCCCCATTAGTCGGACGTTGCATAAAGTGCAGATTGGATGCAAATCGCGCGGGACCCGGCTAATTTATCCGCGCGTAAATTTGTACCGTTTTCCAACTGTGCGTACTTGAATTATTGTCGAGTGATTCGATACAAAAATAATATAATTTAAATTAATTTATTTAATTTACAAAACAACCATATTAATAGTATTATTAAATGATCTTAATGATTAATGTATTACGTGTTATTTTCAGTTATATAAGACCGATTATAATTATAATTATGGGCTTATTTTATTAGTTGTTTTCATATCATTTTTAGTTTAAATATTGTAATGGACTTATTTTATTTATTTACTATAGGTATATATTAAATTAGTACTCTTCGTTTGAGGTAAAGTTTGGTACTTCATTCGGCTGAATTTTATTTGAATCGTGTAGATTTGTTCTCGATATTTCCTTTTAAATAACAACGAAATTAATTATGAATAATGTGAACTCGCGTTCATCGGTAAAGATTCAATGATTTAATCAAATTCGGTGTATATTTCTTTTTCTGAATTTGTTAGATTTTTAATAGTTAACGAATATGCTATTTCGATAACGAATAAGTACAGATTTTATAATTTATCCGGCATTATTACGGTAATATTCCATGTATAAATGAATTCTCTCGTTATATCTAAACAATACTGACGCTGACAAAAATACAAATTTGACATAACAAATACATTAATAAATATTACATGAACAAAACATAATAATTTTAATGGATGTTAATTAATATATAAAATTAAAAATACATAGAAGTATATAATCAAGGAACCGTACCGTGAGTGCCCACGGCACCGAGGGCACGCAGCTAATGAAATTTTCATATGAAACGGATCGTGGTCTGCGCCTCACGACACTTGGCCACTGTTTCCATTTTCACTTTTAACGGACAAAGGACATTTCAAATGTAATTAAGTGATTTTTGTACACGTTTTCAGTTTGCTGTTGAAATATTTACTTGGATTGAACATTTTTAATAGCTTTATTTGTTTAATATTTGTTTTAAGTTTTTTGCTCATCGTTATTTATTATTTGTGTTGTATTTGTTTTACATTTTGATAAGTATATTTTGGAATTAAGATTTTTATATTTTACCAGAAGCGTAAGCTAAATACAAGAAAATTACTAAACAATTTATTCATGAAGTCTATAAATCTTACGAATAAAAAAATATAATCTGATTAATAAAATTAAAATCATAATTCAAATTTAGAAGCGAAAAATCATCTTAATCAAATAGAAAATTGTTATTCAGAATGAGAGCGAGAAAACCGCATCGGACCCTCACTAATTGTACAAATATGCTAATATCGAAACGGGGAACACACATTGTTTCGTTTTAATCCGAGCTACGATAGGGTTTGTTGCATAGTTAGATAGTTTTTTGGAAGTTCAATGACCTTAAAATGTCACTAGAAAATTATATACTCTTAGCTTATGGTAATTGAAATTATATATTTAAAAACCAACCAATTGTCTATAATTTTGACTACGCAGCATTCGGGGCTGGACGGGAATCGCGAGTTTAGTCTTGCAAGGTATATTGATAGATATACGAAACTGAGTTTTCCAGCCACTCAAAGAATGATTTGATTTTTTATTTGGATTTATTATATATAACATTACTTAGAATATTACATATATTAGTTAGAATCATTTTCGAGTTACACGAAATAAAGTTATATATTATTTAAAAGAATTGAGAATACGTAAACGTTATGGGTTTAAGTAAATTCAGTTTAACGTAAGTCCACCAGCCTGTGATTGTGACAAACATTGTCTTTAAAGGGCATTATTAGCCCAACACAAATATTCACGTTCGCAGACAGCATTCATTATTAATATTATCACAAAATAAAAGTGGTTTTATACAAAGTCTTTAACAATATTACAAGCAAAGATAGTCGAATTAAAAACCCTACCTCATAAACAAAGGCTTTACGAGATTCCATTAGAGTTCCCGTCAACCCTCGCTGAAGAGCCGCCGGTTCGAATTAGCAAAAATCGCCAATACAAACAAAACATTCCCCCTTCAAAAAGACGTCATATGGCCACCCCATGCTCCATTAAGTGAAAAAGATTGGCCAATGTTGGCTCCATTTCTTTTTTTTTAAACCAACATGCAACCAACTTGTTGATGTGTAGGGCTGAATTTTTTTATAGTTTGACCTTCACACATGATTGACAAAAAAGGACAGTGCAAACTACTGCAATATTATGTTACCAGTGCAGTGCAGTCCTTGAAATTGGTCGCCATAGCTGACATTTTATAAAATTGTTTTAATATTCGTATATATTCAAAAGGGTTATTTTTTTTATAAAATGCCTTTATTAAGCTTACTACGTCTTCCAAAATAAAACATTTGGTTAAATAATATATCATGTGACGTCATTTATTTGTAAATAAATATTAAGACGTATCATTATTCATCACCATCATCATTTTGCACGCCTTAAGGTTTCATTACAATGTTTTCCTTCACCGTCAAATCAGTTTTATACAAAGGGAAAGTACATACAAACTTATACATTTTTGCCAGGATTTCGCAAATCAATATTTAAGAATGATATACGCTACTCACAATTGTATACCAATTTTCCCAGGTATGGTGTATTGGATCAAACATTTGTCAATTACACTCCAAGGTAATAAAAGTTAATAATGCATTGGAAATGCGATAGTCGTGTTCGACGTGATTTTTATTCGATTTGTTTTGTCAATTTGGTATTTATGAGAGTATATTTTAAGCCTTTTATTTATAAAACAATTTACAAAACATTATTTTCTTTTTTTTTTCTAACACATTCTAAATATTACGCTATCGCATCTCGATCACATCGCGATCGCAATTTCGATTGCACATTTTGATTTTTTGTAGTATAGTTATCTAAAAAAGCCCACAAAGTAATTTAAATATTTAAAAAATGAAACACATTGTGAGATCTATTTCCTATTTTTTTATTATACATTACTTTATTATATATATTTGAGCAGTTTACGTAATGAAATCGTAAAAATTCCGAACGATGAAGTACAAATGCAATTACGTGGAATTTTGTGGTTTAAGTTTTATTGCTCGTAAAGTGGATATTAATTTAGTTATTTCCTTACATTGTTCAGAAGTCGGCTTTACTTTTTTAATTGAAAAATAAATTAATGGAACAAAAATATTTTTAACAACAATCCTTTATTACAAAATGCCGTGTTTATACTGTTGACCGTTAAGTTCCTGTAACCTAGAATGACCTACACTGTTATGTTTGCTATAAAATTGCATTGTTATAAGAATTGACATCTAAAATCTTACATTGTAAGTGATCCTAATTCGACTTGCAAGATTTGAACAAACTAACAAGTATTGCATGTAAATACTGTAAATACGAGCTTGTAAATAAACAATGGCACACATACCTATATTATAATAATATTGTAATTTATATGACTCAAGTTTTTAATTAACTTTTTATTTAATTATAGCGAAGTTACATTTTGTAAAAAAATATTTACATTAGCCTTAAATAAATACAAAAAAAAAAAATAGTCACTGTACAAATCGTAACCGCGTGAATGATATATTATTTTATTAATTAGGGAATAATCAAAATATGTGGCTAACTGAGCAAAAAATACTTCTGTAAACTTTTCTGCCCGTTCGGGACACTGCACTGGAACCGCTTGATAAATTTTGACTAGTTAAATATTATGTTTAAGGAAAATTATATCATTTCTAATAATTAAATGAAATAAGCAAATGAATGGTTTTTTTTTATTGTTGTCACAAATACTTTACTTTTCTTTTTTATTTATTTATTAAGTAAGCTTGTAAAGTTAAACTTGTAAGCCGAGATGGCCCAGTGGTAAGAACGCGTGAATCTTAACCGATGATCGTGGGTTTAAACCCGGGCAAGCACCACTGAAGTTTTTCATGTGCTTAATTTGTGATTATAATTCATCTCGGGCTTTTCGGTGAAGGAAAACATCGTGAGGAAACCTGCATTTGTCTAATTTCACTGAAATTCTGCCACATGTGTATTCCACCAATCCCCATTGGAGCAGCGTGGTGGAATAAGCTCCAAAGCCTTCTCCTCAAAAAGGGAGACGAGGCCTTAGCCCAGCAGTGGGACAATTACAGGCTGTTACCGATATTTATTTGCTCAAAAATGTAATATCTTGTATTGACCCTACCTGGGATGTAAAAACAGCCCAGCTGTTATATAGATAGCAAGCATTCCTGTATTATATTCAAACGATAACGAGAAATACTATATTACTATTTTATTAGATTGAATAGAGATATTACAGTACACGGATTCGATTCGTTTTCGAGTACCGTAAAACACTTTAATATATCCCTTGTAACGACTATTATCAAAGGAAAACTTGTAAAGCAATAATCGTTTAGACACACAAAAAATATATCAGATAATTTTATTATAAAAAAAACCGAGCAAGTTTTTACGGTAACGGTCCGGTTATATCCGGATTAGAGCTAACTAGTTTTGGAGACAAATCACTCGGACAACTCGTTACCCTAATGGTAGGGCCTGAAAAAGTTTATTATTGCCAAAACTTTGGCACGTGATAGTTTTAGTCGATGTACACGACTTGTGCATAATTGATGTGAAATCAGTAGACGATAAAAACTTATCCAACATGCAGTCAAATTTTGAAAAAAAAACTAAAAGTGCTCCTACAATTCTCAATCGATCAATTTAATTTGGGCAATTATTATCTGAAAGAATATAAGACTATCGTTAAATTACCGTTCCATTTTTCATCTTTAGTCTGCCATAATGGGACGGTAATATAAGGCGGCAAAAGTATATACTTAGATTTCTCATAATCAGTCAAGTAATGCTTGATTTAAGAAAAAAAACGGTTTTGTATTCCAGCAGCATCATCTGCTAAAATTTCCATTGGTTGTTATAAGTGATTATATATAATATATTATATATATATTACACATAGAATCTACTTATTTTCCCATACATAGACTTACCCATAATATGTACTGTACTGCGTTCATCCGCATTACAATTAAGCCGGTCCTACACGAAGCTAATAACAGTATCGTAAGTGCACCCTGTAGTGAATATTTAATACGAAACTTTCACGATAAAATCCTTACGTATTTACTTTGGAATATAATTGTCTGCTATGAATATAAAATTGTCATTAATATAATTTATTACTTTGAATCAAACTACACGTAAAATATGTGTCTTGCTATATAAAATAAGGGCTCTAATATGTCATAAAATATTTTATATATATTTGATTATAATAATAATATCCTTGGACATTATTCACACACGGCCATCTGATCCCAAACTAAGCAGAGTTTGTACTATAGAAATCAGACAACTGATATACTACATGTGCTACTTTTCTTTTGTAAATACATACTTATATAGATAATTACACCCAGACTCAAGAGAAACAGACATGTTCATGCATGTATATACAATATGTAAATAATATTTATTTAGTTGACTTTTAAGAATGGATTTTGATAGGTCAACACTTTTTAACACAAATTATTGGTTAGTTCAATTGAACGTTAATACTTTTTTTAGCTTTAATTAATTTTTTAAGTTCAGCCCACTGCATGGGCTATTAGTGAAAATTATTTAAAGTTGTCCTACTGAGCGAATTTAGTCGCAGTTGCAGATAAGTGGCTGGCCTTTGGGGTACGAGTAGGCCTTTTTATTGATGGTTGGGAATAGCCCTAATCATAGTCATATCGGTTCGGAAAGCAGACAATTCGTGCGATGCATAAAATTCCCTATAAATCGCGCTGGATGGAGTTCGATACTTAATCCGATGGGACGGCAATCCGATATGACCGGAGAGGGTTCTAGCCAGCGGCTTTAAGTCGTTCCTATGCTACACGGGTATCAACATTGACTAAAAAACTTGTCTTTGCCTGACCCGAGGATTGAACCTAAGACCTTACTTACAGCCTTACAAGATACCAGACCAACAAGGTGGCTTAATATATTTATTAAATCACTGTTCAGTAAAATAGATTTCTCATTTTCCCATGTGTAGGATAGGAATACATTCACACATGGTGGCCAATGGACCATTCTCACAGCTGTAACAATGTGCTACGTGTGGAAGCAGCTTTAAGTCGTAATCCAAACGAAGCATTATATTACATCGCTATCGCAAGCGTTATCGTGATTGTATTGAAAACGCGCGTTTTACGACTCAATTTATTTTGAACTTCAACAATTTCGACGCGTTATTCTCTTTAGCAGGTAAATCTCACAAATGGATTTATTATATTGCTTTAAAATTTATTACTTTGAATCAAACCACATGTAAAATATGTGTCTTGCTATATAAAATAATTGCTCTAATATGTCATAAAATATATATTTGATTATACTAATAATATCCTGGGACATTATTCACAAACGGCCATCTGATCCCAAACTAAGCAGAGCTTTTACTGCGGAAACCAGACAAACTGATATACTACTTTTATTTTATAAATACATACTTATATAGATAATTACACCCAGACTCAGGACTAACAGACATGTTCATGCACACAACTGCCTGTCCTGGGTGGAATCGAACCCACAACCTTCGACGTGAAAGGCAAGTCTACCAACCACGTCAACCGGCTCATCAAAAATGTTTTCCTCAAAATTGATTATGGTCGAATTTCTACTACTACTATGCAAACAAGAGTAATATATAATATACTGTTGTAGGGCAGTCGAAAAAATACGAAATGTATAACTTTGGCTGTTATTTCAAATTGGTTTATTAATGCAAAGCTCTATCATTCCCATGGGATCAGAAATGAATAAAATTAATTAATCAAGACTCTTATCTTTATCATAAATGTATTGTATTTATTGCAAGGCTATCGTTAAAAGGGCTTCGTTAAAAAGAGGGATGTTTGCATAATTAATTAATAGAATTAGCATGGTCTATACGCAATTAGATTATGTACGTCCAATTTAAGGGGAAGGGCTTTTTAGGTATGTTATATTTTTAAAGGGCTTTTACATTCTCGATTTATTACCGAGTTGCCACATTCCATACCGGCACTTACATTTAGTATAATCTTCTAAAATAATGATTCAAAAGTGGCATGAGACCCGACGAGTTTTTTTTTCATTTTGAAAAAAGAACATCGAAGGAAATATCAATTTGTTAAATTTATATATACACTAACCTACACGCCTGTCTATAATGGAGATCTATACTATGTAATGTTTCAAAATTAAACTTTTACTTTTAATAAAATGGAAAATGTCTATCAGTATCACATGAAAAACATATATTTAATCTCTTCAAAATTTATCAAAACACCAGTATCACGTGAATACAAGCGACGCGAAGGCAGCCCGTTCAAAACCAACAAACCGTATCTATAAAGCTCCGGCGATCGATTAGATATTTCAATGAATGGACAAGTTTATTTTTAAGCCGCGGACCGCTGTAAGCCCTGTGTTGTTTTTTTTAACAGAAAAGTGTAAATAATATCCCATGAAAAGGTTTCGTCGCTTACACATTACGTAATTAAAATTATTGTTTTCTCATTTGTCATTTCCCATTTGTCTTACCTGAAAAGTAAGCTGAGATGAAAAATTATCATGATGACCTTGAATATAATAATAATATCTTTATTCTTCAGGCATCAAGGCTCATACTTTGGTACATGAGTATTACACATGACATACATTAATAATTAGTATTAAAATCACAATCACAAAAATAATAATAATTAAAATATATAAGAATTAATAATAAACTAATTAATGACATTAAAAAAGAGCAAATGAAAATAAAAAACTTGATCTTACGCGAAGATGCCTACGAAGATACAAATCGAAGCTTTACAACTTTTTTTATGAGCTTAATTTGTGACAGTATTGGCTTGAAGGAAACATTGTGAGGAAACCTAAATGTGTCGGATTAAATTCCAACTTGAAAATGAACCTCAAATTAGCTGAGACGATTGTAAAAGCATTCCCTAGATTCCAATTATCCCTTGGATATCCTAGATATATTAAAAAATAAATAAATAATATTTTTCTTTAAAATAACAGTTAATGTTTAAAATAATGCTTTTTTAAATTATTTTGTTGAACCCTAAAAAAGTTAAACAGATTTATGGTACGGTAAACAGGTTCCGTTTAGTTGAAAAAGTGCGAATGAATGGTGAAAATTTATTCAGTAAAAAGTAGTTTTAGTAGTTATGCTGGCACAAGGTAAAGAATGGTTGAAAATAAATATAACTTTATATGTCTGCGTGTCCGCTTTCTGATTTAATTTCGGTGGACAAAATTTCGTCATGCATATTGCATATACCACTTATATGTATAACATATATTTAGGGTATGCATAAATTGTTGCATTTTTATAAATAATAGCTATTAATTTACATAATTTAATTAAAGTCATTTATCATTACATTTAAATATCTAATAATAATTATTTGAAAGTAGGTACTTCATTCTTTTTTTGGCTATAAATGAAAAATTTATAAACTCAAACATCCGGCCATCCATATAATATTCCATTAATATGTTTTAATTGAAACCACGACCTTTACCGCAGCTGTCACTTCCATTGACCACTGAGTCAATTCGTCACTAAGTAACTGAATTAAATTGCTTTTGTACATAAAATGTCAACTAAAATGTTATGACGCATACTTTTGGCACCTTTGCGAGCTGATCCGTTGACGTGATACTGATTCAGCAGAGCTTAGACACGCTCTTGAACTTAAACCACGTCATGATTGGCTGCTAAGCACTATGGAAGACTCCAGATCATCTTAGGAATCCAGAATCCCCAGAATCCAGAGTAATACCCCCTTAAAGAAATCTGGGTACATAGATGACACCAGAACCAAATAAAAATTTTACATAATCGTCAGTGTCCTGAAATTTGTTGCTTGGAAATAAAAGTATTTATATACAATAAAAATAAACTGAATCAAAATAATAAAAAAGATAAAACAAAGAATTGGACAACACGTCTATAGAGATACATATGTATATGATATATATATATTACACTGCTGGCAAAGGGGGCAAGATCACTTTCTTATCCCCTGAGGTGAGATATGTAAAGCCACGAGACAAGACATGGGTGGGGCAGTGGATGCATTATGCGAAAAAACGATCGTACATCCCCTCTGGTCGACGTCAAAGATCGCCATTGCAGAGATTTTAGTGGGTAATAATCCCACATAACCTGTGCCACCCACTCATAAAATTATCATAAAATGCTAGATTCCGTTAATACCAAAATTCAAAACTGATATTCTTTATTTGAGATCGTGATATAAAATCAGCTCTAGCTTAATAGAAAAATATTGCTCATTTATTCTTGTTATTATAATTTGTTATATCTATTTAAGAACTCATATCGATCATCTTTGTTTTTTGTAAAACGCTGCAAGCGACTGACTGAACGAAAATTTTCAATTGGATCTTACGGATTTTATAGATTTAACGAACGCGTCGTAGACTCGGTAGAGGTAATGCGTTTGTAAATATGTTTTGCTGTTTTGATTCTTGTATCCTTTAAATGTTATATGTATAAAAGTCAATATCGTATATCAATTTCTTTTAATTTACGATCATCTTTCGATATACTTTTGAGTGTCGAGTCTGTCCTAAAGATAGCTCTATAGATACGTTTACTAGTTTTAGTAATTCGTTGTATATATTATTTCTTGTATTTGTATCTCCACGTCTGTCCGTCTCGACTGTGATTTCGATGTATCTAAAATTTTTTTCAATGTTATTTTGTGTGTCTGCAAGTTTAATATCAGGCAGCATTAATCTACGATAGGATTAAAAAATGATAGAGATTTGGTATTCATATGCAATAATAAACATATATATATATGTTTATTATTGCGAATATTGATGTGTTGTCACATTAAAACAAGTAATTAGGCAACCGAGCTTACATATTGTGTATATATTATATACCAGAATTGATTTTATATAATTTATTTTTACTTATAACATTAATATTTACGTTTAAAACGCTTTTTTTTCCTTACACTGTTCGTAATATCCTTTTCTATCATTTCAAAACGAGAATATGATTTGATAAGTTAACTGAATCTGAAATTTAAGAACGTTTAAAAACGTTCATTGTTTGAACGTCATTATCAGGGATTATCGCACTTCATTTTGCTTTATTAACTGGTTATTTAAATGTGCTTGATTAAATTAATTGTAATCGCAAAATAAACGTTTATCAAAGCGGTTTTAACTGGATTAATCTGGGTAGTAAGTTGAAATTTCGCTTTATATTTAATTTTATTATATTTTAATTAAATTAATAATAATGAAAATCGGTGGGTATTTTTGTGCAGCTGAAAGGTATTCACGATAGCAAATCGCATATAACGTTTGTTTATTTGAAAAACCAATATTAAAATTAAACTATTTAATTAAGTACATTTAATTAAGTACAGTGATAGCCGATCGATGTCATGCTGCAAATAGGCTCAGAAGAATAGTCCTGTCTTCTTGAAGACAAGGCGTGGAGAATCTATCACGCTGCGTAAATGTGGTTTGGTAGAGTACACGTGGCAGAATTGTACGACACATATCTTCACACCCACTCTCTACCAACGAGCATGACAAGAAGCATGAAAACTCGGTGGTTAATACATTCGCTATGAAACAGGCGAAGCCGCGGATAAATTATACAATATATCCATTTTAAAAATAATAATTATATATTTTTTTCATAATAGAGATTGAACATAGTAGTTGAATATTACAATTTTGTTTGTATAAATTAATTTAATCGCAATCAGGTGGTGTAGCACTGTACTCCTCGCTAGGTTATAAAAGAATCTGTATTAAGGAGTAACATTCCCGTTCTCTTTTTGTGTGTTACAAAATTATTATGTACAACATGTTTTCTTTAAAATATAAAAAATACGTTACTATGGCATATTTCAGGTCTACTATTTTTGTTACTTCTCGACATATGTACTGTAGACGATCCAGATCAAATTTTCATATTATAAAAAATATATTTTTTATAGAAAAATGCATTATAAATAATTTCTATACTTGTTGTAAAATGAAACAGACATCTTCATCGAGGCGACAAATTTTGGCGATTTTTGTTCAAACACGTCAATAATTCCGACTGTCGGCTGATTCAATATTAGTTTACGTTAACGAGTTGCCTCTCCGTCCATTGTAAAAAGAACTCAGACACAAATATAATAGAGTGCACTTTGTGTTATCGATCGAACTAATTATTTTATTTAAATATTTGCCAATTACGAGAATTAAGATTTGTTTAACTAGAGTCGCAGATAATGATGGGGGAGAGGGTACATAAGAGTAGAGCCAGATAGTAGATGTACAGATCTACAGTTAAGTTGATGTCTGGGATTGTGCAATAGTCTTTGTGAGTGCATAGTTATTTTGAAAGTCCTTTTTGGTAACTTTATTAATGGCCTAGTGTTTAAAACGCGTGAATCTAAACCGATATACGTGCATTCAAATCCGGGCTAGCATCACTGAATATTCGTGTGCTTATTTTGTGTTTATAATTCATCTCGAGGCGAGATAACCTGTATGTGTCTAATTTCACTAAAATTCTGCTACATAGAACAGCGTGGTAGAATAAGTTTCAAGCCTTCTTCTCAAAAAATGAGAGTAGGCCGTAGTCCAGCAGCGGGACATTCACAGGCTGTTATTTACTTACTTTTGGTAACAAAGATGGTGAAAATCTTTTACGACAATGATGAAAATAGAAATTCTACCATTCCAATGTAATGAGTGATTTTGGTTAAATAAGGTACAGGTGTAATATCTAAAGACTATTAATTAGAGATCGGGCCCAGTTCGTAGAAAGCGTAAACCTTGACTGGTGTTCACTGGTTCAAATCAGCGCAAGCACTACAGCACTACTGATTTTTCATACGCTTAATTTATGTTTATAACTGTTAATTGATAATAAAGTATATTTTCGAATAAAGTAATTAGCATATTTGGTTTGAATAGTGATTGCCCACATTCGATATTACTTCTGCCTTTTATAAACCTTCGGTTGGAATATTATGTCCACATTTTTAAAAGACTATGAAAATATACATAAAAGGCCTTCTCTTTGTTTGAAGTGGAAATGAGCTTATTCCATCACGCTGCTTCAAAGTGAATTGGTATGTACACATGTTACATATTTTCATTAAACACTTGTACGTTTCATCGCCATAATTTCCTTCACCGTCTAGCACAAGATGAACTTATACACTCAAATAAATATATAATATTATAATATATTCTTAACAATCTTTGACCGAATGTATCAGTTCCTTGTGCCGGAATATATTAAAAAAAAAAATTGCGTCATCGCCCGTCTAAAAATCGTCTTGATGCTTCGAGTTTACAATAACTTGAATTATTATAATGAAAGTAATTAATGATTGTTTCGTTTGTTATTTATGTATTTCTTATTATAAGGTCAAATACTTATTTGTGTATTCCTTTTAAAAAGACTTCACTTCTAGTTTTTAAGAATATAATATAAACACAAATAAAGCATACAGATATTCAAGGTTACTCGCTCGGGTTTGAATCCACAATCGTCGGTCAAGATTCAGGAGTTTAAACCACTGGGCCAGCTGGAATACACACACACATATATATATCCGTAACAGCCTGTAAATGTCCCACTGCTGGGTTAAAGGCCTCCTCTCCCTTTTTTAGGAGAAGGTTTGGAGCTTATTCCACCACGCTGCTGAATACACATGTGGCAGAATTTCAGAGAAATTAGACACATGCAGGTTTCCTCACGATGTTGACATTGTATATATATATATATATATATATATATATATTCTCTTATTATATATATTCAATTTATCGTAAAAGCTTATAAATATTATAACACATTTGCAGTTAAGAATCTGTATTACAATTCCACCCAAGCAATGTCAAAACATTACTCTTATATAATATTTCACTTAATGTCTAATTAAAAGATTTAGCTTCTTAAAGGTAAATTCGCTTCATCGCATTTGGGATATGAAAAATGTAATCGTAATAAATCTTTGGAACCGGAATATACTTAACGAGCCTTTTTGAGCCTCTTGATACTAATGAATGAACGGGATTTAGAAGTCACTTTCAGTTGATGATCAAAAACATTTGTACGAAACTGAACATTAAAGTAAATATCAATTAACATTATATTATATTCTTGAAATAGAATTTTAGCTACCTCGCTGATGTAGTGGCTAACCTGTTTGGCAAATCACGTCTCAAGTTCGAATTCCGAGTCGGGCCAATAAAATATAGTGATGCTTGGTCTTCCAACCAATGGACCACCCCGCTCTATTATATATATATTTAGGGCTTAGAAGCGGAAACTATTAAAAAAAAACTATTACCTTATATGTTATGAAATAATTTAATGATAAAACAAAAATACAAACGAATATTCTCATTTAATTTAACTTATAGGTATTTTGATTGCTAAACAACTAAATAAATCCCCAATAACTTATACAAACAAAAATTTCATGTTTTTTTATCACTTTAACAAACTCTAGTTACCCTTAACTATGTTAACTACGTTAACTCTAGATACAAAAGCCAATGAGCAAATTACTTATCATTTGGCGTACACCGCCTTTTATTGGCATATTTTATAATAGAAAACAGTTCACTAAATGTATTATATATTTTTTACTAATGAAATATTTATACTATAATAAATTTGTTCGAAGATAATAACTATAAATAGTGTAAGTGTATTAAATTAACTCATTACAGAGGTAAAAGGATTGGTTTATAGCCAGTAATGAAAACAGATTATCTGTATGTATCCTAAAGGAATTTTATTAGATCATAAAAATAAGCCGAGTCGAAATATAGACTCCTACACGTTAGAGGCGAAGATTTTTCAACCGTATTAAAATACAATATCTTTTTCCCGTATCTCATTAATATTGGTTGATAATGATATTTTTTTTGCAATGTAATAATCACTTAAAATTTCACTATTGTTGAGTTAAAGCCACTTCACTCCAAGTTACTGATATTGGTGATTTTTATAGTACATAACATATGCATGTATAGCTTACTCGCAACGTTTCCTCCTATGGTGATAAGTCGACCATAAGCACATGAAAACACATCGTTGCTAGCCCGAATTTGAAATCGCGAAATTGTTTACGCGTTTTACAATCAAGTTAACTTGGATCGTTTAAAGATATATCCTGGATATTGTTCCAAATGGTTTTTTCTTCAGTTGACCAACAATGTAAGCTATTTGTACCAAATATAATTCGGTTTTAAAATTTCACAACTATAAACGTCCTTTTTATCATATAATCTTATACAGCTTTATTAGTAAATAAATAAGATGTATAAAGGAAAAGCTATATAGCAGTTCTTGTTATAAGGTACTCTGTATCTTAAGACTCTGAAGCCGTTAACCGACTTCATATACTCGGTTTTATTATCTGGATCTATGAACCAATAATATCCTTCGCTGCAAGTACCATTTCAATATGTTAGGCGTAAAATAATTTCCTTATTTATCTCGTTTTTTTAGGTTTTGTTTGTTAATATATTAAAATTGTAGTAAGCTATTGAACTGAGATAGTCCAGTGGCTAGAATGGAGGCGGTAACCGAAGATTACGGGTTAGAATCCGGTATTTAACTGAGTATTGATATGCTTAATTTGTAGTAACAATTCATCTTATGCTTGGCGTTGAAGGAAATCTTGAAGAAACTTGCATGTATCGGATGATACATAATATACGCTTTATATCTACAACGCCGCATTGGTGGAGCGTGGTGGAATAAACTCTAATCTTTCTCATTACTATATTTACTCTTTTTTTTTATTCTTATAAGTACATCCATACAATATTTTTATTTTTAAAGTGGATTTATAATAGGTTAGATGAAAATATTATTTTATTCGAGGGCAATTAAAAGATTTATAACATTAAATATAATAGGACTGGTCTTGATCCTACGTGCTCCTCAACTACCGATGCAAATTTACTTCGGTACTTTATATCACGGTATGCAATTAATAATTTAAATCTCAACATAAAACACAATACTGAGGCCTATTACTTAAAGAATATACATAATATAAATTGCAAAAAAAAATATTTTATACGTAATTGAAATATTTAATTAGGGGAAAGAATAACAATAAAGTTACTGACAAATTATACTCAGTGGAATCTAGCTATCTTTAAAACTAGTCTTAATTAAATATAATCATTAAAAATGGCGTACTTCCATTTTGTTAATAACTACACAACAATTATAAAGGTACGTGTTATAGAAACTAGACAACTTCACATCCTACAACAAAACAACTGAAGAATGTCATCTTGAAATCAAAGTATGTGCATCTTGCTCTCAAATAAATGCATTCAAAGATCACGTACATCACGCCCGAGAGGAGATTTAACTAGAAAAATAAACTACACCATGAGAAGCGTTTAATCTTTATTTTTGTTGAACGTATTCGTGACAGTTTATTTGGTTGATATCCCTGTTTTCTTAGTTCGTGAGAAATTCATAGACGAACATCTCTCATATCTCTCATACATCTCATTCGAAAGATTTGATTTTATAAAATAGATGGGTTGGACAAATGACTGATGGAAAATGATCACCATCGCCCAACACATTGTTGCTGTAAGAAATACTAACCATTACTTACAACGTCAATGCGCCACCAACCATGGAAACTAAGATGTAATTTCCTTTGCTTGTATTTCAAACCAAAGCACCACAATACTAAGTATTGCTGTTTTGCGCTACAATATGTGATGAGGGAGTGGTACCTACCCAGACAGGTTTGCAAAAAGCCCTACCAACGAGATGTTAGGTCGTATAATAGTATGTAATGTGTCGAATCGTAAGTATCCAAATGACATATATCAGTAAGATTTTAATCAGAAGGAACACAATTGCTTATATACTTTTTATATATAAAGATTTGATTGAACATTAGTTATATTACTGCCACACATCACAATAGTCTCTATTGCTTTTCCAGTTGGTTGAGTTGGTGAGGTAAAGTTGTCGTTATTTTAAGTTTCTCTATCGTACACAAATATTCATATACTAAAGTAGTTTAAATTTACAAGATAATAAAATTGTACAAAAGCGCACTTATGCCAAACATCTGGACCTCTTCCAGTTTACCCTTGATATATTAAGCAGATAAATTAGTCAGAAAATAAAATAAGAATTTATGAAAAATTTTAGAAAACTTAAAATTTTAAGTAATATAATTATTTTAATAAATACTACCTAAGCATCATTATTAAAAAAATGACGTAAATAGTTACATATAATATGTACTCGTTATTGTAAATATATATAAATGTAACAAATTAATATACTTACTACAAGATGTATATTCACGTCTAAAATGATCATAAACATCCATAGTCTTCTGTAAGGTTCACTTTAAATGATACTAAAGAAATTTAAAATTAAAGAGTTAATATAACCGCCTTACTTATAAAGGTTGCTTCCCTGCGTTAAACGTTGTTTAGTTAAACGCGGATTTCTCACAAACAGAAAAGAATTTCATTGAATGTTACGTAACATCAATTTCTGTTGACAATACATACTATTTTGGGTTATTTTAACATAATAAGCACCAGTTAAAAAGCCTTTATAGTGGTTTCCAACAAATTCTCTTTATTATAAATTTATTCGCTTGGAACTTTTTAGAATATTTTTCATATTTATTGTATGATAGCGTAAAATAAACCCTAAATAATACGTATTGGCAAATAGCCATATGTTCTAATATTTACAGCTTTTATTTTAAAAATGTCGTATACATTTACAATAATATTTAGATCTAAAATATCGTTTAAAAATTTATGTTGATGGTATAATTTTTTATAAGCTTTACTGACCAGTACAATATGCAATTGGTACTAGAAGCGGACTTGATGCCTGAAGGCATTCTCGGCCAGTCAACCTTTCGGTTAAACAGAAATCCATGAAGACAATCTGTAATTTGTACCAAGAACAATACGAATATTTAGAAATTTCATAGCTTCTCATATTCATTGAAGACTCAGAGGTTCAAATATAAATTTGGAGCCAAAGAAATATTGTTCCTATGTTCGTAAACCTTTCTTAGACAAAAACAGTTAGTTCTACAAAGTCGATAAAATCCTTCCTAGTTAAAAAAAAATCATAAAAAATCTACTCAATACAAAATACTATGAATAATATTATACTTAGAGTTCGACCGTGAATGTCGGAACTCGATGTAATAACTCGAAGTTTCTTCTTCTCGGTATAAAATATTTTCGAACCGGTAATAGTTTTGCATTTAATTGAATCCTTGCTTGGAAAGACTACTTCTAAAAATTATATTTTTATTTCGATAACCGTTAAGATTTTGATTTCGAAGCCGAAATGGCCTAGTAGTTAGAACGCGTGAATCTTAACCGATGATCGTGAGTTCAAACCCGGGCAAGAACCACTGAATGTTCAGTTGCTTAATTCTTACCACTAGGCCATCTCGCCATTTATATAAGTATTAATTATTATTAATATTCCATAAAATATGATAATTCGTCATTAATAATGGTTAGTCTACATTTGGATATTGTTATCTCTGAAAGTGGTTAAAGTTATTCAAAAGCCTTTCACATCCACCATTACCTCTGCCGCCTTCTTTAGATTAAATAATATACCAACATGGAATCATAATAATGTCTATATGTTTATAAATATAATTATAATCGTTGATTAGGTACATATGATAATTCAGATTAAGTTCTTACCGACTTCAAAAAAAGCTATGTTCTATGTTCGTTAAAGTATTCGATGAAAAATCTTTCATTGAAGTAAATACCGATTAGCAACGACTTCAGACACGAAAGCACCTACGTAACAAATGTTTGACAAATACTATTTATTATAAATTCAATTATTTTTAAAAGCAGTTTTTGATGTGTGAACATTTTATTAGCGCTCAATACACGGTAGAGGCTAACTGAAACTTCGAGCGTCAGATGACGTCAGCGTAAGATTGTTAATGTGTGTTAATGTGTGCGTGTTGATGTGTGTGTAATATTGGTACATGATCTCACATGTTTATACATCAATTGTCGTGGCAATCACACTATTTTTTTTATTAAAATCACTATGATAATGAAGTATAACGTTCGCTTAATAAATTAACATATTCAATATAAAAATAATATTATTCAATCGCAACGGAACAAAGTAATACTAATTAATATTTTCTGTTTAAATGAATGTCATACATTCACTCCGCTGCATGCACTCGTTGATATTCAGCAAACAATAAACAGACTATTATTTACCTTTCCTGATATATATTGTAATAAACATTATCTATGCACTTAATATAATTATAAATGTTTCTATAAAATTATTACAGCAAGCACTCTATGAACATTTTGAATTCTAATTTCTATAAATGTTTTTTTTGATTAAACGCGTCAATTTGGAAACTTTTAAACATAATTAAACATATTATATGTAATAATAAAAATAATAATGTCCTCCAGACCGATTTCGGCCACGGTGGCCAATTTCAAGAGAGATTATCCAACTGCGCAGGAGATATTATAGTGTACATGTGTGTGCGTAAACACAAGCGCACTCTCTATTCAATAATTCTCATAATCCGATGGCGGGCAATCAGACAGGACCAGAGAGAGTTCAGGTGCAGGACCAACGTTAAGGCTTTACGTGCTTTCCGAGGCTCGGGATTTTACACACTTCCAACTTCCAGACTCCGGGCTGCTATTGAGCATTTTCTGACAGAAAAACCCAATAACTTTTTATTGCCCAACCTGGGAATTGAACCCAAGATCTCGGAGTCTGCGGCCTTACATCAAGCCACTAGACCAACGAGGCAGTCAAAGATATGTATCATATATATAAATGACTTTTGTAATATCACCGACGGTCAATTTGTGCTTGTAAGATAGCCAGGATCATAAACGTCAAAATATTTCAAACTTGATTTGTATTTGAATTAATTGATTACTAACAAGAGATATGGTATGATTTTTTTAATGTAAACTTTATCAGATATTCTACCGTCAAACAGCAATAGTTAGTGTTATTCTTTTTCGGTTTAAATGGTGAGTGAGTCAGTGGACAGGCACAAGGGACATAAATCCCTAGTTCCCAAGGTTGACGATTGCAATATTGGCAATGGGTAAGGTATGGCTAATGTTTCTTACAATGCCATGAACATTTACATTCAGTTAGAACCATTTCGTCTGAATACCTATTTTTATATAATAAAATGAAAAAAAAAATCATCTATTATCATGCCTTGTGTAAGACCGACTTATATGCATTAACGTTAAACGGCACGACGTTCTCTTTTGCCGTCAAACTTCTCTTCTAGAGAAGCTGCTACTTACAATTTATTATAATATACTATCCATAAAAAAAACTATAAAAACTAAATAACTCTTGACATTTAACACACTTGAAATTGAATTAAACGCCCATTTGCCAGAGTGGCTATAGCTGGTATATCCGATAATTAGTAACACATGTCCGCCGACAGATGGCGCCCATCCATTATTGCTATCGACATTAGGGCCTGTTATGACCAAGCAGGCATATGCGCGTCTCTATTAGTTCACAGATTATATTAGGAGTGATATTGAGTTTCTCAACCTAAGTTATTAGCTGTTGTTTCATATCTGCTATAATATATGTTTATTGCTTTCGACAGCTCTACTGTATATCCCATTGTATATACTATGAAATATGACTGTGTATAATTTTGTTCAAAATTATTTTAAAAGTAAGTACAATAAATTTGTTGTAATAATTTATATATATGAATCAGTGTAAATATAAAATAAAGTATTGTTATTATTTTAGTTTTTCAAGTATACCGTAACAGCCTGTGAATGTCCCACTGCTGAGCTAAAGGCCTCCTCTCCTCTTTTTGAGGAGAAGGCTTGGAGATTATTCCACCACGCTGCTCCAATGTGGGTAGGTTTTTCAAGTATATTTAAATACAAATATGAAATTTTAATAACATTTTTCAATATCAGATTTAAGGAAACTAAAAGAGAAAAATCGCTCCTCGCTCACGCTAAGCTCTTAAACGTCCAAAATTCATAATCCGTATGTAAAAATTCGTTTCATTTCGAAGTCTCAAATCCCACGAACTCGGAAACTTCACTTTCAATACGTTCACCGAAACCATCTGGAAACGGATAATCCGCGAAAATATTTTCAATATGCACAACTTTTGCGGATCCGAAGCGATACATCGGAACTTTGGGTGCGGGAATTGGTCGGATATTTCATTCATATTCTTCAAATGCCATGTTCACGATCAGATTGTGGAGTTTTATTTCATCTTATGGAACGGTTAACTGTTTATAGTTTTGTTTGATTTTACTTAGGAATTTTATTTTATTTATCTCTACTTAGCTATCTATCAGCAAATGTCCTACTATGTCACCATGCTGCTCCAAAGCATTTTATTGGATACATATGTATGAGGTAGACTTTAAATTACAGCACAAAATTAATTTAAAATTACATGAAAACTCAGCGTTGTTTGCCAGTTCGTACACGTGTTTAACCATCGGACCATCTCGGCTCATAAAAATAGTCATAAATAACAAAGTAACATAATTTTATAAAATAAGTCTATATACTTCAAATTTAATTAGGTGGGTGGAGTGCTAAATTCTTAAATAGATTAAATAATAATCTGTATTAAAAAGTAATAACGCTCCTCTTTTGCTTACAATTTAATCATGTATAATCAATAATAGTGACATTTATAATTCATTATCTCGATCGAATCAAATCAAGGCATACTTTATTCAAGTTATTGCTCACGTTGCTTTCAGTGACGTTTTACAAGATTAATTAAATTTAAGCTAGTTCGGAATGTAGATCGAATTGATAAGAAAAGAACTGCTTATAAAATGAGTAGTTATTCTTTCGTATGGATTATCGTAGTTACATTAAATGTTTACAAGAAAATTGGTACTTTATACATACATGGCTTTAAATATGAATTTTAGTTAAGCGGTTATTAGTAAAACAATGCTGTCCTTTTTCTTAGAATATCAAAACATTTACGACAGAAAGAGAAAAGGTACACCGAAGAACAAAATATTAGGATGTTGTCCTTTTTACCTTATTATACACATATCTAGTAAATAACGTTTTTATAGTTGTATTCATAAAATAAAATTATAAAACTATGACAGTTAGTTGTAAAAATAAAAAATAATCTTAAATATCAATTGATTTTAATTATATCAATACAAGATATATCCACGACGTTTTTCCCTTCTGCCACGCATTAAATAAGTTATAAGAACATACTAAGCACATGAAACTTCAATACTCGGAATTGAACCATCGACCTACTGTTAAGATAAAGGTGTTCTACCCACTGCGTCATAGCTTTCACGTATAAAAAATCTAAATATTTGGTAGGTAATAATTTGCAACCAGTGCTCGAACTATATATTATTTATTTTAAACATTGGTAGATAGGTAAATTATTACAAACAACACACTACGTTACAAAGATACACATAAAACGAGCTTATAAAAGAAAGATCTGTATTATATAACCTTCAATAATTTAAGCAAAGCATTGAGAACGTCGGACAGAGATATCCACAAAAGGTGCGCTCCACAATGGAATTAATTGTATAGAAGGAAATTTCAGAATAGTTTCAGGGTTCCATATTTTAGTGTCCGAACACCACCGCTGACCATTTGTAGAGCTGACTCCGAATTCCTTTGGCTTTACAGTTACGTTGAATGTTATATGAAGATTCGGTATGCGGTTTGAACGTAAACATTATAACTGAATTATCATTTGATGCTTTGAATAATATGAGAGTTCGTAATCTCGATTCGTTTATCTATTTTGATAATATTGTCTTAGTTATGTTATATCAAGTTCGTATAGTTGAATATTGGACGCTTGAATGACTGAAAGATTTGGATATTATTATTGTTTTGTTTATTCAGAAGAAAATTTAACATAAGAACACAAAAAATATAAAAATATAAGTTTAAAAAAAATGTTAATATATATGTCCAATTATAGGAGAACAAAACATACACAACAGTAACAGTACAGTAGTACAGTAACAGTAACAGCTTGTTAATGTCCCACTGCTGGGCTAAGGCCTCCTCTCCCTTTTGAGGAAAAGGTTTTGGAGCTTATTCCACCACGCTACTCCAATATGGGTTAGTAGAATACACATGTGGCAGAATTTCAATGAAATTAGACACATGCAGGTTTCTTCACGATGTTTTCCTTCACCGACAAGCACGAGATGAATTATAAACACAAATTTAGTGGTGCTTTCCCGGGTTTGAACCCACGATCATCGGTTAAGATTTACGCGTTCTAACCACTAGGACATCTCGGCTATCGTAGTCACAACATAAGAATTAAATAACAAATAAGATTAGACTAAGTAGATTAAACAAACTAAAACAAAAAATTAAATATAGGGATAGAGAATAAAATACGTTTTTTTAGTTTCTTAAAAACGACTGCAACATTGATGCAGATTAGTGTACATACGTCATCATGACATGACATGACATGACATAAAGGTTTTCCTTTGTTTTCCATCACCGTCGAGTACAATCTACATTATAATAATAACATTGTGTCCGTGTATTATTTATATATACAAATGTCATAATATTGTAAAACAATTTCTTTAAATATATTTTTTTATTAACCACAATAAAACTAACCGGTAGTTCGAACCGGATTAAATTAAATATAATCATGTAAAGTGACGATCCAAAAGTAGAGCTTACTGGAATAAAATATATTTTGATTGATTATTGTGCTAATATAACTAGTGTATGAGTATATTTAAAAATACGGCCTTAATTATAAACGTAGCTTAGCGATTGTCTGGTTAACACTAATTTCTCTCTTTTTGTCAGTATTGATTTGACATTCGAAAGAGGAAGAGAGCATTCTTTTACTAATCACCTGCTAAACAACGTTAATATGTGACGTCATTAGTAGCTTGTCATAAGTGGATAGATACCACAAGTATATATATATTTAGTAGCTCTTATATAATACAGGCAGTTGAGTTATAACGGGACCGTGTGACACGAAATGTGTTTTGGTGAATTCATCGAGGGGGGACATTAATAATGCAAGCAGGGGTTAAAAATATATTCCTTCAAAGTTTGTTGTTTATCTATATGGTACAATATAATAGATACAAAATTTACACATTGCCAAAAATGCATACAAAAGTATATAAATTAATCAAAATATATTAATCTGAGTGGGATCTTGCACACACTTTTGCATCGTCATATGCAAAAGTGATCAAACCATTGACGTTCGGTTAAGAATCACGTTCTCACATCGTGATAAGTGATATTTCCCTTATATTCGACCTATTCATTATTCAAAATGGTTATTATAAGTTAGTGGTTTAAGCATTACATCTTCAGACCATTAGTTGTCTTAACAGAGTTTACGTCGACGTAATCAGCTGTGGCCGGACCGACCACAACGCTTGTCTGACTCAGGTACAACGATTCTATTTGAAATTGTATTATTTGTAATCCTATAAGACAGGGAGGGTTTTATACTGAACGTAACGTAGTGATTGTATTGAAATAAATAAATAAAAATAATAATTCATTGAATGAATTAATTCTGAATACAATAAAGAAATTAAAAAAGCACTCAAACATATTATTATAAAATTTCTTCAACTCTTACCGTTCGATTGTATTAAGAAAAAAAAAAATATTGGTTATACAATACAGTAACAGCCTGTTAATGTTTACGACTGTACGACGAATAATAATTATATAAACATAATCAAAGAGAAAAGACAACTTTTGTCACTTTTCTTGGTCAAAATCTTCCAGGTGGTATTCTCTTACCAAATTAATCTAAGCGCTCATTTGCTTATTGCCATATGCCAATGTAGTCAGGTCAAATCTTTGAAAGGAAAATTTATAGATTTCGAATTTTACAAAAGAAAACTACACGTAAGTATGTATTCCCGTTTGTATATACATAAGTCGAGTGATCACTTATAAGTTTAAAATATGAGATAAATTTAACACAATAAATTCCCTGTGTAAAATACATCTGTAGCAAAGTCTACGTGTTCTCGGTAGACACCAATACTCTTTTCCGAACCAGTAGGATCTTTGCGTAGAACTGACATGAGAGAGGTGTCATATGACGGTTAAAAGATGTTCTATAATATTCTAGAATAATGATAAATACGTTTATAATGGTGGAGATTATTATTGGTTATTTTTATTGAAAAACGTAGGCTGCCTATTGGTAAGTAGTCACTGCTTATAGTCATTGTACTATAGAAAATGTTGAGGAAATATTGTTGTACATCGTCAATGCTTGCTTCATTAACCTTTGGAATTAAATTATGTCCCTTGTGTTTATAGTTATACTCACACTTTACATCAGAACACAACAATACTAAATATTACTATTTGGTCATAGAATATGTGATGTGTGGTACCAAAGAAGGCTTGCACAAAGGCTACCAATAAGTAAATATATTTAGTATCATTGGACCAACGTGTTAGAAAATCTTCTTCTTAAGAACGGATGTTATTTAGAACATATGATTTTTATTATTATATTATCATAAGCCGAGATGACCTAGTGATTTCTAAAACGCGTGAATCTTATATCGATAATCGGGGGTTTAAGCCCGCGAAAGCATCATTAAATATTCATGTATTTAATTATTTTTTTATAATTCATCTCGTGCTTGACGGTGAAGGACACTTGCATGTGTCTAAGTTAATTGAAATTCTGCCAAATGTGTATTCTACCAACTTGCATTGGAACGGTGTGTTCGAATAAGCTCCAAACCTTCTCCTCAAATTGGAGCCCAGCAGTGGGACATTAACAGGCTCTTACTGTATAAAATATTCATAAAACTAAACCATAACTAAGCTAAACGTAGCACTCTCCACAGATAAAATGAAAAAGTTACCACAAGTGTAACTCGAAGGTACTCAACATCTTTGAAAACAAAATCACAGTTAAGTTGTTCTACACTTTTAACAACTGCAATTAAAACTAGCTATAAGTCTCCGAGTGTTGCGAAGAACTTATAACAAAATTTAATTTGTCTTCTCAATTTCACGCCACACGCTTTTTGTACTGATTGAAAAAGTATTCTATTTAAAACTTTTTGAAACAATTATAAATACACATTAATCATTGCGAATAAAAATATACACAAGTCAAGTCACTGACAAGCACTTTAGAATCATCATTATATGAGTACATCGTACAATTGAATAAGTCACCACTGAGATGATTCGGCAAGAATTTAAATAATATATATTATTATTACTTGCTAAGAAATAGCCCAATTTTTACAGCACTTGAATCTTATTATCAGCGAATTTTCTTATTTTCATGCCTCGTGCTCGGCGATCACAAAAATAATCGTACGGAAACATACATATTACAGTTGAAATTCTGTGACATGCATCACTAACCATTAATGAAGTGTGATGGAATAAGCTTCTTGTTGAAAGGCGAGGATGCATTGGCCAGTAGAACATTTACGACCTAAGACGTTGATAGCTTTATATTTCGAATTTTACAAGATTTAATATGATGATTTAAAAGAGTCAGTAGGTACTTGAATAAATTAAGTTTCGATTGATTGATAATAACTGATAAGTTGGACGAGTTTTCACAAGACAAGTCCTAGTAAAATCTATACAACCGTTCAAGTATAATTGAGTGACAAATATCGTAATAAAAAAATAGGTTTGGAATTGCGATTCAAAGTTGAAATACTATCATTCTTGCCAGTCGATTCAAGATTTGTACAGTAGCTATTTTTAATGTTTAATGTAAATAATTACTGTCTAATTAAGATAATTCATAATATAATAAAGAAACAAATTATAATTAATAATTTCTTAATAAGCGCAATATCAATTACTTCGTTAAAATTTTCCAAACTGCATTTTATATAAGACAAAGGAAATTGCGTTGCAGTGAAGTATTCATATTAATCCCGCTTCCTCCATCCCATAATTAGATTGAATTTAATTTTCATTCCAAATAAATAAGCGGAACAGGTTGCTGTCGACTGCGGTCAGGCGACTGTCGTGCGGAAATTAAACCGTAAATATTAGAAAAATTAATTCAAATGATAATTAAATGAGAGGGTTGAAACGGTTTTGTCGCGTTATGACGCCCAAGCATTATATTTTGTTTAAAAATGGTTTATCTCCTTCTGTTCTTTATGTAACTTTTTACGATGTTCTGGCATTTATAAGCTTTTTTTCGTTTTATTAAGGGTGGTCGTTTGACAAACGTTTTAATTTTTGATCGTTCATGTATTACATATGTATATATATATATATATATATATAATGTTTTAACTCAATGATTAATAAATGACGGTAAAAAGTATTACATCACCATTTCTACCTCTGAATTTGTGTAGTTTAGTTTTGGTTTCTATGATATTGGTTACCTTTCATATGTCTTCAACTCTTCATTTGTTTATTTTAAAAATGCCTACGAGTAAATTGGTCAACGAAGCTGAACTGGACAGGAGATATTAAAGTGCACAAGTGTGTGTGCGATACACATATGTCAGTTTTTCTATGCTCTCATAATCTGATCAAAAGGCAATCCTGATACGAATGAAGAGAGAGCATCAGACCAGTCATGCGTAGGATATGCTTGGTATGGTATGCTTACAATGTTTTCATATGCTTTTTTTAGGCACCGTGGACTACGAAGTAAATTTTTCACATCATAACCGAAAAGCTATTATTTTTGAAATCCAGAATAAGCACTCGGAGCTCTCAGACCAGTCACAAGACGGACAGCACAATAAATTGACATGGAAAATGAAAATAATATAAAACCTTGCAGAACAAATGTTTCTCTCTATATGAAGTTGGATAGACATATTAAAACTTTAAATATTTTATGGGAAATACGTTTGAAGCGAGATGTTAAATAAAACCGATGTGATCACGCATCCCGTAACAATCATGTTTATTCATAATTTATTTCAAGACGTGCGATGAGTCACGCGTGGCTATGAAATAAGTCAAACCAACGCATAGTATCGAAATATACTATATAAAGTGAAATGCCGATAGAAAATCTTAACAGCAAGAACACTTAAATATTACAAAAGACGATAGTCGAAATATAGCGGTTTTTTTAATAACAGTTTTACAATTAATTTATTATTTTAAATTGTGTTTAAATTATTTATTTATAAACAAAAAAATATAAAATTTAATTAAAAACTTTTCAAATTATGTATTACAAAACTTTCTTAAAATTATAAAGGCAATATCAAACTTGAGATACCCATTAAGTATTATACCTGGAAGAGAATAACTGCTGAGAATGTTGTCGGTTCTTTAGATAGAAACTGCATTCGGAATCAGGTGGTAATTTTAAAATTAATGTATTCCTTTTATATGACGATTCATGCGTATTAGAGTCTAGTTAAATAAAATAGCTTCGTAATTTAAGAATACTTACTACAAATAAATTAAAACTTGTATAAATAAAGATGTAACTACCAGATATTACTTGAACTTTCAACGAATAAATTTTAAAATAGTACTTTGATTGTAATGTATGTACTGTTGGTTGTCTTAAATAAGTTGATCTTAGATGGTGACCATGTGTAAAAGGTAAAAAAATATAATAATTGGTCACAACTTATTAAACGGAGAAATTAATTTTATGTGTTTTGAGCTAGTGATGAAGATCATGGCCGCACACGCAACTCATCTCTCCGGCGCCGCGAGGATCCCGTTGTGTTGACACTCATGCCTCGCTGAAATGCTGACAACATTTCACAGTTCACTACGTTCACTAGTAGTGTAACATAATGTGTCATTTTGATACTGTAGAATATATTATAGTGCTTTTGCTTATTCCCACATTTCCATTTCTAAAAGATTATAATTACAACTAAGTATGAAAATATAATATATAACATGTTTATATTGCGACTTTCCCACCGCTAGGAAAGGCCTTTTCTCCTGATATAGAAAAGTTTAGACGCTTACACTAATACGCTGCTCACCAATGAAATTATCTGTATTGTCATTGTAAATTTGTTGTTTAAAACAAAACCATTGATATAAATTCACAGTCCGGACAATGCAATGTCCATTACGAATCCAATCTCAAAGAACAATCGTAATGAACGCAATCAATTCAAAGCAAGCCGAACACAAACACTAACGGCCATAAATATCACCCTGTATCCGCTGAAGGTACGCATCGGATAGTCGTTGATACGCAGTGCGGCGACGCATTGCAAGCGTTCCGCTGCGGATATCCAACCCACTTCATAACAATAAACTCACGCTAAAATAAACTGTATCATGTTTAAACAAAAAACTAAATTGTGTGCACGAATGGCGCTCTTTAAAACTTTTTTCCTCAACTGTACTCAGATATTACAACTGTAAAATGCATCTCTATTTACAAGAAGGTAAGGTTTATAATTGACCGAGCAATGCAACAGGCCCGAGGGGTTCGAGAATGCGGAGATTTATTTGCTAGTTTTAAAATTCCTTGCTACGACTGTGCACAATTCTTGTGGTTTACGCCTCGTTGGCATGCGAGTGTGAAACTAGAACTTCTGAATTCAATCTTGTGAGCTTTCGAATAGTTTGCAAATAAATCTTCGCTTAAGAAGCGATAAATTCCAAACAAACTGTTTGTTTCCTATTATTTTATACAGAGATTGATATAATGTAAAACAGCGAATTCTATCTGCTACGAAAGAGCTACGGTACGTAGTACGCTACGGATGTAGGTGCTACAATTTTTAACATAGCGCTACAGCATTCACGTATTTTACGACACAACTGCGTCTTTTCTTTCATATTCCAATGTAATATTTGTAATGTTTTTGTATATAAAAATATATTCGGTTTCAAATATTAAAATTATGGGACATATATGAGTGAAACCAGAGACATGTTTTTCATCTGTTAGCCTAATTTTACTTAGGTGATTATTGAATTTAGAGATGGTTTCATTTTAAAGTTAGGCCAATACATAAAAGTATTTACAGAAAAAAATCAAGAGCACTAATTTCATAAATTGAATGATAACTTCATATGTTTCAGTTTAAAATAGGAATGAACAGTGCTTTTAGTTCTAATTTTATTTTTAGTTTATTTTCAGAATTGTTTATGACAATATCTCAAGAACGGAATCATATAATGTCTGATACCTCTTACGAGGCTGGCACTTTCTCAGTTCTACCAAAAGTCGATGTCGTAGAAAAGTTTCACGGTTATTTCTCGCAATCCGTTCCCAGCTGATAGTTTATTTGTCACGTCCAACCAACTTCTAAATGTTTCCGAGCACTTTATTATTTTCTCCTATTGCGAAAACTCACTTCTGTCAATTGCGGGATTATTGAAAGACGGAAAATTCCCTTATATTTTATTTACTTTGAATAAAATATTATAAATAAAATTGCTTGAGGTTTTATTTGGATCGTTGGTACGGAGAAGTACAAAAACCAATATTATTAATCACTTCAACTTTACTTCTGAACACAATATTATATAAGCCATTACTTACATTTAGTGGCTATGCCTTAATAACTGTATATGCAAATAGATCTCTGGCCTCATTAATATTTATATCATAGTATCAACTTAACCTTCCTTAACCAGGTGGGACTTACAATTATCCTGTATAGGCCATAACGACTTTATCTTAATTTTAAAAAATCACGAATCAAGGTGATCAAAATAGCAAAAGCACGAGACTTATTCTTTACACAGATAGATAATATGACTTCCAAAAAGCTAATAAAATTAAATGGAAACAGAAAATTGCAACACGCGATCAACATATCGTATTATTGTATGCGTGGATTGTTTAAGTGCATGTAACCAGGTCAGGCCTTTTGGTTTAACAATGTACACGCACAAACATATACCAATTATATTATTACATGATGCTTACAAAATATGAACCTAACATCATATTTTTATTAGAAAATAATAATGTGATATATATAATATATTCAATTTAATATATAGACATTTTAGACACTACTAACACTACTTCCGCTTAATACCGATATACTGAAGGCTATCTTTGACAAATCACTATAATAATAATAGTCGCGTGTTTATGCAATTTTATATTCTCTTTATATATATAATTTTTTTAAATTACTTAGTGTGCGATTAAAGCTTTTATCCCTTATTCTATCTGATGATTAATTTTTTTGATACATTTAAACTCTCTCAAAATATCAGTTGTCATCTTTGGTTGAATAAATCACTGCAAGTTATTAAAATATACCCATTTAATATTAACCTTAACTTCTGTTTTTTGTCTTGTAAATATAGACCGCATTACTGCAAGGACCTTTAGTTTACAATAATTAATAGATATATATTTAGCAGTCGAAAAATTAGGAAGGTGAAGGAGAGCAGGGCAACATTGAAGCATTTACTGTACCAATAATTAACTATCATCGAAAAACAAAACGATTACAAAACCTCATCGCATGGAATAATAATACGTGTACGTTCTACGTGGCAGTAAAATGTCATGTTTGTTTGTAGGTGGTCGTTGTTTATTCAAGAATTATTCATGGATCGTAATCACGGTGTACGGATTTGAATAATTTAATCGACAACTTCTATAAGATCGCTCGCGATGTATCTATCCTACTATACAATTATTTACAAACCGACTTTATTCACGAACATATTCTATAAATAAACAATGTAATATTTTCATATGAAATGACCATGTACATTTATAATTATATCGAAGCATTAGCATAGTATGTTTGCTCGACATATTATATGTTATTAATTGATTGATGATTGTCAACATCACCTATTGATAAAATATCATTTAGTTCTAGGCCATATTAATCTGTCAGAATACAGTAGTAATTAAATATAGTTAATATATTTACATACAAATATTGGATATATAATGAGTAATTATTGAAGCAAGACATTATTTTTTGGGTGCGATGAATATCCAATAAAAACTCGAGTGAAACGTTTTTTTGAAACGTTGCACGCAGTATTTTTCTTTTACTATAATTTAATCAAACGTATGAATCATGTGTAGACACACATACAAATCACACTAAACAAAATACAACATATGATATATATATTTAGAATTAAATTTTTAAGGCAACTTTAATATCGAAATGTCAGATCGTTCTAGCTTTCGAAAGATATTCAATGATTCTATTGAATAGATGATATATTTTCATAAAATGCAATTTCCCATATAAGTATTAAGAAGTAAGATATAAAGGACGGTGATAATCACATCAAATCCGATTTCCTTCACCCTCGTAACGACGAACAAAAATAAAACGCATCAGAATAAGACCGTCTCAGACACCTGCCAGTTCCCACAATTGTATAACGGTTGTATATTCAAATTAGATGTAATTATACCTCTGTCTTCAACTCGAAAATTCGTCTTTACACGACTAATTTCAGAAAACGCCACTTTGAATTTCACACCGTATTCAAATAGAAACTTTTGAAATTGAATCAATTATAATACTTTTTAATTGGACGTTTTAATCGTTGAACTGTTGTTTGTTATGTTTTTATGGAATAAGTATTTTGTTTAGATTTGTGAAATAACTCGACGTTTAAATTTGTTTATAATAAAATAATGTCATAGAGAACATAAATAACAAATTTTTCATCGAGTTATAGTGATTTCTATCGTTTTACTTAAGTTAATCTTTGATGTGACTCATATGATATATATATGTATAATATGTTGTATATATTTGAGTGTTTTCTACGGCACGTCGATTCTTAGTTTATTATCGTTACTATTAGTGCGAAAAGTCGTATGTGAAAATTAAAGGTCTTATTTCTTTATTACAATATTACTATGTAAACAGTAAAAGAAAATTAGAATATGAGAACATTAAGGGTCTAAAATTATATTATGATTACTTAGCTTACTACGTAAACGCAAGCAATCTGAGAGGCTGGTGCGTTATGCCAGTCGATAGCTTGGCTCTTGGGAATTAAGTCTCTATCGTGCGTTATTCAGAAGTGGACGACGCGTTATGCCTACGCGTGTTTTACAAATTTCCACATAGTATCTTTTGCATTTAAAGTAGCAATATAGTAAGTTCGTAAGAGTAAGTTAGTATTAGAACACACTGTTTAAAACCGTAATAACAATTGTAGTCAGATAATACAAGAAAAATAGCTGTATAATTGTGGCATTCCGTCTAAAAGCACCGATGGTTCAATTTCGAGCTGTATTTATTTAGACTGTGCGTGTTTAAGATCAAATAACATTATGCTGAATATTGCTTAATTTATCTTCTCATCAATAGATGGCGTTAGATGTATTTTACATCGCGCTATTATAATGATTTTTTGAAAATACTAAATAAGTTTTTATAAATTTATAATGAGAGATACCGGTTACACTATCTGACCAGCAGTACATACTCGGTGGTTTTATTTTTGAAGTCTCACAGTACTAGTACTACCCCAAACAGTGGGTTTGAGTCAGGACGCTGTTTACATCGTACCACATACAGTTATTTAGAGTTCTATCTATGAACCAATCTATCTATTTATATTTTATAATAGAATAATCTAGCATCATAATTAACATATAATAATATGTAATAAATAATAAACATTTAAAAACTTGATATCTTCATTGAAATGATAATTATCTTCTCGTCTATAGATATTCATTATATAACAAAATCTCGCAGATATCTTAAACATTGATAATTAATAAATTAAATTATTAAAAAATAATAATATATTTCTATAAAAGAGTAACTAGTCAGTAATTACTTGCTAAATTTAAGATACATTTAATCTAGTAAAATGACGTTTCAAAAGTACATGTCTAATACTTGAATGAAGTTATTTTTTCATTATTATTAGTTATTTAATTTTGTATAACTATATACAATACCAACTCTTATTATTCAGAAGTATATATTTATATTAAAACACAATTGAAAAAAAATTAAAAAAAATGAAAATATAATAACAACCTAAAGTTACAAAGTACGTAGAGCCCAACGAAAAGAACAAAAATATTTAGAGGAGAACTGTGATATCACTATTCTTGTTATATATATTACATAGACGTGGAATCGGGGAACGTTAGTGAATATTACTCAGCAATATGTTCGTACCACCAGAAATCTAGATGGTGGCCGTTTAATTGGAGCCAACTATTACAGTTGATAACCCTTGGATGAAACTGAAATTGTTGAAACTCAATAGCAGATGCTTCAATCCAAACCAATACTCGCATCGCATGCAAATCAGTCCCGGGTTGAGTTTAAGTTATTTGTGTTTTAGAGTTATTCTGTTTCGCCGTTGTTGTATGACAGATGGTCTCGAGTTTCATTTATGTTTTGAATTTAATATTTACTTGCTATTACTTCAATGAGTTGGTCGGAAATGTTTGAACAAACATGTCCAGCGTTGCTTCAACGTATGATAAAATATAAATATAATATTATATGCAACATTAATTTTATAAATTACTGATGTTAGGACTCTCGTAACGTTCGGACGTCTGGGTAGGTACCACCCACCCACCAGATATTCTATTACAAAATAGCAGTACAGGGTATTGTCATGTTTTGGTTTGATGGATGAGTGAGCCAGTGTAATTACGGGCAAAATGTTATGTACATTTTAGTTTACAAGTTCAGTGGCTCATTGGTGATGTAAGCGATGTTTAACATTATATGGCCACTATTGGTGACCACTTAACATCAGGTGGTCCATATGCTCGTCCGCCTAACTATTCAATAAAAATAAAATGAAGAATGAAACCGTTGACAATTCAGAAATTCTATATACAATAATAATAATGTATATTATCTCTTCACAAAGTCAGACTTAACATTAATAAAAAGTGATATTTATATCTAATACATTTATATATAATAGTCGAGAGCGCAGCTGTGTAGATGTGTTTTGTTTGTTACGCTTTCACTTAACCCCTCGACTGATCATCTTGAAATTTTACATACAGTCGGGTGTACAGAAAGGACATGGCGTACGTGACTCCTGATCCCGTCACTCTCATACGCGACTGAAACCATAAGAAAACTATGATACTATAAATGTTACTTATATACTTACTTATATTATAAATATAATATTCATTTGTATGTTACTAAATCACGAAACAACTGCTATATTTCGTCCTACTGAAAACTATACGATTTAAGATATTACGTCCATAGTTCATTGAGTTAAATGTCTCGCGAAATTTTTGATACATAATGGAGCCATACAAAGTAACGGTGATCAACGGTAGGATAACTGACGCATTTTATATCTACCAAAACTGGCTTGCTTATAAGCCTACAACCAGTGGAAGTGAAGAAAAATGAGATGAATATTTAAAACAAGATAAAAAGTATAAGAAACCCTTAAGAAGCTGACTTGGTAACTTTTCTATAGGATATCTCATAATCATTTGAAAAACGTACAAGATGTAATGAGAAATGTTCGCAAGATGATGAATTTCGTGTCATACCGTGAATTATATGCGGCAATTCGGGTGGAAGGCATACGAAGGGCAATTTTGAACAGTATATGGAAAATTATACATACAATTTATAGCACTCAGAAAATAACGGCTAATATTTGCACATATTTTACGTAATACTGTAATCTGTTTATTATTTGCCGCCAAAGAAGAAAAAAACATTTTTAGGAAACTTTTTATCAATATGTTGTTTATGACTTAAATATAGTTATTGCTTACTATTAATGATAATAATATATTTATTTTACTAAAAAACATTTATGTTTTATTTTAATGTTGGACTCAGAGTATAATAACAGTCAGGGATAGTTCATATATTTCTCACAGCACTAATGTCTAAAGGCGGTGATGAAAATTCTCCAATCAGGTGAGCCCGTTGCCAATCGCCTAAATAATCAGTAAAAACATAAACATTATTTTTATGAATAATTTGTTATAATTCACACTAAAATAAATAAAACCAACTGCATATTTAATCTCAAATCTTGCATATACTACATCCCACTAGGTAACGATACCACGTGATGACTTACAAGCGTTCTGTAATCATCGCATCTTAAAACGTATGTCTCATACAAAATGTATGTGTTACTGAGTAACATCGCCTTCTTATCTCACGCGTGACGAATACTGATTGAAAGTATCTGATGAAACTATCAAATGATCATTAACTTGGATTGGGTTTTCCGCTCAAGTATGGAATTATAATTTATCATTTACTAGTTTCCCCCGTGTTTGAGGAGGTGTTTACTGGTGGTAGGGCTTTGTGCAAGCTCGTCTGGGTAGGTAACACCCACTCATCAGATATTCTACCGCAAAACAGCAGTACTTGGTATTGTTGTGTTCCGGTTTGAAGGGTGAGTGAGCCAGTGTAATTACAGGCACAAGGGACATAAAATCTTAGGTCCCAAGGTTGGTGGCGCATTGGCGATGTAAGAGATGGCTGACATTTCTTATAGTGCTAATGTCTAAAGGCGTTTGGTGACCACTTACTATCAGGTGGCCCTATGCTCGTCCGCCTTCCTATTCTATAAAAAAAGGTGTTTGGGCCCTTATGGCAATTTCTTTACCATTAAATATGTGTGCAAAATTTCATAATGATCAGTTCAGTAGTTAAGTTGTTAAAGCGTAACAAACAAACTCAATTTCACATTTATAATATTAGTACCGATAGCCTGTTCCTATGATATGTGGAATCAGTTTCACCCAATACAATATTGGCATACAATAAATCCACTTATGGGGCAACTCAAACCAAAATAATTTAATTAAAATCTATCATGAAAAACAAAAAGCTTTTACTGGTCCAATACGAAGACAGGATGGAAAGTGCTTACAATAATGTGGCAGGAAAATCTATTTTACTGCTCTAATAAATTAAAAAAAAAACACCAAATATATTCGACATTGCGTGAATTTGAACCTTATCAAAGACGCATCTTTTCCAAAGATCTGATTTGCTGTATCACATCGTACTTAACTCGTGAGAAGTTGATGATCAATGACTTTTGGGAATACGTTAAATTAATACGCATTTCATTTAAATATTATAATTAATAAAGTCAATGTCTATCACATTTTCACGTTCCGCAATCGTATTTATAGGTGAGCTATAAATATAGACTTTGCTTTATACGGAATAAATTTATCTATTTATGTATATAAAAGAATAACTGACTGACTGACATGCAAACGCTCAGCCCAAACTACTAGAGCCCTATGAAAATTTCCATACATATTTAAACAGTAGATGGGTTGAACCCTTAAATGATAAAGGGGATGAAAGTTTGTGATAAAGGGGATAATGAATCCTTCATTTTTTAAGAAAATATTTATGGAAATTGTGAATTACGATGCGAGCGAAATCGCAGGTAAAGCGCTAAATTCTCATAAGACAGTATAATTCTTACCAAAGTCCTCGTAATATAATAAGTGGAGCATATACCTGAAACAAGCAACAAATCGATTAGAACAGTAAAGAAACTCTTTAAACGCTAAACTTCACTTTGGAAGCAAATATTAATTTTCCTCTAAGTAAACTTGCGCGTCAGCACATCAGTTAGTATTAACCGAGGAAAATATTTGCTGTAAAAATATAAGAAAATTAGAAAACATAAAGCTCAATATACTCCGTGTATAGTTTTTCAACATAAAATTATATTACAGTCATAATCAATATTGGTGACGTCATACATTCACCATACACATAAATCTTAATTACGGTATAAAATAAATGAATTATCTTTACATTTATTTTGAGTTAAATGAGAATCTTATTAATTTAATTTTGATTTATTCGTTGAGAAAGAGTTAGTATAAGTTAAGGAATATTATGTAATTGCTTACTTTTTTTATAATGCTATTTTGTTTTTCTTTCAAATTTTAGTTTTTTGTTTCGGTAACCCTTGGTTACAACATTAAAAAGTTTAATTAGAGCATATAAGAAAACACACATGATTATTATTACATTATTTGATTTCTGTTTAAAATGGGTAATAAAAAAAATGTTCTAAATATTATTACGTTTAATAATTGTGTCCTATTTAAGAAAATCAAAGGCTCTAAGTAGAAGCGATTAACAGAATACTAACCAGATGACCCTATTTAGCTTTGTCGGGTAAAAACTACATATAAAAACATTGACTGCACTTCGTATGCAACAAAAATGGCGTCCGGGTTATGGGCCGTGAAACGAGCTCTCAACAAGAACTCGCGAGGATACACAGCTGGACGAAGTAAATATACACATATAATTAAAGCAGATACAGCGACCGAAAGGTGTTTGCTGCCAAAAAATATAATAATCGGTTTTGTCTCAAGCATTTCTGGTTTCCCTTTATCCCATAGCTGGGATATAGAGACAAATTACTATCCGACACGAAGGTTTCCTTAAGATGTGTCCATTAAAAATTACTGTATGCCCGGATTTGAAATAACGACCTTCGGGTGAAATCACTTTGTTTTATATAGTGGGTCATCGCCATAATTAATCACTTATTGTTTTTATATACCATTATTATGGTACTTACTATTGTATAAGATACTATGTTAAATCAATAATTTTAATACCTCTTTCTAATAAAAAAACAATTCAGTATCAGTTTTTAAGCAGTAAATGCGAAATAAATTTAAATATACATCAAATGGATTACTATAAATGCATTACGAGTATCGTGTATACTGCAGTTTGGCTGATCGCGTAGCGCCTCACTGAACTTGATGTAGGGTTATTGTTGAGAGAAAACAATGGACTCGCGAAAAAATATCTTAACTCCATTTCATGATGAAATTGACATTACGTTTACCATTTATTTTGAACCGACTCCAAAAATGTAGAAGGTTTTTAATACATACATATGTATACTTATATATTTGGGTATAACTTGCTTATGAGCGAATGTTGATGGTTATGTTTGCGTTGGGCTCAAAATAACTCCAAGGTGGTTCCATCTCAATTTCAGCTGCGTACTTTGAAAAATTGTTTGTTTAAATCAGACATTCAGTGAGATTTTGTTTCAGAGTAGTGATTTTTTAAATATAGAATTTAATTTAACGAAATAAATTTGAAATATACATCACACAATAGAAATAACTTAGGATTATAATTTCATTCCAAATATTCTACTTGTAGAAATCATTCGCATATAAATTTTCATTCTGGATTATTGTAAACTGGACTTGCTGTAGAGCAATTCAACATAAGTATGTACGACGCGGTATTTGTCCACCAAATGGCGTATTGCGCTTTTAAGCACTTGCACCGTTAGCTTGAGAGGTCACAGGTTCAATCTTGCTCACTTGACATTTCCAAATCTAGTACAAGATTTACGCATTTACACGATCTTGATTATATATTTTTTTACTAGCTGTTAGAGTAGATAGACTAGTTTTCTACAAGGAAACTCAATTGTTACATTTTAACATTCTCCAGGAAATAGCGACACTTAATGCATAATCACGTCATTGCCATATCTTCGAGATAGTGGAAAAAATCTCAAGATAACAGAGTTTTCTCCGAAGCATTTTCCATTCGATTGTATAAAACTGAAGACGAACTTCGCTACTACTTTATCTATGGGAAGAGAAAATTTAATATATTTTTTTTTAATACGAAATTTAATAATTTATAACAGAACTACGGATACGCTTATCATATTAATGCATTTTATAAACCAATACAAAACAGTTACAGAGAAAACAAATGAAAAAAAATGTTTTACACGGCAGTTTTATCGTTATAGAGGCGCCAGGCAATCTCGCAGAGGAAAATATGGTCTAGTGACTATTCATATTCGTCATATTTGTTTACCGTAGCTTTAGGTACATAAAGCAGACAATTTTAATCAAAAAATGTTCAGGGTATTTAGTTTCTATATGTATTGTTAAGTTAGCTAAGCACAAACAACTAGAAGCATACTAGCCTAATTGTTTTTAAATTATAAATGGTGTACACCAGCTTTTAATTAAAGCGCTGATCTAAAAACCAACAAATTTACTTAATCTATTTATTACAACAAATAAAATTAATTATACTATTAGGTCACTAGTACCAAAAGTGTATGCAAAATGAGGTTGCCTGATTTGAACCAAACACACTTAAAAGGGAATTTAAAATAATTATTTGTTATATATCAAAAAATAACCTCTTTGGACAAATACAGTCTGACAACGAAAAAAAAATTTAAAACACAATATTAAATCGATTATATAGAATAAATGAAATCCATCGAACACGCTGCATTATTTCTCTCGACAGAGACAAAGCGCGCCATCGCAACCCATCAGCTTCCAATTGCATACAATCGTTTGGAAAAACGCTTCGTAAAACTCACTCCTCGCCCGATTTCAAAACCCATTTTCTAAAGGACATGGTAATGATGTCATTATGCATTAACTCACTCGTAGCACTCCTTTCTATTTGTTAAATGAGCAATGTGTATTGAAATTGTGAAAATAGTTCCTTGAATTTTTATCTATAGAGGCAATTCGTGATATAAGCCAAAAGTCTATTAAAATTTAACACATATTTCTTTGAATTTTATCTGCTGTTTGTGTACATAAAGTTCAGGATTCAAAAGCGACGATTCATGTAATTAGACGTTTATTTCTTTGATCGTCTATTGTAACTATAATATATTTAAAAAAACTATCTTATTTAAATGCAACATCTGGGTTGTTAAAAATTTTTTTGAAACATAAAATGTCAAAGTCTGAGTCAAATTTTTTTATTCAATATAGAAGCGTTACACTTACTTATTGCATCAAGCAAGCAAACATCTTGTATCCTCCCGTATGCAATATGTTTGCTTCAGTAAAATGTCGAAAATATTTTTAGTTTTGGCTATTTATAACTATTTTTTATAACTGTTAGAAAAACAAGGCGTTACATTCAATAGATTATTGTATGGATAATTAAATAACATTGATTAAATGTTTGTTCATCCAAGTTAAAAAATACTATTTTTTATAATTAACATCTTTTCGATTACTAGAGAAAAATCAGGCACCACACCATAACTAGTAATAGCTGTCAGGACACGGGATTGTAAGCGTAATTGCTAATTTCCTTCAAGATGCTCTTCAAAATTTATAGACAGAAAATTACAATATTTTCTATACCCAACAAACCAGTATATAGAGCTACATAATCTAATTACTACATCAACAAGGCAGTTCAACGATATGCACCAGAATTATGAGGAGATCAAAAGTAAATATATAAAGAAGTAACAGTCTATAAATGTCCCACTGCTGGACTGATCGAGATGTCACTTGAAAGGCTTGGAGATTATTCCACCACGCAACAATTCGAATCAGTAGATAGTAAATACTCAGCTTAATAATGTAATAAAGTTACTTCGTAAAAAAAACATACAATAATAATAATAATATCGTGGGACATTATTCACACACGGCCATCTAATCCCAAACTAAGCATAGCTTGTACTAATGAAACCAGACAACTAATATGAAATGTAAATACATACTAATATAGATAAATACACCCAGACTCAGGACAAATAGACATATTCATAGACACAAATGTCTGCCCTGGGTGGAAATCGAACCCACAACCTTCGGCGTTAAAGGCAAGTTCTACCAACCACGCCGACGGCCCGTCATATGTCATCATGTTTTTATTACTTATCTCAAAATAGTCTAATTATTATTGTCTTAGTGAATAATTTATCATATTTGATGAATCGCGAGTAATTGAAAATGGATCAATTGCTTATACGCGTTGACAGCTCAAACAGATGACGATATAATGAGTTGCTGAATTAAAACGTAATAAACGTATACCGATAACAATTACTGCTCATACTACTATAATGCCTAGCTTTCGCCCGCAGCTTCACCCTCTTGTTTGTCCTCGGTCTTAATGCTTCCTTCAAACCGAATTTCATCAAAATCGGTTCAGTGGTTTAGACGTGAAAGTGTGGTAGGGCTTTGTGCAAGCTCGTCTGGGTAGGTACCACCCACTCATCAGATATTCTACCGCAAAATAGCAGTACTTGGAACTTTTGTGTTCCAGTTTGAAGGGTGAGTGAGCCAATGTAATTACAGTCACAAGGTATATAAAATCTTAGGTCCCAAGGTTGGTGGCGCATTGGCGATGTAAGCGATGGTTAACATTTCTTACAGTGCCAATGTCTAAGCGCGTTTGGTGACCACTTACCATCAGGTGGCCCATATGCTCGTCCGCCTTCCTTTTCTATAAAAAAACTTTCGCATTTATATTATTAAGTATATTTTATTTACATAGATACACAAACAGATTACAATCGGGACATACATTAAAATTATGAACTTACACAATTTAAAGATTATCCATATAGAAGTATAACCCACGATTATCGGTTAAGATTCACGCGCTCTAAACATTAGGCCATCTCGGCTGACTATTTATTATGTAAATAATGTACAACACAGTAACAGCCTGTTAATGTCCCACTGCTGGGCTAAGGCCTCCTCTCCCTTTTTGAGGAGAAGGTTTAGAGCTTATTTCACAACGCTGCTTCAATACAGATTGGTAGAATACACATGTGGCAGAGTTTCAATGAAATTAGACACATGCTCACGATGCTTTCCTTCACCGTCAAGCACAAGATGAATTATGAACACAAGTTAAGCACATGAATATTCAGTGGTGCTTGCCGGGGCTTGAACCCATGATTGTTGGTTAAGATTCACGCGTTCTAACCACTAGGCCATCTCGGCTTATATTGTAAGTAATGTAAAATGTAGTTTAGTGTAGGGCTTTGTGAAAGCCCAGTACCAAGTAAAACTACAATTGGGTAGGTACCACCTTACATATTGTAGCAGCAATACTAAGTATACGATTTGACAGATTAGTGAGCCAGTGTAACTACAGGCACGAGGAATATAACAACTTAGATTCCAAGGTCGGTGATACATTGACGATGTAAGTAATGGTTAATATTCCTCTATAGCGCCATTGTCTATGGACGATAGTGACCACATAACATCAGGTGGCCCATTTTACCATCCACTTATATATTTTATAAAAAAAATATACTCATTTAAAATTGATATCATGATTTATCATGGTGCAGTATAGAATTGAGTATGAAATATCTATTGATGCAAATAAAATAAATATCAGAAAATATTAATATATTAATGGTAGTTTAGCTCTAAGCTTACCTTTTATATACGCGGTTTATTATAAAGATGGTTGATCACTGGTAGCGAGTTTGTTTATACACAAAAACAACTAAATTAGACAAAAATAAATTATATTGATTATATTTTATTTAACATTGTTGTAAAACAGTTTTTAAAATAAAAGTATCTTCAGACCGTTATCTCTAGACCAATTTCGGCCACGACGTCCAATCTCAAGAGAGATCAGCCAACTGTGCAGGTTATATTATAGTGCACAAGTGTGTTCAAACACAGGTGAGCAAACACACTGTATAACCTAACACTCATAATATTTGATAGTGTTGATGGCCTTGTTACCGATTTCAACCATAGCAGTCGTGCTTTACGGAAAATACCCAATAACGCACAATCGTATGGGTGAATACAAGTGTACCTAACAGGTCTGTAATAAGACACGTTTGGAGAAAGTTCCAGCCTAGCACCATCGTCTATACATGCTTTCCAAGGAATGGGCCAACTTCAAAACTCTAGTCAGCTTTTGATAGTGTATCTCTTCATCGATTTAATGAATGTAACTGAAGAATGAAGTAATGGTAAGTGGTACCAACACAAATAAGTATACCACCGTCAATATAGCTTGGTAACGATTACATTTAAAAATAAAACGCTATTGCGTTTTAACTGCACATTTAATGTAAGCAAGTGTGAAATCACTTTATTTCATGTTATAATTATAGGGAAATACGTTCCGGCTAATATTAGCAGAGAGTAGTAATTGGCGCGGCGGTCAGTTACCTGTCTATAAAATGAGCAATATCAGCAATATTAGATAAAATAGACGCATTAGGTATTAAATAGTAATTTTTAAAGTAAATAATTCTAGTTATTAATGAGAAATATTATGTTCGTTTATGCTTTTAAAGTGAAGCTTATTCATTAAAGCATATTTGTTTATATAAAACTATGAATATATAAAGTAAATATTGAGTTTTTTGTCCATTTGTTTTGATATAATCCATAAAACAGGTGGTAATGTAATATTTTATTTATTCTTGTAAAATGACGTTTCAAAAATATCTGTGAGAAAAATACATTTGTGTTTTTTTTTAACATTATTGGCTAATAAAATCGCTAACAATTTTAGACATAGATTAAGATATTTGAATTTGGAAAATTCCTTCGTTTCGTATTACAAAAGATCTCTATGGAAGAATTCTTCGAAATTTTGACTTTATACAGTTTGCTGCTCTTTCTTATTCTTTATGTTCATACAGTCGACTGCAATCATTTAATATTAACAGATGCTTTCTCGTAATGTGGCAGCATAGTGGAGCACCCCTTCGCCTGCATTGGGATTTTTACGGGTCGTTATTCCTATATAAACCGCGGTCGAAATTATACTTTGATGTATATTTAGAATATCTTATTCGCATAATAAAAAATAATACTGGTAAATATTATGTAAATCATTTAATACACATGCCATAAGACGTCCGACTTCACTAAATTGCATCGCGTTATAACTGGGGGCCCAAGAAAAGGCCCCTCACCCTAAGTGCATACATTACCTAACAAGAAGACAAACAAACAAGTGTCGAGGGAGATTTTATATTTGCATACTTATCGAATCGCGACTTCGAGATGACACCCTAACTTGAAATCCTTAAAGATTATAAGGAACCGTATACACCTGCGAGCCAGAAGCGAAGCAAATGCGATTACAACCCAACCATATCTTTACATTTTTCTAATTTGTACTCTTTATGCTATTGGTCGTTGAAACGAAAAGTGGAGAGCTAATTATATTTATTATTATAATCTCGGCATCAAAAAGGCAAAAAAGGCTTTAAGGCTTCTTTGGAAAACCCATTTTTTCATTTTTATAACGATATAAATCTTTTGACGCTTACTAAATTCACTTTCAGAGAAGAACGAAATCTTTTGTCGCATGTCATAAATAATTCAAACATATATGTATTTTTTAAATCAATCGCTGCGGCGCTGTTGACACATGACGGACTATAGAATTTTTTTTACAGCATTTTTTAATAATATGAGTTATTTGAACGAGCTATACCATATTTTTCTGAATGATTTGTAAAATATGTGCCAGTAGACAATGCATGCAAGTGTAATTTTAGACAGAAAAGCAGTGGAAAGAGATCGCGGATTGAGAGGGGCGTCTACGGGACGCGAGGTTGATATCTGAAATATCGCTGCATTTAGCACGCTCTTAATTTTCGTTTACAATTCGTCTCGTGCTCGGCGGTAGAGGAAGCATCGCGAGATGCTTATGTCTGACGAAATTCTGCCACAAATCCCAAATTGAAGCAGCGTATAAATTCAGGGAACCATTACATTAACGCTAATATATGTTAACTGGTGGTAGGGCTTTGTGCAAGCTCGTCTGGGTAGGTACCAACCACTCATCAGATATTCTACCGCAAAACAGCAGTACTTGGTATTGTTGTGTTCCGGTTTGAAGAGTGAGTGAGCCAGTGTAATTACAGGCACAAGGGACATAAAATCTTAGGTCCCAAGGTTGGTGGCGCATTGCCGATGTAAGCGATGGTTAACATTTCTTACAGTGCCAATGTCTAAGGGCGTTTGGTGACCACTTACCATCAGGTGGCCCATATGCTCGTCCACCTTCATATTCTATAAAAAAAAATATAACAATGTAACATATGAATATACTTTTGTTTACACCACCAATGTCCTAGCAAACATAGGAACTGTGATGTCATGTCTTTCTGTCTGCAATTACAGGCTCACCCTGCTAACCAGACAGAATGAAAAGTATAACTGGTAGTAAGTGGGTGGCTCAGACGGGCCTGTAAAAATCTCTTCCATCGGTTTTCCACGAGCACACTCAATTTTCGTCAACTACGTATAAATACGTAATATGCATTTTTTTTTTCAATTTATTTAAATTTTATTTTCATTCGAACTCAATCTGAAGTGGGGTCGCTGTAAATTTCAGTAATTGATTTCCCGATTTCCTGTAAAATCACGTAACCGATTTCAATGATACACAAGTGGACAAATTGAAAAGTCTACAATTTATACGAAATCGTTATAAAATATGGATTTCATTTATTTTTTACAGCATTTTCGTACAATCACATTTAACACTTTGGTATATATGTCTATAAGCCATTATATAATATACCATAATTTTCGAAAAAAAATATATAGACGATAAAAATATGTTGAGTCAATATTAAGTATTTATATTCAAGCAAGATATATATATAAAAAAAATCATAGTATTATGTAAATATATGTTTATTTTATAAGAATCTTGGTATGATCTATATTTTCATTAAGTTTATTTTTTGTTTAAGTATTTCTTTGTATTATTTAAAGTGAAAAATCACAGCAAGAAAATATAACGCGACGTTAAAAATAACGCAAAACATATTTAGTAATATTTTTTCGTTATGCCCGTCATAAAAATCAATGGTCCGGTTGTCGATATTTAATAAATATAGTAAGATTTTATTAAACGTTAATTGTCAAAGGTACAGTCATATGCAGGCGGCGCCGGGGAGTATAAATTTAAAAGAAATTGCTGCTAACTGCGCTAACCATCGTTAAGTGAAACTAACGATAATTACCATAGAGCCAGCTTTTCACGGTAAATGTGAGAAATATTATTCTATGGGGAAATTAAATATGCATGATGTTCTAATAATAGACACAACTTTTTCATGGGTGTTTTATTTAAAACAAAAAAAAAGCAATCTTTTTTTCTATGGAACAAACGCGCTGTACTAGGAGCGAATGAACCCGAGGGAGTACGAACCTGTGAATTACGTATAGCAAGTGTCTTCCTACTTTTTATCAGAGTGCCGTAAAGCAGTTTTCTCGGTGATATATTTGTATCCGTCTGCCTGTTTAGCTATACTATATATGCTACTCTTATTTTCATTTCCACAGATATTTCTATAGAAAGCTTACTTAATGTTCATACATATGTTTTTGAAGTAAAACTATTGACGCGTGACGACAAACGGTATGACGCTCTCTTGTGACGTCGTACTTTCGATACGTGATGCGTATATTTACAATTGCCGGTAAATGGTTTCGCCGGTTCTGCTCAGGTCGGAGTTGCTGTTTCTAAACCGATGGAAGATATTTTAGAATCAATAATTATATAAGTGTAATATTGATTTTTGACTAAGAACTTGAAATTTGCTTCTCCGTGTGAGTTTGTGTACAGCGCAAGGACTTATTTATTAATACTTATGAAATAGGTAAGTGGATTGGCAAATGGACCACCTGATAGTATGAGGTCATTACCGCCCATAGACATTACCGTTGTAAGAAATATTAACCAATCCTTGAATTGCCAATGTGCCTTGGGAACTGCCATGTATGTCCCAGTTATATTGACTACCTCACTATTCTAACCGGAACACAACAATTCTAAATATTTCTGTTTGGTGGTAGAATATTTAGCCCAAAGCCCTGCTACCAAGTAAACTCTTTCAATAACCATCATTTTCTATGCTTCACATCTGCCTGACTTCTTGTGAGAACCTCGTTTTTTAAGTGTATGTACCGTAACCGTAACAGCCTGTGAATGTCCCACTGCTGGGCTAATACACTTAGTATGTGTAAGAGCTAAAATAATTTGAATAAAACTCAACCAATCGCTATTTTAGAAGGCAATATTCATATCAAATATTCTGTCACAAGCTGCCGATTCTCTCATTGTGGGAATCTTATGACTAGACATGCAGGTGTTATCCGGGTTATAAAGTGGAAATTGCATTATAATGTATTCAGAGCAGAAACTTGCTCGCACAGATCACAGGGGCTGCGTTGACGGAATAGTTGATACGATATCGTATTAACTTTGAAGAGCGAATATTAAAAAAAAAAAGACCTAATATCAAAATATTTCTAACAGTTTATCTTAGTAACTATTGTGAGTACATCAAGCCAAACAATAAAATGTTAAAAATGATAATGACAGAAAGAAAAGCATTATTTTCTGTTTCTTTTCAAAGCAGACAAACTTGGGCCCATAGAGCCTCGCACTGCATGAGAAATAAACCACTCCTTATAATGACTGCTAAAATAAACCATTATATTGTATTTATTTCTAGCACAAGCATAACTATTACATATTATTAAAAATACTTACATATCTCTTGCAGTTATTAATTAATGTGATTTTATAGATTAATTTTAATATCTTATAATACATTCCTTAAAAATTCAACAATATGGCTTCGTTAAAGAACCAGAGTCCAGTGAATCGCAAGAAGGAAGCAAGTGAAGCAAGAAGGAATTCAAAACAAAATTTGTTAAAGAGGAAACAGCTGTTGGACATAAGCATAAGCAATCATTACAAAATATATCGATAACTTAAGAATTACCAAATCAAATGAAATCGTGAATACTTTATTTAAGTAGTTTTTTAGTTTTAAACCGTAATTTTACAGATATATATTAATTGTACTAGTAACACTATCATCGTTTCGGTATTAACTTAACAACTTAATTATGAAGACGTTGAGAAACTATTAACTACCTGATAAATGAACATCCACATCACATTCTCAATTATAGCACACACATACACACACATTTACACACCCACGCACACAAGGTTTGGATTAACTCACAATAATGAGTAATTAGACTCTTTGTATTACTTTGTAATAATTTAATGTGAAGGAACTGACTTTTGACGCACGGGTCACACCAGTTGAAGAGTCAGGGCTACTTTTATAATATGTATGAAATGGATAGCAATAAAGTATTATTATTATTATCTATTGCCAGTTCTACCGAAAATACCGGCAAAATACTCAGTAGTTACGCTTTTTAATGTTTATAATACAAGTTATATCATATATATAAATATATATCTTGCCTGAAAGTCAACAAGTACTAGTTCAATGCTTTTTTATCATCAATATTTTTTTAGCTTACTGGACTTTTAGCAGACGATGAGCAATGTAAAGAAGCCGAATTGCACTTACATATTTTTAAAATGCGTCATAAAAATTTGGTCATGATCATACTCCTTACTGAAAAATGCATGACTAATATGAAAGGGTTCGTGTAATAAAATGCACCCTTCGTCAAGGGCTGCTTTAACAAGATCTGACTGTATTTGCATTACTGTCAAGGAAACATGACAGCTCTTTACGGTTTTTCGAAAGCGTATAAATTTCGTTATAGTTCAAGGGCTTTCAAAGTTAACGTTTCGTGAAATTGAGTGACAATTTATATAAAAAATAATATGTAAATACACATTTGTTGCTATAGTACATTCCAATGGAAGTAGGGGTAAAGATAAACGAACCTTACATTACAAATTCCATGCGAAGTGATAATAGCTTTACTATGTTATGCACTAAATACAGTTCTAGACTAATACATCGTTATTCATAATAAGTCATTTTTCTATTAAAAAAACTTCGCTGACGATTATACCGCCATTTTGAATCCACGATGAATTCGACAGATTATTTAGAGCTCGACCAATGATAAGTTAATTAAAGGTCAAAGTGTTTTATTTATCTTTAACTGCCGAGATGGCCCAGTGGTGAGTACGCGTGAATCTTAACCGATGATCATGGGTTCAAGCCCAGGTAAGCACCAATGAATTTTCGTGTGGTTAATTTGTGATTATAATTCATCTCGTTACGGTGAAGGAAACCTGCATGTGTCTAATTGCACTGAAATTCTGCCACATGTGTAAACACCAACTCGTATTGAAGCAGCGTGGTGGAATAAGCTCCAAAACTTCTTCTTAAAAAGGGAGAGGAGACCTTAGCCCAGCAGTAGGATATTCACAGGCTGTTACCAATACTGCGATTGAAGTATATAATATATACTTATTTGTGTTTTTTAAAGTATATAACTAGTATTTATATTGTTTCGAAAAGATAAAAACCCTATAGTTTATTATAACAAACAAGAACCTTTAAAAAACAACATTACAATTGTTTATTTGGACTGTTAAAATTTACGAATAACAACTTCAAAAAAACATTACAACATTTTAAAATAAACTTTAACGTTATTAAAATAAAGCCGGCTTTAAAACAACAACATTTGCTATTCTATTGAGCAGTTATAATTTTCATCATTTGATTTTGAACCTTATTTTTAAGATCATTCAGTAACATTTTCCATGACGCATGTTTGTATTGAAGACTTATTTTGACAAGTACTCGTGTCTAAGGCGCCCCTCAGACACGTTAAAAATGTTTGTAAAGGACTTAGATGTGGTCGGGGATCTGAGAAATTGTTGCTTCGGGCTACAAGTTAACTCGTCATCTGTGTTCTGGAATTCTAAATATTTTTCAATATGGCCGGCTTAGATGAATTGTTTATAAATTGTTTGACATGGAAATTCGTTGGTTTATTTGCTTACTATAGACTTTTATTACGCGTGTTCATTATTCATAGTATTTAGATAAGCGTCCTTTGAAACCTGAGCCCCTTGTTCGCTTATTTAGACAAAGTTTTAAGTACCTATTGTTATATTAAAATGCTAAGAACATCCTTACTAAGCTTAACTTAGTTAATTAGTAAATTTTAAACTAATACAACTACATACAGGTTGTCAAGTGTACAGAAAAGGATACCTGTAATCCCCCCCCCCTCCCTAATCGTAATCTTTATCGTAATCATTCGTTCCTGTTCTTCTTAGTAGAAACTATATTCCGAACCGGAAATGATCACTCGTTTTAATGTATGAATACTATTTAAATATGTCAGTTTACAATATGACAATCGCGATACATTTCTTTTTTTTTTCGAAATAAAAGGTACCGTACTTACTGCCCAAAGCATAAGCTATCGACTCGTCATTTTTCATTAAGGTTTCGATTGCTTTCCGCGTAATGCACGAATAGTCACTACTTTTAATAACCCCTTATATTTTCGATAAAAATGATCGCAATCTTTCCAAAAAATTGTTGTTTCAATATTTGCGAACCTAGCACAAATATTATACTTGCAAAACGCAACAAATTTTGGATGTAATTTTGATCAATCATTGGAATTGTCAATCTAATTACGACACGTAATAATTGTACATTTAATCCAATTGTAATTTTTTCCTATGGATTATCTTGATCTTTGATCTAGTCTAGAGACCTGTCTGGGTTTGAAAATCTTTTTTATATATATTAAATGTCCGTTACCTGGGCTGATATATATATATATAATTATGCCGTCAATATAAAATGTAAAAATAATCAATTTCTCTTTCAAGTAACATACATAACAAATACGGTAGCGAGGATCATTTGTTCTAATTAGGCATATAATTTCCCCATCAAATTCACCGTTCTCTATCATCAACTACAATTAAACCCATTAATATTCGTATTATTTAACCATGAAGTTTGATAACTACAGAGGTACAAATCGCTCGAAATTCGTATTTAAATGTAAAACTTTCTAGTGAATTTATATTATTTTAAAACAAATAATTTATCAATTATAGTTTACATTGCAAATTACTATTTATAATAGCTAGTTTATTATGTTTTAATAAATTTGTTTTGTTCTTAACCGATCATATTTAGATTGAACGATGAAAGCATAATACAAATTGATTTTAAATAAATAAATAATTTTTAAACTTATTCCATTTAAAATCGTACCCTACACTTAGAATATGTCGTCTATCAGAATCATAATTAATGAAGTTTGTTGAAAATGTTACCAAATACTTCGTAAAACTATTGAGTACCACTGTGTAACATTACTTTTATATATTTTTTATTTCTGTTTAGTCATTATTTATGTGCTTACTGTTTCTTTTATTGAAGGAGACCACATATTTTCAAACATTATTCCACGATGTAATGTAATGTATTCGTAAGTGTGTATCCTTTGTTGGAGATCCTTAATAAATAAATAAATAAACTATTGCCAGGGAAAATGTTTTGTGTTTTTTACATTTATACAATACACACATTCATAAATACATACACGTAAGCTTTTTTAAACGAAGGTCATGGATTTATATCAGGCCAAGATCAGGCAGATTGCTAATGAAAAAATCACCTGTCAAATTTTACCGTGTGCATCTGGCAGTCCATAGTGGAGTAGTCTGCAGTCTTTCTCCTCTGAGTATGATGAGTGCAGTTATTTTATTACTGACATGCCACCACAAAAAAAGCCATAATGCACATTATTATGATTAAATAGTACGGCTTACTTGTAAAAGAAATTATGACTCGAGGACTGATTTCCGGCATCATGGATCAGAAATGTGAGTGATAGTTTTTATCATTTTTTATTATATTACGCCTTAGCACGACCTATATTACTTATAAACAATGAAGAAAATGTTTTGTCTTTGTTTTTCAAGGGCTAAACTATTGACGACAGAAAGAGAGAAATCGTTGCAACCATTCGCCCATTATACAATTTAATTGATAAGACTCTCGAACAAATGTAACAAAGTTTCAAACTTAAAAAATTGCTTTCCGAGATAAAAATGCGGTCTGTCTTATCACATTTAACAATAGGCTATTTAAAATTACTAAAGATAGGAATGCAGAGAGACCGCAAGATGGTAATTCCTGGTTCATTTGCAAATGAAGATAGATTAATACGAAACGCGGTAATTAGTGGGTAGAGGATAATTCGTTTAGTGTAATGAGCTCTATCTCGCTCCTGCTTTATCTCATAGCTTAATGAAGAGTCGATGATAAAATTATATTGTACTTAATATACGAATATTATTAGAGCTATTATTTATATTATTTTAACTACAAAATGTTTTCCTGACGAAAATTCTCAGCAGCAGCCCGAAGTCTGGAAGTTGGAATTATTCACTCCCAAGCCTCGGAAAGCACGTAAAGCCGTTCGTGCTGCGCCTGAACTCTTTCCGGTCGTGTCAGATTGCCGTCCCATTGGATTATGAAAATTAGGGAATAGAGAGGGCACATATGTTTGCGCACACACTCGTGCACTATAATATGTCCTGTGCAGTTGGTTAATATGGTAAATGGTAAACAAATATGGTAGGATTTATCTAACTTGCAGTTGACTTAATCATGTTTTTCATTTACCATCGAGCACAAGATTACCGTGAAGACTTATTGGTGCTTGTTGAATCCACAATATTCGGTTAAGATTCACCTGTTTAATCACAACCTCCGCTTGATTAAGTATTTAATAATAATAATTTAATTGTTGTCAAGTTTCTCAGTGTATCTCGTATTCGAACGTTTCTATGTGTAATATTTCAAAATGTTCGTTTTACAAAGTTGAAATTTTACATGTTGGTTTAGTTCTGATTGCAGAGCCTATCTATGATGCCTACCTATGATGAAGGAAACATAAACGAAATATTACGAACATAAACGAATAAAGGAAAGGTAAACAGCGTAGAAACAATTTTGTATACATATAAAATCTTGTTTTTAAAATAGTATTTTTACTATTCATTTATGAAGTTCTTTATCACCGACAATAACTACCGACAGTTACTTTAAAACCTAAATAGTTAGCTTATACAAAGAATGTCTTCAAATGGTCTAGAATCAATAATAAAATGAATTTATGAAAATTTCACAATTCGTTAACATTCAATGTGAACTCAAGTCAAGTGAAGTGAAGTGTAAAATAAGCGCTCACAATAAAAAAAAAAATCAAGAACACAGGGTTCAAATAAATTTTCCACTTAATTACATTTATTAAAAGCCAATTAATACAAGGAGAGAATTATCGAGTGGTTTGTAAAAGCGAGTATCATGCATCGCCTACTCACTATGCAACGCTTGAAGAAAAAATATAATTGAACGATCAGACTGCCTTAGTATTTAATCAATATTCTCCAGCGCTTCATGCTTTAAAAAAATTAATAGCTATATTTATAACCATGCTTTTTTATGAACTAAGATTAGTTATTAAAAGCACTTTTATTTATGAACTATAACATAAATAACTACACAAAATTGAAATAATGAGAAAATAAATATACACACAACTATTTATATTTTACAACAGAACTTGAGCTCGCACACTTCTCTCACCAGCGGCTCAACCAAGGTAGGAATTTTACGAGCCGCGCTTTATTAATCATTGAGTCGAAATTATCACCCCGTAGAAATAGAATGTAAGCATCAAATTAGGTAAGTAATTAATATGGGTTATATAGTCAAATAAAACACTGCAATTAAACACTTCACTGGAATTTCTAGCTATCATGAGACGTGTAACAAATACGTCACCGCTGAACTGCTGTGGTATACTGTGAAAACTCACTTCATTACTTGTCCTTGAAATATTGACTCAACTACTAGTTTGATTCGTATATTCTTGAAATGTTACAATCATTATGGTCCATATCACATATCATTTTCTGACATTTCACGACCGTTTTCTGCAGTGAGTTTCGAGTATGTCCTTACAGTTTCCCCACTGGTGAAGGATGACGCCAATGTGAATATTATACTGGTGGTAGGGCTTTGTGCAAGCTCGTCTGGGTAGGTACCACCCACTCGTCAGATATTCTACCGCAAAACAGCAGTACTTGGTATTGTTGTGTTCCGGTTTGAAGGGTGAGTGAGTCAGTGTAATTACAGGCACAAGGGACATAAAATCTTAGGTCCCAAAGTAGGTGGCGCATTGGCGATGTAAGCGATGGTTATTATTTCTTACAGTGCCAATGTCTAAGGTGTTGGTAACCACTTACCATTAGGTGACCCGTACGCTCGTCCGCCTTCCTATTATATAAAAAATATTCAAAATCAAACAGAGATTAATGTATTTTAAACAATTTATTCAGCGATATTTGACACATAATTTCAAATAGAAGTTCTTATTAAAAAACTGTAAATAATATAAATATTTTAATTCAAAGCTATTATAATTAGTACTTATATAAGCAATACTTAGGCTTATCTTACATACAAGTGACATAATATCTTAGTTCACAAGGTTGGTGTCGCATTGAAAATTTTAAAAATTAATGTTAACTGTGTATGGGGGACGGTGATGACTATTTACAATGAGGCAGCCCATTTGCCAGTCTACGGTAGGTATTTCCAAAAAATATCTTGCCATTTTAGGAGATCAACTATCGAATCGAAAACGGTTTGAACCGTCTATACAGGCAAAGTGAATGAAAAAAAGCAAAACCGATCCAAATTTTACCATCTATAAGTTTTTATTGTTTTAGGATGAAAAAAATATCATTATTATATTTGTGACATTTCAATTCTCAGATTTACATCTTTAATTTCGAAGGAAACTCAAATAAGTGAAAAGTATACCGTAGGCCGTCAACGCTTATCCCAACTGTTCGCGAACTTTTTTAATATAACTGAGTTCAGGACTGTTTCAGTCGTATTGACGTCTGAAGTGTGAATATATTTTCATAACTTTCGTATCGACAATTCATAAGAAATTTCCTTATAAGCATTCGAAATATTTTGCTTTAAAAATATTAATTTATTAAAAAATATATAAATGCATTTTTAATTTCACGCAAACGTAACATGACGTTTGCGTATGTACTGTTGAGCTTGCATGTGTGTGCGGTTTTGTGAGCTTACGGAATTATATCTGAGAAAGTTTATTGTTATTATACGTAGGTCACTCAATTCTCATGTCCCTTGTGACTGTAGTTTCACTGGCTCACTTACTCTTCAAACCGCAACACAACAATGTATAGTATTTCTGTTTGGCAGTGAAAAAGTGATAAGTGTGTGGTACCACTATCCGTACATACCACGTAGCATATACGGGCTTGCACAAAGCCCTACCACCAAATAAGTACTTTTATCTACATTAGGGCTATTATACCACCCAAAAATTACTTAAAACTTTATTTTAAATTAGTTTGGAAATGTTAATACCACAAATAACTCCAAAAGCCTATAAAGCGTGTATTTTTTATTTCAATGAAAATGAAAACAATTGTTCGTAGATAATTACGTCATTATTATGTAACAAAGGTGCATGTCTTACTTTCCGAAACAGTTTGAAAGCGATAAGTTTACTTCATCGACAAAGTAATTAAGCAATCTTATTACGGCAACAGTTTGTAGCGATCGCCGAAATTCTAATAAAGTAATTTACCCCTTAATAGATATCGTTTAAACTCAGGAATCTCGGCATCCGTGTTTCATTTGGTTTTAAACGATTATTGCATTAATTCCATTATTGTAAAAATATATCCCGCAACTTTCCGGCGTGTTGAACTAAATACAGTTTTGAGAACTTTTTAATACAGCACACTAATTGTGAATATTTCTTACAGTGCCAATATAACGGCGGTGAGCACTTAACATCAGGTGGCTTATTTGCCAAACCGTTTATCTGTTGTAAATAAAAAAAAAATTGTTTATTTATTTTGGAAAGAGAGACATATAAAAACTTTAACATATAAAATTATAACAAAAGGAAACAATTATAAAACATATAACTCGATAAATTGCATTACTATTTTTTTTTTCTGTATGACAAGAACAAATAAAGCCTGAGGCGCTTATTTCTGTTGGCTGCCGGTTGCACCAATTACTTTATACAAATATTTGCTAATTATTCGATTGTGCCCACTCTCCCCTACTGTAAATATGAGGGAGGTGCAGTCTAAATGAACCGCTTTTACTTTAACGGTCATGAACAGTTAAATCTTTATTTGGGTGACTTTTATTGTTGATTTAAATAAAATCGTAAGAACTTTATTAGTTATATATAGTTCAACAGACAATGAAGCGCCCTACTCGTTTATCCTATCGTAACAGTACAAGCTGCAATGTAAGCTGTAGTAGTTGGGTGGGTTTACGTCGATTGAACTAACCTTATACGTTCAAACAGTTACTTTTTTATTTTATCATGTTACAAAAACTTCAATATGCTTTTATTCAAGTAATAAGTATTTTAAGATAAAGGATATATTCGTTTTAATTTTATTTATGTAAGAATTACGGAAGAAATACGAATCTAATTGAATGACGGACCGGTTGGCGTGGTTGGTAGATACTTGCCTTTCACGCCGGTTGTGGGTTCGATTCCCACCCAGCATAAATATTTGTGTGCATGAACATGTCTGTTTGTCTTGAGACTGGGTGTAATTACCTATATAAGTATGTATTTACAAAAGAAAAGTTGTCTGGTTTCCATGTAAAGCTCTGCTTAGTTTGGGATCAGATGGCCGTGTGTGAATAGTGTCCCAGGATATTATTATTATAAATGTCAATTGTAACTAAATGTTTCTCGGAAAAACCTGGAGCTATTCTTTTTACTTTGACATAATACTTTCAAACTGTTTACCTTAAACGAGAATATATTTTAGTCGCTAAATGGATGTGATTAAATGGTGTATGGGGTGTATACGAAAAAGTGTTTAGGATTATTAATTACAGTTAAAAAATTAATAAAAATATTAAGAGTTAAATATACAAGTTTTGCCCAAAAAAAATGAAGCATATTAGTATTTTTTAGCGCGACTCGTCAGTGTTATCCCAACAACGAATAAAATTATACTGATTTGTCTTTGTGTACTAATAATAATAATGTCCTCCAGACCGATTTCGGCCACGGCGGCCAATCTCAAGAGAGATTAGCCAACTACGCAGGAGATATTATAGTGCACAAGTGTGTGCGCAAACACAGGTGCACTCTCTATTCCCTAACTCTCATAATCCGATGGGACAGCAATCCGACACGACCGGAAAGAGTTCAGGTGCAGGACCAACGGCTTTACGTGCTTTCCGAGGCACGAGGCATCGTAAGGATCTGCACCCGTACGTGGTTGACGTTGACGTATTTAGGACACGTACGAAGCGTTTCGCTTCCTCGTTTCTGATACGCACCGCCAAGGTCTGGAATACCCTCCCGACCTCCGTTTTCCCCACCACCTACAATATGGGTACCTTCAAGTTCCGAGTGAATAGGCACCTTCTAGGCAAGCGCGCTCCATCTTAGACTGTATCTCACTTTCCATCAGGTGTGATACAGTCAAGCGCTAGCCTATAAATTTAAAAAAAAAAAAAAAAAAAAAAAAAAAACACTTCCAACTTCCAGACTCCGGGCTGCTACTGCGAATTTTCTGTCAGAAAAACCACTTACTTAATAACTTGTTATTGGCCCGACCTGGGAATTGAACCCAGGACCTCCGGGTCTGAGGCCTTACATCAAGCCACTAGACCAACGAGGCAGTCAAACATTTTGTGTACTAAACATTACACTGAAGGCCAATTAGTTAAAGTTAAAACGTTATTGTACAGCTTTTCCCATTAAAAAACCACGCGTGCATTTACCGGGAACTTGTAAACTTATTTTGATAAAACACACAATCGTAAGTTTTTCAAAATTTAATAAAGGTCTTAAGATTAAAAGGGTAAGATAGTATTTGAGAAACGTTTATTGTTACTCACGAACCCGCAAGTTATAACTACACCTTTAAAAGACGGGTAGGAATAATTATTTCTGTTGAATTGTTATAATCTAGCAAAATTTAACCAAAGATTTAAACTCTAAGGCGAAGTACTGTAAGCAAGCGTCAGAATAAATTAAGTTGATACAAAACATTGTATATTTTTACATTATTTGAATTACACTGTCTCATTAACCCTGGTGTTACTGGTGCTGCTGCTGCTGCTGGAATTACTGGTGATATTCACCTAGACAGGTGTACACAAATGCTTATCAAGGGTAAACATATCTAAATTATATATTCTTACAAAATAGTCTTTATTTATCTCATATCCAAAATCACCCAAAGGTTCTCTGGAAGAGATCACTCTTTAAGCGATAAGACCGCCTTTTGTACATAAATAGTTTTCGTTTTTTTTTATATTTGTGTTTAAAACTGCATGTTTCTGTAACTCTTTTGGTGTACAATAAAGCATATTCTACTCCATTAATTTAAACTATTATTATATTCATTCATAAGCCGAGATGGACTAGTGGTTAGAACGCGTGAATCTTAACCGAAGATCGTGGGTTCAAGCCCGGGCAAGCGCCACTGAATTTTCATGTGCTTAATGTGTGTTTATAATTCATCTCGTGCTTGACGGTGAAGGAAAACGCCGTGAGGAAACTTGCATGTGTCTAATTTCATTGAAATTCTGCCACATAGGTATTCCACCAACCCATATTGGAGCAGCGTGGTGGAATAAGCCCCAAACCTTCTCCTCAAAAAGGAGAGGAGGCCTTAGCCCAGCAGTGGGACATTAACAGGCTGTTACTATTCTATTCTAGTATTGATGGTCTAAATGTAATATGACATATATCTCCTTTTTACATTTCACCTCAATACAAAATTTAATTTTAAACAACATCGCTCATTTTAAATCTATCAAACCGTTGAAAGAAAGCAGCTACAATCAAATTTATCTCGCTGTTAAGGAGCAGCGCAAAAGAATATTTCTCAGTAAGTACATTGCATTACTCAATTTTAAAACACCCTCTATCATTTTCTGAAGAAGAATCTTTGCTAAGCGCTACCTCCTTAGACGCTGTCAAAGAGTGTAAGCATATCGTAGCTTTACTTATATTACTAAGCTGGTGAGTTTGTGTTTGAAGAATTATCTCGAAAACTACTAATTCGATTTGAAATAAGTTTTTTTTAGGAAGATATATAGACTATATAACTAGGAACGAAGATCAGATCATATAATAAATATACATTGATAAATCAGGCAATTTGTAGATCTAATTAACTATTACTTGGCATAAAGAAAGTGTACAAAAGTTAAAGAGGAATTAAATTACGTTATTAGTTTTTATTTATTTCATATGGATATAGATTTCTATTCAATAAATAGATTTCTTCTCGGAACCGAGGAGCTCTTAGAAATTCCCGCGAACTTAACATATTATGACCTAATGTTCCGTATCCATGTCCCACTGCTGGGTTAAAGGCCTCCTCTCCCTTTTAGAGGAGAAGGTTTGGAGCTTATTCACCCACGCTGCTCCAGTGCGGGTTGGTCGAATAGACATGTGGCAAAATTTCAGTGAAATTAGACATGCAGGTTTCCTCACGATGTTTTCCTTCAGCGTAAAGCACGAGATGAATTATTATCCCAAATTAAGCACATGAAAATTCAGTGGTGCTTGCCTGGGTTTGAACCCACGATCATCAGTTAAGATTCACGAGTTCTTACCACTGGGCCATCTCGGCTTCTTAATGTTATTACTTTGAATATATATAATTCGTTTATAAATGGTAAAGACAAACAATAGCGTTTAAATTTTTAACCATTTTTATACCCTACAAAACAAAAAAAAATAACACTACAAAACTAAAAAAGAACAACTTTTTTCCGATCCTTTAACAACCCCACGTATCTAAAACAAACATCTGTTTACTTGGAATAGTTTTACTACGTGGCGTATCTGCGATCTCGCCTACGCTATAACGGTATCTTAGCCGTGTTGACTCAGGCGGCGACTCATTGACGCCGATACGAATTTTGTATGCGTTCAATACAAAGCAATTGAAATTCTGTTGCAGGGAAACTACTGAGTGCTATTTAGACGATTCGAGAAGCTCTTTTCAGTTAAATTCAATTCAGCTTCCGTGATTCTGTCTGTTGAGATTTTTAAATACGATAGTTTTGCAAGTTTATAGGAAGTACGTTTTTATTTTTGATGGGATAACATATTCTCTTCGAATATAACTTATATCTATTATATAAATTTTTATTTCTCTTTGTCACATATTAAAAATATAATTTATTAAACATAAAAATAGAATAAAATAAAAAAGGTATTTGACACGATGTACTCAATGTTTTACAGTGATAATTTTGATTTGCTAATGGAGCAATAAAATCAAAAACATAATTAAAAAAACAAAATCAAATAATTGACTTAACCTAGACCTAATAAATATTAAAAATACTAAGATATTTAAAATATATAAATAATAAATTCATAACGACCTAAAGGTTTGGAGGTGAAGATTTGAAAAAAAAAATATTATGCTTTAAAAACCATTTTGTTCATATTTGAATGAAAATAATTTTGTAATAGCAGGCTTGGCAATTAATATAAATGTTTCAGATATCGATTGTTGTGCTTCTTATACTTTTAGTAAAATTTAAATTTGGAACTTATCAATCTGCTACCCATCTTTTCCATCACATGAAATGACTTAAATTTAATGCTGCGTTACTAATAAAAAAAGGAGTTTTGTTAGGAAACGAATAAGCACAAATGTAATTGACATAAAGTATTCTTATTTATCTGGAATGGTCAAACAATAGATCCTATCCTATATGGTGTATAAAGAGATTGAATTTAGCTACAAAATTAATATATATTTCACGTCTCTACTTCGGTAACATGTGGGGTCGGGTGAATTACGTAGCAAATAAGGTAGCCGCATTATAAATTGACGAGCCGTCGGCTTCGAGGACCACTCAATCAAGCATTGTACATGTTTGCCGAACGTCATTTTACGTTAAAGTGCACAATTTGACGCCTACGTCGGAGTGTATCTGATTATAGTTTATAGCGTGTGGAAAATATATTAACCAACCGAGTTAAAGAGCAAGCCTAGTAATTATTTTATAAAGTTTTTGTTTATTTATGTAAGTACATAAAAAAGTTTGTATTTTAACGTAACTGGCGATTTCTATGTTTATAACTCTTTTTTACAACTTACTTAAGTTCAGAGATGCAAAAAAAAATGACACAATATTGTACAGTTTTTTGTTGACAAGTTACACCAGAATATTTGGTCATTGGTATATAATGACAACAATTTATTATTATTAAATTACCCTTTTAATTTGGAAGAAAGGTACGTTATATTTGAAGGTAAGGTAATTCCCCTAATTTAAACAAGTAATTTAAGAAAAAGACAAAGGACCCTTGTTTGAAAATAGAAGAACAGGACTACAATAAGGTAGCTTTATAACAAATTCACGAGCGTCGCTCCGTAGGCTACTTAATCAAACAGTTGTGTTTGTTCAACTGCATAATGCGACTGTTTGATTACGTCCTTTGACTGCACTTAGCTATTACTTTTATAATCATAATTTTATATTTAATTTTCAAATCTAGTGTTTGGAATCATTAGAAAAAATACAATGCACACATGTTAACATGTATATACATTACATACCTGTCTTTGTGTGTTTGTGTTACTAAATTCGAAACAAATTTTTGGATATTTGACGTCCATTATACATATTCCGATGGAGCAGTAATCACGAACGATTGGAAAGAAATCAGATGCGGGACGGCTTCACGTTGTGTTCCGAGGCATGGGAGAGAAAAAAGTGCCAACAGCCGAACACAGGGCTGATAAGAATAGAATAACTTAACAACTTCTAACCGATCTAACTTGGAGATTTAAGCCAGGACCGCTGGATCTAAAAACTTATTAAGTCTCTAGACTACCGACGAAGTTGCCTTGGTAACATAAAGACATTACAGGGTGTGAGTTTACGATAATGTGTAGCGGTAATAAACAGATCGAATGATTATGTAATCTTCGTGAAAAGTATAAAATAAGGTGCACAGTGGCGTGGGATCTCACCACTCAAATATTAATGAAAGCCTGCCTGCCTTTAATATTTGATCGCACATGTATCCAGCGTAACTCGGATATGCGTCCTCAATATCACTACAACGTAATCGTGTGTAAGAAATATCTGGTTGTTTATTCTTCTGTAAAATATGCTGTGACAAACATATTACTCTATATTTTACTGGTTGTAGGGCTTTGTGTCTGAGTAAGTACCACTCACTCATCAGATATTCTACCGCAAAACAGCAGTACTTGGTATTATTGTGCTCCGGTTTGAAGGGTGAGTGAGCCAGTGTAATTACAGGCACAAGAGACATAGCATCTTAGTTGACAAGGCTGGTAGCACATTGGTGATATAAGCGATAGTTAACATTTCTTACTATACCAACGTCTATGGTTTTGGTGACCACTTACCATCCAGTGGCCCATATGCTCGTCCGCCTACTTATTGTATAATAAAAAATGAGCCAAGATGAGAATGAAGGGAAGATTTCAAGATTGTGAGTTCAAATTCGAAAAGAAAATATCACTGATTTTTCTTTTGCTTGAGTTTTAATTGTACATGTATTTGGTTTCAGGATCAGCGATAAAAATATTACATATATCTGTGCCTGGTGGAATTAGTCCTGAACATTCTTCTAAACAGGTCTTTCCTCAGCTGTGAGATAATTCCGAGCTATTATATTACAAGTTATTACACTTTATACGTTAAATAAATCACGATCTAAACTTCTCTTCTAAAGCCCCTCAATCTTACTAAGCATAGGTTTAACTTAATGTTATCTAGGCGTCTAGAGCGAGCTATGACTTTGCGTTACGGATTACATAAATCTAGTGGAGTTTTATCATATTGCAAAGTAAAGGTTGGCACAGACTTGCTAGGAATGGGCGTTAAAATAAGAAAAAGTTTGAAAAATAAATAAAGGTTTACTTCAAGTTTCTGTCGTCAATTCTTGGAGATCTGAAATTCTTTTATACCATGTTTTAAATCACGCAAAAAGAGCTGGATTGAAACTGATTAAACGAAAATTTTAAATTCGAAAACTTAAAAGTAAGAATAATCCTTAAATCGTGTTTTGTTTATCAGGCAATAGGCTCTCTAAATAACATCAAACCATTTATGTAAATACCCAACGAATACGTAGTCAGGACTAAATACTCCATGATGAACTAAAACCTACGCGGGGGAGAGTACAGACATAACCTAGTTTATGCTGTGACAAGAAAAACCTGATATTTTCCTACCAAATATGTCGTTGACATGGTGCATAATATCTATTGGAGAGAATGTGAAACATAACGATGGTAACTTTCGTGGTAATCGGGCAAATGGTTTATTAATCTGAAAGAGAGAAAGCTTCAATAGCACAATGGTTTGAAAAAGTCGCAGGTTCGATCCTGACCTCTTGCGCTAATGTCGTCACACCAACACAAGCTGTACGCTTAATATTATTTTTAAATACAAACGTAAATTTAGATAAATTTCTGCACTATCTCTAATTAAACTGTTAAGACTAATTATATAGCTATCCTTTTTAATTCTACTTGTGAGAAAGAGATGGAAGTATTCTTACTTGTATCTCATGATACGACGTGTTTGGTACCAATGTACTATATATTTCATTATACACATATGTTCTCTCATCTTGTTGTCGTGGAATGTGATTCTAGACACATATACACAAATATACTACGTATATCTTTAGCATTGATGTCATGTTTACGAAGCCACTTTGAGTTTTGCCGCGACTACTCAAAAAGGAGTTTAATGTTTTCATGTTTAGTATATGTATGTCTGTTTCTTTACTCCGCTATAACTTTTAAACGCTTGTATAGCGATGGATGTAATGGAAATCGTTGAAATCCTTAATTACGAGTGACAAAAGCAATATTAATTCTTTAATCAACGTCCTGTTGGATTTGTTGCTAGGTTTTAATTGTGCAGAATCTAAACGCTTCGAATCGAATTCTGGTTAGGACAACTTAAGCTTAGATTGATGCAGGTTGTGGACTGATCCTCCACCTGGATTTAACAGGAGTGCTATAATATGGGAGCTTTCAAACATCGAGTACACAGGTTAATTCCAGTTCTCCCTGTATTTTGCAGGTACATTGCTGTATTGTACAATGGACGATAGTGATTACTTACCATCAAGTGAACCGTTCTCGTTTGCCCACTAATTTTTATGTATAAAAAATTATCAAGGAATTTTCAGTAGGAATATGAAGTTTTTAGTTTGTATTCCTCCTTCATTCATTTAAAAAAAACCTAATAACATATATCAACCCCTATAAAAATAAAAGTTTGTCTACCTCATTATATACATATTGATAGCTATGTGCTAGTGTATTTGTTCACCGCAAACATTGTATGTGGTCGACATTTCGCGTAACATTTACATGTATACCGTGTTGATTTAATAAGGGTGCAAATGACATGCACTTTGAGAATGAAATGAACTCTGAAATAAGTGACATATATATATCCTTTTTTAACAAAATTTTGCTATGCCTATATGTAAGGGCCATAAGTCTCAGCTTATAAAGGTATATTATGATTAAATAGATATACACGTCACTCACATATGAAATAAATACAGTAATACATATTACTTATACTTGGTGGTAGGAATTTGTGCAAGTCTGCCATAGTCTGGATAGGTACTACCCACTTACTGCTATGTTTCGGTTTGAAGGGTTTGTGAGCCAGTGTACTGTCCAGTCTACAGTCACAAGGGACATAACATCTCAGTTTCTAAATTTGGTAGCGCATTGGTGATGTAAGGAATTGGTTATTGTATCTTACAGCGCTAATGATAATCTTCTGTCTTCGTAAGTTCGATCATATTTCTCAGTATCGTGACAAATTAAAATGGTTTACTATTCGACAACGTAGAGACTTCCGATTACTGTCTTCTCTTTTCTCTATTCTCTTTGACCCTCTCTCTCCTGATTATTTGAAAGATAGGTTTTTTTTTTTTTCATATTTGCCGGGTGGGCAAATGACTCTACTCCACCTGATGTTAAGTGGTAGTAGAGTCCAAACGCGAGGACGGCCAGTACAGTCGGGAAGAAAATTCTGCACTAGCCGCCCTCGCCTTGCCGGCCCGCAAGATGCCTCTTCACGCCTCGTAAAGAGACGTGAAGCGAGCGACGTATTGCCACGATAGGGATGGGCAAAGTGTGGAGGCGTGTTTCCCCCGGCATTGGTTCAGCAGCCGTCTCCACTGGACCAACACCCATCGCGGCAATGCTCGCTCGGGCACTGGCTGTACGCTGGCTGACCTCGAAACGCGGCTGCAAGCCACTTCACGAGATTTTCACCATGCGTACGGTGGTAACAAGCCAGGCGGATGTTTATCATCCTACCACCAGATGATATCCCTTAGTCGCCTCTTACGACACCCATGGGAAAGGGGCAGTGAAATGTATTCTTTCTCCGTCACTGCACGGATCAAATTTTTGCGTGATAATCACAATCGTCAGCTGCGCTCTAACGATTCTTACCTTCTTTCTGTTCCTATTCATACTTCTGGTTTCGTTTCTAACTCTTACTCCGTTCAAGCTGTCCGATTATGGAACAAATTACCTGAGAATATAAGGAAAACCACCTCTAAACTTACTTTTAAGACTCTGACATCTATAATGCATTATTATTTATATGTATATTTGTATGTATATGTGTGTATGTATATGTGTATGTCTATGTATGTGTGTATGTATGGATGTATGTATATGTATATATATATATATGTATATATGTGTATATATATATGTGTGTATGTATGTGTGTATATATATTAATATAGCCCTGTTTTTTATTTTATTTTTTGTCGTTATATTTGTATATTTTTCATTATCAATTACCGCCTTCACGAATTTCCGCTTAGCCTAAAGGTTGACTGGTAGAGAATGCCTTTAGGCATTAAGTCCGCCTTTTTGTCAAACTACTCAATGTGGTGGGCAAAAAAGTTTTAAATAAAAATAAAAAATAATGACCACAGTGACAACATTCTATCAGGTGGCCTAAAAACATTAGCAATTATGCAATGAAATATTTGGACAGGCGGTACAATAAATTATAAATACTTTTATACATACATAAGTATATAATATAATTCATAATATACAACACATTATGAATATTGTTTAGTATTCTCTAGCCAAGTCTGCATTCAGTGTTGAATACTAAAGATCAGAAGAGTAATTGCGCTCACACTACACTACTAAACAACTACTTCTGGAATCTAAATGGTTCACCTACTTGGGAGTACAGTTACAGACATTGCAGTAAGCATAATCTTATACAGATTTTATTATTGTCACATTAATTGGTAATAAGGCTTAGTGCAAGTCCGTCTGGCTAGGTACCACCCACTAATTACACCAATACTTAGAATTGTTGTGTTCCGGTTGGAAGGGTGAGTGAGCCAGTGTAACTAGAGGCACCAGGGGCATAACATGATGACGGTTGATTATTATTTCTAATGGCGCTAATTTCTGGGCAGTGGAGACTAATAAATATAAGGTGGCCCAATTGCCCGACCGCCTACTTACTGTAAAAAAATGTTTTCTTTTTTATTATGTTTGTATGCGTTTTTTTTTACAAAGGTCAGGTTCGTACCTGCGACTTTTACATCCCAAGATAGCTCGTAAACCATTACGCTACTGACGCTTCGATATTTTTGACATTTAAGCATGTATCATATATCATAATATGACATAATGTAAAATTGCATTAAAATCAAGTAATATCCGGTAATATATATTCCAGTAATATTTTGTTTCTCTTACAAAAAATAGAATAGTTTACGAAGCGTAATTCAGAAGCTATTATTGATTTCAAAATCAAATCAAAATAGTTTTTCATTTACACATTTACTTACATTTGTTTTTCAATGTAGGTTGGTGGCGCACTTCGCACATTGGCGCCGTAAGAAATATTTACCATTCGTTTTACCATTAATTCGCCACCAATGTAAACTATATACAGGTGGTAGAGCTTTGTGCAAGCTCGTCTGGGTAGGTTAAGTTAGCACCCACTCATCAGATATTCTACCGCAAAACAGCAGTACTTGGTATTGTTGTGTTCCGGTTTGAAGGGTGAGTGAGCCAGTAAAATTCAGGCACAAGGGACATAAAATCCTAGTTCCCAAGGTTGGTGGCGCATTGGCGATGTAAGCGATGGTTAACATTTCTAACAGTGCCAATGTCCAAAAAAAAAGTGAGGTGTTATGTTTGAATATGTGATGAGTGTGGTACCCAGGCGGGTTTGCACAAAGTCCTATGACCAAGTACCAGTAGGCTCTGGATGACGGATATTTGAGTTAATGTATGATGCTGGCAGATACAAGGGTTTCAATAATAAAATGTAATTTTCGAGTACAATAACGTGTTTTATCAAAGCAGCGCTATTAAAACTTATTATTCTTAGAAAAATGTATATGGAATTTTGTTCCTAACTTTAAACGGCACACAGATTTTTATTTCAAAGCGCTTTAATAGCGCTAGTCTGGAAAATTCAAAGGATATGCCAATATTTCCGCAGCAGTCTAGTCTAGTGACACAATGAAAGTAAAGCCAGGGGTAAAATTTATGTTAGAAAGTCACACAAATCCAGATAACTGTAGTTTGTGGGGCTTATTACACTATAACTTACCACTATCCACCCAGCCAGTGTCTTATTTGAGACGGGATGAGATTTAGCTTAGCTTATAATTTTTACTCAAAGGTAGGTCTTAATTTAGTTATATCAATTTGAGTCTTTATTTCAGAGGTAAATAAATATAATCAACTTTAAAAGATATTTATAATTTCATTTTTTTTTAAATAACAATTAAAGTTACTTTTACGTCAGAAATATTTATAATATTTTTAGATGGTTAAATATTTTATAAAATACTGACATCGGTTTAGTATAAAAGACGAAGCGATAAAAGCGCGCGGCCATTATTAGTACCTTATATTAGTATCATAAATTTTAATTATGTAATATGAAATTAGTTTAGTTTATTGTTAATAAATATATTTCTTTAATCTGATCCTGCTTCTGATTTCCTAATAATATTATTAGGAAATAATAGTTTAAAAAAACATGTTTAAAAACAATTGAAGCGCAATGGTTTACGGTACTAGCAATGTAAAAATCTCAGATTCGCTCTAGACCAGTTGGGATAGTCTTCCCTACCCCTATGATGAAAAAAAAAAGATACAAAATCGAATGGGCAGGCGGACTCCATCCTAGACCGTGACTATACTTAAGATCAGGCAAGTCAACGGTCAAGCGCTTGCCTATTAACTGTAAAAAAAAAAGAATGAAATTCATGAAACATAAGCTTGTCTATATTTGAACCTACGACCATTGAACCGATCTTAAATCGGCTTATACATATGTGTTATTCATTATTAGTTTAAAATCAATTCAAATTTAACTGATGGTAATTGACAGCTACTGTCAGTAGTTTGACATATTTAGTTAGGAATTAAATATAATTCTATTTATTTTGTTGATTTTTAAATTAAAGAGCTATTATCATAGTTTATTTGAATAGTGTATTTATTATTATAGTGAACTTTTAGTAAAACAATGTATGATGTGCTTCTATTTACTGTCTTTGTGATATAATTTTAGTTCGCACATTTTCATTTTCATTTAGATATTATGACACATCTTTTAAAAAGCGTTTGGCGCAATGTGCTGAGAGGGAGCCAACTTAGTAATTCTTCAGTAAGAACTGCTAACTTTTCAAATGTTACAGAGTTGGTGAGTAACAAACCCCCTGATGCCATCATGTCAAGTATAAGAACGGCGCCAAGTACATCCGACGTACTTGCGATGGTCCAAGCAAATTTACAACACATGACCCATAGACACATGTTACAAGCTCTCAGAACGTTATTTGAGCTGCAGAAAGGTAGCAAGTACGATGAAGACATAGATGCTATCATTAAAGATCCAACTTTTAATGTTCTTTGTCAAAATTTCAAAAAGCACGCGCGATCTTTATAAGTAGGTGAAGCAATTGAAGCAACCAAAGTTCTCTCTTTCCTCAAAGTGCCCGTCGACTCCCTGATAGCCCAAACTATGTTACAAATAATACGATGTAATATTAACTTATTAAATATTCAACAGATAATGTTTCTAGACTCCGTTCTGTCCCAATTTCATAGTAAAAGTCATTTGGTGGATGCCCTCAAACTGGCCCTACCCTTGGCTTTCCAAATCCACCTTCCACTTGAGCTCGACAACAAGGACTTGCCCCTTTTAAGGGATATGCTATTGTATTCCTGTAATTACAATCTCCCGGATCGTTGCATCAACAACGTAGTCACTGGTCTGCTACTGAATGATCAAGCGATCAACGCGCAGACAGCGAAATCTATCATATGGGCTCTTTGTCTTGTCAACTGTACCGAGGAAAAATTCCCAACCAGGGTCCAGTTGTTGCACATTTGTTGCGACATATTAACGCAGTCCATAGACAGCCTGTCTTACGATGAAGTTTTGAGAACGGCTGCAAAGTTAAAGGGAAGGATATTAGACAAGCATCCGGAATATTATCACCAGCAGTTAATTGACGCCATCGCGGACTACGTCGTGAAGAATCACATACAATTTGAAAAAGGCCTGTTGGTTGCGCGGGTTCTGTCTAGAATCGCACACACTCATCTCGGTCTAGTCGAGTACCTCTGCAAGGAAGCCGTATCCGATTCTGAAACGTTATCGAACGCTGCTTTTCAATGAATAGCAACCGTCTCCGAGGTTCCTTCCGTCTGATCGTGGACCTGTTAGAGAAGCAAGGGTATGCTACGGTTGCGTTCAATGTCAACGAGTGGCTTAGAACGCCTGTACACGAACGAACGCCATACCTCATACGAGAGATCGGATACAAATGTGGCGAAATAGGACTAAAATTGTCTGTGACTTAATAATAATAAAGATATAAAATTATATAGAAAAATTTTAGTGATTAAATGCTGGTCAACCTATTCAAATTTAAATATTATAAAACTTTACTATTTTATATATATTTATTTTGTCCTAAATTACAAAAGTTTTGTAACGCGTGTATATATTAATTCGGTTCAAGTTATTTATATAAATAATAATATTATAATAATTGAAATTGTCATATAAATACTGCAAATAAAAACCTAGAATAATAACAATAAAAAAAAATCTTAAAAAATACTAGTGAAACCAAAAAACACATCAAATTTAAATATATCTATAAAAATTTGAAACATATTTTTCTTCCCTTACAACTTATAAATTTCAAAGACCACGACATCTGTTTTATTTAAATGTTTGCATCTCCCCGTCTCCTCAACCCTAAGCTTTTAGTTCATGCAAATTTTATTATACACAGACGCCTGTACTTTATTGCCATTTTGCAGTTTGAGACTTCCTATCCAAAAATTATGTTTGAAAAAATCCTGTTTATTTATTTATTTACAGATTTTATGACAGAGTGAAAAGAGACTTGGAAGTCATAAAATCGGCCTCCATACTTTTTCTATTTATTCAAATCACATAAGCGTTATTATTGTCCACAGGTTGTGCCTTTTTAGAAATTATGTTTTAAATCGAATCAAGAAGTTCCAGGACAACAGACTAGCTATTGCCACTCCACTTCAATATACGCATCATAAGCCATTTTAACATTTAAGCAATCTATATGATCTAATCAATGTGACTATTTCATCTAAATACGACGCCTTAATTTATCTTTCATATTAATGCAAGACATTGAATAATGGGGGCAAAATAGCTAACTGTACTTAACCCTATTTTTATTTAAATTTATATTAATTTATCATTCTATTATATTTATATTAATTTATAATATTCTGTACATATTTATGTCTATGATCATATTTACTTAATTAGTTAATATATAATTATTAACGCTTTTTGTTCCATTCTATGTGATCATGTTGAAACTACAGTTATCGTTTAGAAAAAATATTAAATATTTCTCGCATCGTATACATATATATATATAAAATAGGTAGGCGCGAGTAGTATCGAATAATCGTTTAACAAAGATATTCAAAGAAGCATTGCAATGCAAGGTTTTATAATCAGCAAGAAGTATGCTAGTCTAACAAACATATATAAAGGATTTTTTAATTTAATGGCAAATAAAATTTCATACACGTAATAGAACACCTTTGCCTAGAAATTTGATTGTAAATTTATTTAATAAACCTTAAAAAATAACAGATATAATTCATATACAACGTATACATCTACAAATATATAATATAGGTGGAAACATAACTGAAACTGACTAGTTTCAATGAGGGATAAAAGGATTTGAAATAAATAAGATGTAACAAAAATCGCTTCGTTATCCTTAAAATATATTTTAACATAAAATAAAATCCATCTATCAGCAATTTTCAAACCTCAAAACGAATCGGTCAAATTTGAGAAAGAAATAAAGTCAGCACTAAAAAAAATTCTCTAAAATTCTCGTCCAAAGTAAATTACCCTAAAATTGGAAAAACAAGATAGGCATGAAAATAATTCCCATTGTCAGGGGAATCAACTTATTGAGGGGAGCCAATCCTATTCGGGTTACTTCAAATTTTTCCATCGTCCTCAGGACCGGTCTTAATTCAGCATTGATATTATTATTTAAATTGTTATAGTTATGCGTTAAAGCCTATCATTTTATATATATTTTATTATATGACATTGTATGAGATTGGCTAGAATGCGTGAACCGGTGATTGCCTGATCAATCCTACTGAATTTTCATGCTAAGCGCAGTTTGAGTTTATAATTCATCTCATGGTCGGCGGTGAAGGAAAACATATGAGGAAATCTGTATGTGTCTAATTTAACTGAAATTCTTCCACATGTTTATCCTCTAATGCGGGTTGTATTAGAGATACTTGGTGGATTAAGGTCCTGCTCAAAAGGAGAACAGGCCTAGGCCTAACAGTGGAATATTCACAGGCTGTTGTTTCATTACTTGCTTACTTTATATGACATTGTAGCATACTCTATATATATAATGTACGTTGGTTTAACTGTTTAAGATTAGTAGACTTCGACACTGTAGAATATATCATTATTTTCCTTGGTAGAAAACTCGTCCACCTTTTTGAGCCTGCAGAAATATATTATTGAACGGAAATCAAACCCGAAATGCGTGCTCCGGTGAATAAATAGTCAACTGACTACTAGTGAGTCAGTGTGAAAAGCTTAATAAAAAGTGCTTCTCGTTATAATTTATTCCGACCCCACGCAAGGAGACAGACATAAAGCAGATTTCGACGCCATAAAATCTGTAATTTGAATTCCTTAAGACCGAGGGGTCTAAACTATTACTCATATAACTCAAACTACGAGGGAAGTTAAGAACGCGGGGGAGGAGTATTAAGCTAAAACATATAATATGAGATCATTTATATAGTATATATCATTAATACGAGCATAAAAACTATGTTCTATAATATATATTCTAAGAACTCACTTCTTTACTTAACCGTGAAATGTTGATATACTATTTTGATGGGTGTATTCCTTAAATGTTATAATTATTATGTTCAATATCGCCCATCACTTTCAGTGAAATTTCGCGACCATTGTCTACATTGATATATCTATAAATCATTCTAACGTAGTACAGTAGTAGTTTGTCGACAATTCCAAGTTATTACAATACCCTTAATAATTAAAAAGTCGTATTTCGTTAAAGTTAAGAAAATAAAATACAAGTACAGTGAGATTTAAGTTAAATATAACTTAGTTAGGTTTAAATCAAATTAATGGATACATTTTTTTTACCCCCAATTTATTACCGAAGCAATGTCGCCAGCTTCCTGGAGCGTAACTAACAAGAAACAAATTGCATTCTCTAGCAAAATTTAATGAAATTAAAAACGTCAACAACCGTTATGCATATTATGAAAACATCCATGCCACTGATTCAGTTACTTCTTAATTGTCCTTCCAAATAAAATACTAATAAATCACCCATCGTCATTTTTTTTATTGATTTCTGGTGATTGTATGGTGGTACGAATCAAATAGCTAACAATTACTATCCATCGGCAGCTTTTAATTGATTTTATTAAGGTAGGTAGGTGACTGGGCAATGAGCTGATGATAAGTAGTCACTTTTGCTCTTTGGTTATTAAAGGCATAAGACAATTTTAATGCGGGTTCTAAGATCTCATGACCCTCGTTGTTGCTAAATTCACCATTCATACCAGAATTGAGTATACACATATTTATTCTATCATTAAGTCGCTTTAAAGCGCTTCCATTGTTTACCATCTTCATCGTCATCAGTTTAGTATCATCTATTGAAAAATGAACATTTTTTTTTTCAAAATATATGTGGCTATTTATAATACATATTAACGTTTAAAGATGAGTAACTAATATATTTTTACGCAAATAAATAAGGATAAATCACGAAATCATAGTGCGGCTAAAAATACCAAAATTTAAGACTCGATCAATTAATTCGTGTAACTTTATCATAATTCCAAAAGTACTAAAGAAGAAACTTTGTTTCGGAACTGCTATAAATTGAGTGTCCTAATGTTTTTCAAAACGAATTAAACTTTTCCGAGGCTATAAATTATTGAGATAACTGTTTAGTACTTAAAGGTACATTTTAAACCTTATAGGTTTTGACTTGGATCTAGATTCTAGACCAATTTTAATTAAAAAAGTCTGTTTCAAGAATATTTTAAGTATATTATTGTATGAGTATTGATAGAGTTGAAGATTTTATTTTTGTGTAAAAAGGCAGGTATGCGCTGACAGGCTAACCCATTGGAAAGTTACTACAACCGCACATAGATATCTGCAATATCGGAGGGTTTGCAGGTGCGTTGTCGGCCCTTAAAGAATGAATATGAAATGAAGTGTGAATTTCCAGATATCGAGGTAGATAGATTTTAGAATTCTGACGCAATGTCCGTCCCGGAATTTATTCGATCCAAAAGTTTACATAAATTTGTACTAGACAAATCGAAAAAATACTCACTATGAATGGAACTTATTAGCAATTTGTACGTGTGTTTGAAACATTGAAATCACAAAATTAAAGCTACTTTTCGTACACTTTTTAAATGTTATAGGTAGGTGGATAGGCAAATATGTCAACTAATTTTAAGTGATTACCACCGCCCATAGACATTGGCGATGTAAAAAATATTAACCATTCCTTGCATCGCCAACACAGCACCAACCTTGGGAACGAAGATGTTATATCCCATGTACCTGTACACTGGCTCAAACTGGAACGCAACAATATTAAGTATTGCTGTTTAGCGGTAGATTATCTGATGAGTGGGTGGTACCTACCCAGACGGGCTTGCACAAAGTCTGCTAGTTCAAATATATATATATGTATATTTTTATAAAGAGTTAACAAAGGTCAAGAGGTCTTTTAGCCCTGAAATGAGGTCTCGACAACTGTATAAAACCGGGGACCTTTTGTCAAAGATGTTAATGGTTTTTGTAACTCCTTTCTGCGTTCACGAAATTCCATTAACAGACCGTAAACCGTTGTACACGATTATCACAAAAAATTATCAAGCCTTTTCAGTATCCAAAAGAATTTACACCCGAGGTAAAGTATTTTACGGAAGGATCGAAACAGTTGAGGGAAGTTGAAAGGAACTATATTTATCGGGTCGTATTTTAATATAAGAGGTAGCGATCTATTTATGTATTATATATTTTTTAATTTAAACGTCAAAAATGATAAAATCGAAATGTAACAATAGAGCTACTACTATTTATTAAAACTATTAATTATTACTATAATCATTTATACAGTATTATCGTTACTTTTAGGATTATTATCATTAAAGTAATTATCAAGGATATTATCAAGGTAGTTTATTAATTTACAGCATACTGATATTTTGGAGTTTGACTTTTTTAAATACTTACATTAATTAATAAATGTACTATATATATATATATATATTATGCTTATTGTACTCTAATGTACTGTATAAAATTGCTTAACAATAATCAGCTTCGAAAAGCAACTTATATTATTTAGCTTAACTTTAAAAACGCAAAACCCATTCTATACAGCTTACATATTGAACCGATTCTAAATAAATGTTATAAATACTAGCAAATTACGAGGCTGGTGACTTAATTTTAACTGTTATAATTTTAAATATAAAAAAATATTTCTGCGTAAATATAGTTTCTTCTTTAACCGCTCCGCTCATATCACAAGCTTCTCCCTAAAAATCCATATCTACCCTCAATCTCGTCGATTCAACACGGAACGCTTAACGTAGTCGCTTAATGCGGCCCCTATTAACAACTTTGTGTAGACTTTATCAGGAAAAATACAATTTATTACATGTACAATTAATATTACGAGGAATTAATGGTTGAATAATCGGCTTTATATGCGATTTTCGTGGTTTTTCGTGTTACATTCAAGTTTTGAACAATCGTTTGATTATTTCGTAATTAAGTTAATTCGATTCATTGTGCTATTAAATGTTTGTAATAAATATAGAATAAATTTCATACGTAATAATAATATTGGCTATATTTTTAGAGGTAATTTATTTGTGTAATATTATGAAGCCATATAAGTGTAGTTTTTTTTTATAAATAGGTATTAAACGCCTCACTTATAAACGTTGCTTGGCAGTTATTAGATAAACCCTGATTTATATTCTGACATCTTTGATATGACATTAAAAAGAAAACACATAATTGCTTTACTTATTATCCCTTTTATGTTAGGTTTATAAAATAGTTCTACAAAATAATCAGATAAAGTAATATCAAATTTATTTTCGTATATATTCTATAAATATTTTATAAGGAATGTGTTTGTAACTGAAAATTCTTACCTGCAGCCGGTGACAACTTGGTGACGACGCCCCATCGAGATTTCCACTGAAACAAAATACAAAATATTATAGTCATACTATTTTTGAAAGCTTTAGGATAGCTTTAGATTTATATTTTGTCTGCCTCTCTCTGTTTCTCAAATTCTATATTTCAGGATCATAAGTAATTGAGAAATTATTTATTAACGATATATTATGATAACCTATAATTATATATCATTTAAAAATGTTTTAGTCAAAATCCAATCTATGAAATATTTTATCATAAAAAAATATAACTTAGAATTTAATTAAAATATAGAGTCACTCGCGTATTCACAACAGAAGTATTTTCATCATTAAAACTTAACAATTACATGTTGTTTTTAAAACTTAAGCCTTTAATTACACCGTTTTATCCAATAAAATTGATTAATTACAGCGGTGGAAATAAAGAGTTGGGTATATATTTAAATGACAACCAATAACCCAATGCGACCAATTAAATTAATTAAAAATAAATATGTAATATGAAGTTATTTGGTATCTGTTATAAAATGGGCCAATGATTGGAATGGTGGAAATACTAATCACAGACTATAGACATTGACGCTGTTACTACTAAAACAACTAGGGGGCAGGCAGGTGCTAGGCACCTTGTGTAAATTTCTGTACCCTTGATACACGTGTATGTCAAATTTCACGAGTAGTTTAGACGTGGAAGCGTAACAAACATATAAACAAACAAACTTTCGCATTCATAATATTAGTTAGAATGTTTAGATGCTGGAATACGTCATGATAGATGATCGCGAGTTTAAATCCTGGTAAGCACTGAACTATGATTTGATTATTTTGTGTTTATAATTCATCTTGTTCTCGTTCGTAAGGCAACCTGGAGTAGCGTTGTGTAACAAGGTTGAACATAGGTTAAATAAAAAATTAGGTGTAACAAGGTTAACAATTAAGAAATGACAGGCTGTAATTGTTTATATTACCTTTGTGTCTATTCATAATCATCATACAGATTTTTCATGTAAGCTCTCCGATAACTGACGAAAAAAATATATAATTTTTGTGAAACCGTTGTACAAGCTACTAGCGCTTTACCCGCAGCTTCGCTCGCGTCATAATTCAGAATTGCTAAATATCATTTTCCATAGCTCTGTCCAAAAATGAGGGATTTTCATACAAACTAACTTTACCAAAAACTTTTATACCTTACCAAGAAACCGAGATGGTGCAGTGATTAGAACGCGTGAATCTTAACCGATGATCGTGGGTTGTTGAATATTTAGTGCTTAATTTGTGTTTACAATTCATCTCGTGCTTCACGGTGAAGGAAAACATCGTGAGGAAACCTACAAATGTCTAATTTCACTGAAATTCTGCCATATAGGTATTCCACCAACCCGCATTGGAGCAGCGTGGTAGAATAAGCTCCAAATCTTCTCCACAAAAAGGCAGGAGGCCTTAACCCAGCAGTGAAACTATTACTTATTATATCTTAAGAATAAAATTTTCAAATATCCTTCCTTATGCTAACCTACTGTGTAAAAGTATAGTTGTAGTATGCAAATTTTCATTGTGATAGCCCCAGCAATTTGGGTTTTACATTGATATGTCGTCAGTCAGTTATTATATATATATATGTAAGATAAGAATAGAATTCCACCAAATTAAAATAAAATCAGAATATTATTTAAAATAAAACAATTTTTCACTTAGTTATGCAAGTGAAACACTTTCTCATTCCGAAACGAGCAATATAATTAAACACTAAGAACATGTTTACAAGTTGTTTAACGAGAAACATTTTAAACTTGAACGTGTAACTTGTTTAACTTGTAAGAACGTTAAACTACGATCTTATTTATTTCCCAGTTTTAATTGAGACGAGCGTCTTCACGGTTTTGTTTGTTTCTATGAGATTAAGCCTTCAGAGATGTGGGTATGTGTGTGGGGGCTGGAAACGCATCGCTATGCTATACGATATGAGAATGTAACTGTTGGTACGTCTGTTTATGTGTGTGTGTTAATATAAACCCGATTAATTTAAAAGTAATAGCCTGTACATGTCCCACTGCTGGCCTGAGGCTTTTTCCCCTTTTTGAAGACAAGGTTTGAAGCTTACTACACCACTACCACCACGCTGCTCCGATGTGGGTTGGTTGATACATGTGGTAGATATTTTCCTTCGCCGCAGAGCACCAATTTAATCATAAGCACAGCATATATATTTCAAACTAAAGAAACCAATAACTTTTTTATTGACTCGACCGGGGGCTCGAATTCATGATCTAAGGGCTTGCAGGCTGTATAAGCTAGCCACTAGTTTAACGAGTCAGCCAATTGTTATAAGTACCCGTCCCGACTTCATACAAGTAAATTTGCCCACCGGATGCTTATTTCATAAGCTCGATGAAATTAGCTTTCTAGAATAGTAGCTTTGCATTGATAAAATAATCAGTCAAAATAAACGTTTTTAGAAGTGCATAATATTTACCTACTTAAAATGTGGTTCTATAGTAGTATTGGACAACAATTTTATTTTATTCTATTAGGGAAACATGGAGTAAATATTACATGCGTTGTATATTAATGTACTTGTATATAAACCAATCAAGTTTCCATTTAAAACTAATACATAAATGGCAGTAAGCATGCAATTAAATACATTATAAATAATAAATATAAATATACAAAACGTTAACAATATTGTTTCAATAAATAATATTGCTTAAGCTTCAATCGTTTTAACACATTTACATTATAAACTAAAATAGTAACGACGCTTACAAATTGGTCTGACGTCATAAATCTGTTACTCTACCCCTCGCTGTGCGGAGCTGAATTACGAGTGATGATAAAATATGCAATTCGAACTTTATTACAACGTAATAAGGAAGCTCTGAATCAAGGGCTACGTCATTTACGAACAGTAAAGATTTTTGCTTCATTAATTCTTCAATCTGGTTAGATAAAAAATCCTTGAATAATAAAATGATACAATTTTGACGATTTCCGTATTTTCATTTTTATTTTCCTTTTTATGAGTGATGGAAGTGAAGCGCTGTTAAGATGATTGCGTGGAATTTAATTTGAAATGCCATTTTTTGTTGCAATAGCGATATTTGAAATAAACTGACTTGACTGTTTTGTCGCTTGTCTAACGGCTAGATATATCCTGGGTTCGAAACCCGGGTTGGACCGATAAAAAGTAATTGGGATTTTCTGTTGAAAATTTTTCATTAACAGCCCAGAGTCTGGAAGGTGGACGTGTGTATTCCTCGCGCCTCGGAAAGCACGTAACGCCGTTGATCTTGGGCCTAAACTCTTTCCGGTCGAGTCAGATTTGCCATTCCATGGGACTATGAGAGTAAGGGAATAGATATTGCGCCTGTGTTTACGCACACACTTGTGCACTATGTAATATGTCCTGCGCGTTGGCTAGTCTTCCTTAACAATGGCCGCCGTGACCAAAATCGGTCAGGACATCATTATCATTTGCAATAAAATCGTACTAATATAATACAAATTAAGTAAAATATTTTTACTTCAAATCAAATGTTGGTATCTCCGAAAGATTTTTTTTAAATATATAAGCTAGCGCTTGACTGTTATTAGAACTGATGGAAAGTAAGGAAACTGTCTAAGGTGGAGCGCGCTTGCCTAGAAGATTTTTTAGACCTTTTAACTTGAAGTATCATTAGCTTACACAGTTAGAAGGATTCAGTTCAGAAAATACAAACGCTTTCAATATTAATTAACATTAACAAATAATTCTACCGCTAAAGAGCCGTGCTCTGTACAGATGTGTCACGATATGAACTCACGCGTGAGCCGTTGTAATTACGGCTGTAACTTATATTCGACCACATGATTGCCAGCGAACTATACATATACATTATATATGTGGAATGCAATTTAATTTTAAAAAAGCTTTACATTGCATTCAATAGAGTTTTTATGAGTTTTTATGAACTTGGATAAAGTATATTTTGTTATAGATTTTTATTATGCCTGTAACTGCTGATCTAAGGCCTCCTCTGCTTTTTTTGGTGAAGGATTGGAGCATATTCCACTACACTGCAGATTGGTGGATACACCAGCCACAGGCAGGCTTCCTCACGTTGTTTTTCTTCGATCGATCAGTTCCCAAGGATTGTTAGTTAATATTTTTCTATTTATAATTTAAAATATATGTCCTGTATTGAAATCAATAAATATCAACTGCAATACTAAGACAAATGGAGCTAAAATATATATATATGGACAATGAAAAATCACTATTTGTTTGATTTTCCGCGATCGAAGCTGCTACGGACGGACAATTTGACAATACACGATGTCACTAATGCTTTATATTATCAATGTTTATAACAACAAGTGGGTACGTACTTTGCACCGATTGGTCCACTTATCTTCTTAACATACAATTTGAAATAATTTAATATAGTTATTAAAATCCCAGCAGTACTTAACCTAACAAATGAATTAAAAAATCCAGCTACATATTATTTTTCATTTCGCGTCCTTAGAGACCATATTGCTCGTTGTTTATATTTTAAACAAACATATATTTAAGACTACACAATGTGTATAAATATCAGAGTATATATACACATAAACACACATGACCTTGAGTGGAGGTTCGTCGTGGAATAATATAAAATAAATCTTTTAAGATTTATTTTTGTATAATTTTCAATTAAAATTGACTCATAGTTTTCTAATAGTTCTTATGTTATAATGTTCAAACTAGTTTAAAAAAAAAAAGACTCACAAAAGTATTTACATAAAATATTATATTCGATACGAAGCTTCAAATATTTAAAAAACAAAAACTATAAATAAACATAGCGTCGTGTTTTCATAAAACACGTCAGCACTTATTAAAACATTGAAACGTCACTCGAATAATATTTTGAATATAGAATAATAATATTTACATTTCATCTTGACATCCTAAAAATTGTGCGAAAACGCGTAACTTTTACAATGCGAAACGTGTCTGTGTTGGTGACATCTGCGGGATGTGCGCTCTCCCTGAATATTATTGTACAATGGAATAAAGGTCATCGACTCCAATCTGTGGTAACACGTACATCATTATATTATTCTAGTAAACTATAAATATAAGTTAAAAATATAAGTTAAAAATATAAGTTAAAAATTATACCGATTATTTCGAGCTAGGTCCCGCCCATTCATCGCTTACTCAACCGCCAAGCAACAATACTGAAGATTAGTATTGTTGTGTTACTGTTGAAAGTATGAGTGGGCCAGTGTAACTTCAGGTACAGGGATGCGCTTTAAGGAATAGTTAATATTTCTTATATCGCCAATGACTTTTAGCGGTGACCTATTTTATATACAATAGGGTTTTGTATTTTTTTTTAAATGAGCATAAATGAATGATTTTATTTTATTGGATATGGGTATAAATAGTTGTAATTCACATCGTTTCTCGAATAAGATATCGAGACATTAATCATTTTTTTCAAATAAAATTTTTGTAAGTATGACGTGTAATCATACTTACAGATAAGGATATATGATACCTACCTCTTACTTTTACTGTTAAACGCGGGCAAAGCCTTGGACGAATACTAGTATTATATACAGATTTTGACTTGGCTATTATTAAATCCTTCATAACAAAAATGAAAGCATTATATTTTGACTTATTTCTTTTTAATCTGTGGCAATAGCAAATATTTACGTCACTTTCAACGGCGGAGCGTGCCGTTGACATCTGTAGTATAAGCGGTAAACACTCGCCCTTCGTGCGGCGAGAAAATAAACAATAGACCACCGAAACCCGGAATCTGTTACCGAGATCTCGTTTTTTACACCAGCTTATTATTCAAGTTTTGACAAACCATTATATTAATTGCGAGTAGCGTTGGTAGCGAATGGTTTTGAAAGTTAATTATTTTGAAAACGGACTTATAGCTTATATTTCACTAGCATCTTATCCATTGCTTCGCTCGCGTCATAAGTCAGAATTGAATAAAAAGAGTATTTAATAAAAAATAAATGCTTTATTTACTTATTCAGAACATGCAACAGCAACACCAATGGTATGTAATATATAATACATATGAAGCAATAAAATAAATAACGTTAAATGCTCTTGTAATTAAAGGATAATATTGAATCACAAAGTAATAATTTACTACAAATATAACCAGAAGAAATTACGGTCAATACTAATTTTAAACTCGGGCAAGTACCACTGAATTTTCATGTGCTTAATTTGTGATTATAATTCATCTTGTGCTTTACGGTGAAGGAAAACATCGTGAGGAAACCTGCATGTGTCCAATTTCACTAAAATTCTGCCACATAATATAAGCTCCTAACCTTCTCCTCAAATGGAAGAGGAGACCTTTAGCCCAGCAGTGGGACATTCACAGGCTGTTACGGTTACGGTTACTAATTTCAAGAAAAGTTTATATAAAAAAAGGTAAATTAAAAACTTTGTTCAGTTACTGTTTACTTACATGTCAGTTTCAAAATAAAAAACGGACAAAAATAACTTTATCAAAAACAGCCTACATTGTTATACCAAAAACGGAGTTCGGTGACGTTGTATCGTTGATAGCTTAGTGTCTTGTTAGTTTACGTCAATACATTGATACTGTGTTTTAAAGAACATTCGAGAATTTTCGTTTCACGAGCGTGTTGCTGACATCTAAGGCACGGTTACCCACCGCGTTCCTGAATACACAATAGGCAAATCAGCGACACCACAATCTTTTAACGTAAAGCTTATTTTCATTTTAAGTACCGTTTGTTACGATGTTTTCGATAGCTTATAAAAATATATATTTAAAAGTTAGTGTTAGAAAAGTAAAAATATATTTAATAATTATATTTGTGTCTAAGAACCATACAAGTAATAAAAATGTATTTCATCAAAATTCGCCAAAACCTTTTAAAACCGGAATTATATAAGTATTTATTTATTTATTTAACACTTATTGCACAACATATAAATACAATAAGAGAAACAGGAAGCAACAAAGAAAAAGTAACATAAAAAATGGTGCGCAAAGGCGGTCTTATCGCTTATAGCGATCTCTCACAACCTTTGGTGAAAGAATTTTGTAAGTATTATATTTGGTTATGAAAATAATAAAAGTAAAACACCAATAATTCGAAAACCATCCAATATTTATATTACGAATTCCATGTACCAAATATATAAACAATAAATAACTCGACCCGTTCATTAGTTCCCCTAATGGTCCGAAAAATGAAAGTTACAACAAACTTATAAACGAATAAGAAATCTTCTAATGCTGACATGTGTAATACAAAAGTTGGAATATATTTGTTAAGTCTGGAAATGTTTGTACAATTACATGTTTCTAAACGTTGTCCTTAATGGAATACACAAAGTTGTACAAATAAGTAAAGACTAACAAATACTCAGAAAAGACTAGTAATAAATAAGACTTGAACGGATAAGAAAATAATTAAATTCTTATTAATGCCTTATCTATAGCTATATAAGTATACACTTTTAATGATCATGATGTTCGCGAATGGTTTCGCCCATAGCGGCTTCACATCTGGGTGGGGCATATTACACAAGTGCATTTTTCCATCAGTCTCATAATCCGATGGGATAAATTCGACACAACCGGAATAAGAGCGCAGTACCAACGGGTCTATTTGCTTCCACTTGGTGCACTTCTACTTGGTGGCAGGGCTTTCTGGTACCACTCACTCATTATAATATGTTCTACCGCCAATCAGCAATACTATAGTATTATTGTTTTTCAGTTTTAATGGTGAGTGAGCCAGAGTAACTACTGAAGTGAGGGACATAACGTCTTAGTTCTTTCCTTATTCATAGCATTGATGTTGTAAGGAATGCTTAATTTTTTAAAGTGCCAATGTATGTGGGTGGGTGGTTGACCACTAGCAAATCAAGACAAATATACCATAAAAAGTATGTATTTTTTAGTTTAAAATGTAAAGTATTTTATTTTAATTTAATTGTTAGGAATGATACACTAATTTTGTAGATTAAATCGAATTCGCCGGAAGACGATGGTTCTCCCGTCAGGAATTATGATGGAGCGGCTGGCGTATTGCGAACCGTAGCGTGTACAATTATGTTGGAAAGCAAATTATATCAATATAAATCAACCAAATACACCATATCACGAATGCTTTTAAAATTCAAAGTATTTTGTTTGCTACTTGGAACGCCTTGAATAAACAATAATGAAAACAATCTTATCGATCATGAGTATTTGCTTTACATGTATGTTGTAAGTTGCTTCTACAAATAAATAAATAGATCTTAGAACATTATTACATACTTATAAACTTAACTTAAGGACTCATTGGAACGAATATGTCCTAGAGTTGAAATGGATTAGAAAACCTAACGTATAACTCCCTGAAACCAGGTGGAGTGATGACATAAAGAACGTAACGGGAACCGACTATATGAGAAAGGTAGAGAATAGAAGAAGCAGAAGAAGATAACGCACCGTGCACTGCTAGAAAAATCATCACGTCTTTTTTGCATTAACTGCAATGTAATTCGCTGAATGACAAGGAACCTAAGCTAACATTCTATAAATATCTGATATGAAATCGAAGTAAATACGAAAGATAAAGAATTTCATCTAACTATAAAAACATTAACAAAATTACTAAAACATGTTTTACGTTTGTCGATAAAAAAAGTAAGGAAATATAAAATGCGTCCAACGCTTTACAGCGATATTTTTTCATTATTGTGTAATCATGAATTTAACACTTGAATAATCGCTGTTTTAGATCAATTATGTATTTCGTTCGTTCCATTTTCAAATTAAAATAAGAAGCAAAAAGAGGCGTGACCTTTTTGGTTCTAATGAGTTTGGATCTATTGAGTTTGTATTATATATAAAACAAATAAATTAAGAAAGCGTAACTTGATTTCTTGGAACTGATTCCATTAGTACTCTCGTAGCAATCGTTAGACGGGGCAAAACACGGACGATTAACACAATCCAAGAAGATTTATTGAGGAAATACGAAAAATAAATTATAACTTAATCGCTTTTTCTGTTGTTTATATAGTTAGAATACTATATAAACCTAAAAATAAATAAAGTAAATAGATCATGTTATTTAAATTGTCAAATTAAACCCTTAAACAGCGAAATCCAATATGGGATATGGAATAAGCAGAAAATTGATAACTTATTGTAAAATTTACAAAAGCATTATTTACAGTATTACCTATTATGCAAAATCATGATTATACATTCCAGGTATAATAAAATTCTATAATCAATGTCACATATAATATTAGAAATTCAAAAATAAAACACCATTTCATACAATTATCATAATACTACGCAATACATTGAACATAAAAATTGTGCAAGAAACTTTCTATAAAGTGATAAACAAATTTTATGTTTATCCCCTTGTTTTAAAGTTGATTTCCCTTTATATGTTTGTTTCTTACAATCAGCCGTTTCCACCCATTCACAACTGTTACAATTAAGTCGCCTCACTTTCTCGTGCAAACCCTGGATAAGACCGCTAATCCTATCCTGACCCTCGCCGATCCTTAGACTCGTTCACTACCGGGATAGCTATACGATAATTTATTATGATACGATAATTTATATTTATGCTTTAAGTACCAATAAAGTTGAAATGATCATTTTAATTACAATTCATGGAAAAAAAATAATTAAAATATTTTAGAAAAAAAAATAATTGACTGATCTTAAAAAACCTTAATCTATAAGATAAAGATAGATTAAATTTGGAGGAGCCCTTCGTTTAGTAATATGGGATGTAATATTATATTACTTAGTATTGTTGTGTTCCGGTTTAAAGGGTGAGTGACACACTCACTCAGCAAGTTCCCAAGCTTGGTGGCGCATTGACAATGTAAGGAATGGTTAATACTTCTTACAGCGATATCTATGGCGATGGTGACAACTTACCTGCAAGTAGCCCATTTGCCAGTCCGCCTACCGATTTCATAAAAAAGGTTCATAAATAAATGAAATCAAATAGCTCGTTCCAAACTACAAATTTTCTTATCGCCTAACAATAAACAAAAAGTCAAAAACAATCGCATCGCCCCACACAGAGAATCAGCCTAAAGCTGTCCCTCAACAATGCAATGTTAATATTTTATTGAAAACCTGCTTACTGTAGGTTCGTAAGGCCTCGGAATTTCGGGCTCAGCCTAAGAAGATTTAATTGAATGTATGGATTGCTCCTAAGGAGATTATAGCATTATTTATGTACAGTCAGCATCTTAACGGGTCTACTTTAAGATATTACTTACAAACATACCCAATATCAAGAACCCAGAAAGCTTTTTATTACAATGAAACTTTTAGATAAGTATTTGATGTGGAAAAAGTTAAAAAAATTAATATATTATAATCATTTAAACCGATAACTTTATAGAAACGAAATATATAAAACTGCAAATCAATTTCAAAAAGCTTCGCGTTTTTTACTTTTGGTGGTATAAAACACATCATGCCTTTTTCACATTTGCTGGGCATTTTATAAAAAAAAAACTGCCAGTAATTACTTGCATACAGGGAAAGGAGCTTTCAGATGAATTCGAACTTTTAAAATATAATAATTCGATTTAATTCGATTGTCAATAACGTTAAAGGAAATGTAATGTAATATTTTCATTTGTTCATTACATCTGGTTTAGATTCTCAAATAACCAATCTCTTGACATTGATAAGAATTATCGAAATAGATCTTAAAAATATACTTTAACTTTTGTTTTTTATCTATAACAATAATTTAATAATAATAATATTAAGTTAATTTGCTTAAACACATACATAAACATAAGTTATAATTGATAAATATAATTGATAAATAAAAACTTGTGAGCTTATGTACTAAGATATAACATTATAAGTAGCATTAATTAAAAAAAATAGTTTTGCTTTTATTTTATTGGGACTGACTAAATATTGTTTTTTTTTTTAATTAAATTTAAATACAATAAACTGTACACTACAGGATCGAACTTGTGACTTTTACATTGCTAGCCTTAGCAGGATACATTTATTGACGACTTTCCACACGCGGCCCGCGTGATTGGGGGAGGTGGTTGGTACATTTTTCCTTGCTGTACCCCTGACAACGTTTATACAAATTTTCATGATTATCGATTTACTAGTTAAGAGGTTAAAGTGTAACAAGCAAACAAACTCACTTTCGAATTTATAATGTTAGAAAGGATATAAGTTATTTTAGTCATCTAATAAAAAATTCTTAAAAAAAAATCCTCAAAGCGTAATAAAATTTAGAATAGGACGACAATTTTATTTCATGTATCATATATTATTCGCTAATGCGAAGGGACTGCAGATAGTTCATCGCCCCTTCTCGAGGGAAGTTGTCACCTGCTTACTGAGATTTACCGACGACTTGAAACAAGTGCCGCGACAAAGTGGACCAGATCAGGAGAATTCTGCGGATAATGGACTTAGAAGGAAGAATATTTGACATACAAGTAATACTACGCTTGAGAATGAATAGTTCTATGTACCCGCTCTAAATAGTATTTAACCCATTTTATTATTGTAACAACATATGATCAATTAAATTACCGATCAAGTTTAACAAGATCGATTATTTTTATTTAATACCCTGTAAACATAATAACACTAAATATTTCGTGTTTTTGTTCTCTTAAGGTTAATACATATATTATAATAACAATGAATTTATATTATTCAAAGGGCAAGGCAAAGGAAAGAAAGCTCATTTTTTTAATAAAATATCACAATTTATATTATCTACCTCAAATTAAAATTCCACCTTTAAAATTATCTTAAAGAATTATTAGCGCTTCTCGGGAATTTATTAGTACGTAACAATCGGAGATTCTACATCACAGCCAGAAGGAATACGTAAATGTATGTCAAACTGGAAGCTAAAAAAATACGACACCAAGAGTTTCAAAGCAACTATCCAGTGCAACTTAAAGAATAACATTCTGACCGTGATTAGAAAGACAAGCACCATCGAACCACACTTCTCGAGAACATTAAAGAGACCTCAGATGAAACAAAATAGAAATGGCATCGCATAAATTAAACATTTACTTTTTAAACATAATATTAATTAGTATAGTAAATCATTGCATTTGTACTTTTATTCATGGATATATTAAGCTTATATTTGTAAACTTCAGATTATTCCATAACAAACCATTCGTGATGTATATCGTAAAATAATTAAAAAAAACTATTAAGCAAATTACTATTTCACATTATTTAATAAATAAACTAGTTAGTTCCAGTTTACGTAAGAACTTATTCAGCATAAAGAGTGTTTTTCATCACATATGTATGTATTTATGGCACTTCTAATTTAAGATTTACTCTGCGTAACAAGTATAGAACAATTTCGCGGTATATAGCGACCCTACAGAAGTCGCCCTCCAATTTATTGAACTCGGCCGGCTTTCCCCGAAAAAGGGTCTTAAGATTCCGTCAAATCTTACCGTCGAGTCGGAAACTTTGGATCTCTGTAGAGCTGTTAAAATATAACTTAAACTAAAGTCGATGCCATTGCTTATAATACATACAGTATTCGCCTGTAGTCCAGAATAAACCCTGGTTGGTTTAAATCCAAGGAACTGTGACTGAACTCTTTCCATTCACGTCGTATTGTCGGATCATGAGAGTGAAAGAATGCATCTGTGTTTAAGCCAACACTTATGCACTATAATATCTTCTGCACAGCTAGTTCTCCGTTAAGAATGGCTGATATGACTGAAATATGTCTAATCGTATCGTATCTAAAATCAGACTAATTTACTTTTCAAATCGTAATATATTTGTTTTATGTAAACATTGTTCTTTTTTAAAATGTAATCGTAATTGAATAATTTATTTTATAATATTTCATACAATCGAAAGATTAAGAATGGATTACAGTCCATTTTTACTTTATTTGACAACTATATTCACAAGAAATTTACGCTTGTAAAATATTCACAGGGTAACTAAAGAGATAATATATAACATTTGAAATACTTTTATAAATATAAGTAAATGTCAAAACGTTGAGTGAGAAATAGCTTTTTATTTTCATGTATTTAATATATTTTTATTAATAACAACTCTATATACATAACAGTCGAAAGTCTACCGTCAAAATCCTAGTCCGGATTACAGCAGCCTCCAAGTCTCTTACACTGAGTCTGTTTATTGCTATTATCTGTGAGATCTCACTAGAATCGGGGACTAACAATTGTAGTTTAGGAAATCATTCTTTTTTATTTGTCACTTCGAATGGTATGCTTTTTACGAGGAATGTTTGTGGAATTGTATTTCTGCAAATGTTACACTTGAATTATCTTAATTAATGGTAGTTTTCTCATTGTTTTTTAATTTATTTTAGCATGTTGGAATTGATAGGCCATTGATAGTACATGCGTTTGTCTATGGACACTGACGCTACCAACGATATCTAAGATGTGATAACCCTTGTGAATATAATCAATGAATCTCTAAACTGAAATTAGCGCAGTGTATTGCTGTTGGTGGTAGAAAAACTTGAGTGGATATCTGATCCACCCAGATAAGCCTGCACTAAGATCACTAAAAAATATGTTATTATTTTTATTATTTCTGCTTAATTGAAAATAAGTCTTATTTTTCTTACATAATCGTTTTTTTCTTACTTTGACTACACCGACCTGGGGGCTAATTCTTCAATGAACAATTCTTTGATAATTCAATCGTAAAAAACAAATAAACTCACTTTCGGATTTATAATATAAGTAAAGAAGTTCAATGATGTGTAAATAATTATAAGTTAGATCTCGTTTCTTAAAACATTAACAGATTTTTCCACCTCGCCGCTCCACTGCGTGTAAGTGAATACACACATATGTGGCAGAACTTCATTCGACATATACAGTTTCTTAATGATGTTTTCCTTCACCGCCGAGCACGAGATTAATTATAAAAATAAATCAAGCGAATAATAACTCAGTTGTGCTTGTTAGGATATCCGTAATTTATCCTCTGGCCCGTCTCGGTTCTAATCAATTGTTCTATATAAAACTATAATGACCAGTCTTGGGAAGAAATTCTAACCATCATGTAGTTGTGTATTAATGTCGTACACATTTGTAAGGAATTAGTATTTGTTTTTTTTTTTAATATGAGACATTATTCACACACGGCCATCTGATCCCAAACTAAGCAGAGCTAGTATTATGGAAACCAGACAACTGATATACTACATATACTACTTTTCTTTTGTAAATACATATTTATATAGATAATTACACCCAGACCCAGGACAAACAGACATGTTCATGCACAAAAATGTCTGTCCTGGATGGGAATCGAACCAACAACCTTCGGCGTGAAAGACAAGTATCTACTAACCACGCCAATCGGCCCGTCAAATTGAAAACGAAAAAGTATTGAAAACGTGAAACATCTATTGATGCATCTCCGGGGCTGACTAGTATGCTGTATACGTCATGACGCTCAAATCATCATGCCCTCTCACCGCCGCCACTTTTTACTCTCTTTTGTGTGAATTCCTATACTATATTTTTAAAATAAATCCATTTTAATTTATGTTAGATGAATTATTTTTTCGGCCGCGGCGTCGACCGCGTGTTACAGAAGGAGACTTACGTTAAGTATAAAAAAATAGCCTTTATTCAACATTGAGGCTGAGCTTGCTTAATACCATTTCATCAAAATCGGTTCAGTGGTTTAGTCGTGACAGACAGACAGCGATACTTTAGTGTATATGATAATATAGACCAATACATTACGTTGTCTGAAGTTATTATAAATGGAATAACTAGATTCCACTCATTTATAATTCTAAGTTAATCACAATATATAATTTATAATGGTAATAATTTCGATTTTTATAACATAAATAATATTTATATAATCTGAATAACTTTTATGTTTATAGAATAATGCAAGCGAACTCAAACACTTCACTTTAATAACATTTTCATTAAACTTCCTCATTAGAATTACTCACTTCACTTTAGATAGAATATATTTGAGGGTCATTAACTCGAGCAGTAAAAACCTCGTACTCACGACCTCTTCGCCAATCTCGTAACATGTTATGGGCGGATCTGGCGTACATTTGTCAGGGATTTCTTTTGCAATTGAATGATATTTATGTAATCACATGCTCGCAATGTTCGTAATATTGCACGAACGTTACCGGGGGACGGGGGATTACAGCTTTGGTACTATCTCCTAATAACAAAATTATACTAATGATATACTAATAAATTATGATGATTGTTTTTTTGTTACATTGTGCTTTATGCTATAACTAACATGTTATAATGAAAAATTCATTTGAAGTTACTAGAACATATATATTAGTTTATATAAAATACATACATAATATTGATGAATATATTTTTCGAAAGTTTCTTTCGGGAGTTACTTTATATACTTTAAAAGCATTAAAATATATAATAATATATAAAGCTGCAGGATTTGATTGTGTTTTTAACGCGCTTATCTCTATAACTACCGGTCTGATTTGAGCAAATCTTCGTTATCGTTAAGTTGAATAGCCCATTTATAGGCAAGTTGTATACTTGTTATATATAACATCACGCTACGGGCTAGCGTAGCAGTAACGCTTAACATGGGCAAGGCCATGTGGAGCAGCTATACCATAAATAGTTGTCTTATATATTGTAGAATCGCCTAAGCACTGTTTCCCCTTCCTTAAAATTCCACTTAAAGTCACGACCACAACTCGCTGCGCATTTAAAGTGGCAAATAATTTATTCCATAACTTTTGTTTTAAGGGTAATAAATAAAATATAAACTTTAATTTATTACAACATTAAATACATAACATTATGAATATAACAATATATACAAAACTTTAGAAGTTAGTAAAGTACTAAAGACGTTTACAACACACGAAGGTAATCCTGCAGACATGTGAAGGGCAGATCTCGACCACATAATTCACGGAAAACCACGCCTCTTTCAAACAGCCGGGTAATATTATAAATCGTAAACTACACATCTTGTATCTTATTTTGAAGCTTTAGTTGAACTACTAGGAATGTTATTTAAGCTATCTGGGTAAAGTTGGAAGGGCAATACATATATATATAATTTAAGCAATATCACTGACCTTCTGAAGTTTGTCCAGTTACAAGTATATCTAAATAATCCTTACGATAAATAATACTGAGAGGCATTTTCTATGTAAGATAAATAAACATGACAACATCACAACATGACATAATTATTAGAACATTTTTTAATTTAATTTTGTTCAATTTTCGGCACAAAAAATTATTTATGTTTTTTTTATTATTGATTTAATTTTTTTTTGTTTCAACTTTTATAATTTGAAATAAATACTTTGCTTGTTTTAGAAAAGTGAAGTAATTTGTCGCAAGTACTTTTAAGCTCACAAAAATATCTCAATAATAATTAAATATCATACATACTATGTGTAACCTGTAATTTCGTGAGTGACAATATACAAATATATTTTTATATTTAACCTCATAGCTACTAAAGTTAAGCTACATTTTTTGTCGGAAACGAGTATTTTTTTATTAATCATTTAACCGCCCTGGCCAAGTATTTTTTCCGGCATGTCACAATGACGGCGTTAGAGTTTTTACTGCATTTCTTCCATTACCCTTGGAAGGGGAAGGGGAAGATTGATTACGTCCTCACGCACACCTCTACATGAGATCTGGTAATTAAATGGAACATAAAACAAGAAATTGCTAAAATAATCTGATGTTAAGTCTCGCTATATATATTATACAATTTCATTTAATTTTTAAATTAAGAATACAAAACGATATTATGGATTAACAAACCAATGGTAGATCTTAGATAATAAATAAGCAATAAGAATGGTATTGAATTATATAAAAATAGAACTAATTTTGAAAATACATAACTGGTGGTCTTGGTGGTAGAGGTTTGTGCAAGCCCCTTTGGGCAAATACCACTCAGTTATGACTTATTCTACCACCAAACAGCAATACTTAATACTTTTGTGTTTCGATTTGAAGGGTGAGTGAGCCAGTGTAAATACAGGCATAAGCTACTTACTTAGTATCTTGAACTTAATTACCAAGGTTGAAAAAAATGTTTAATAATTTTTCCAGCGCCAATGTCTCAATTTTTATGGACGATGGTGACCATTTACAGGTGACCAATTACAATCAGGCCTATTTGCCTATCCACCTACCTATTATCTTATACATATACAACATGTTTGGCTGAGGTATGAGGAGCTCAAATAAATTAAACATTCTAGTCAGCGTTCAACGTCGTCGTGCATTATACGCGCCTCTAGCATTGCTATCATGTGACTCGGTGCAGGCTTGTCTCAATATTAAGTGAAACTAAAGCTAAACAGCATTCGTAATACCTATTACACTTTAGTATAATTTTATTGAATGGATTTTAAATCAAATTTGAAGTATATGTTATTAAAGTCAAATATTCGTTAATTTTCATTTCATTTCAGGATATTAAAAAATAATTTAATTATATTTATAAATACAAACAAACAACAATACAAATTTAATAATTTGATATTTTTATTGATTTTTTTAATCAATTATAGCAAGTAAGATTAGCCAGTATTAATACAGATGCATTAAAACTTTAATATCCAATGGGTTGAACACGTAAAGGTCTTAGAATTGGAATCAGCCAATCACAATCGCTTTCACGTTCTCAAATGGTATTTATAATTCATTTTATGATTGACATCAAAGGAACAATACGCTACATGTGCTTACAAAAACAGTAAAAAAACCCAACAGTAATATAAATCTTCCCAACATCTCAATCACTCGTCTAACCCTTGTTTTCCCCCAGTTTACAGATATAAAAACGTTATCAGCGCGTACCAAGTCTGATGCGAGGTCAGAATTACGCCCGCATTCGTGAGATACGCAAACACATGTATTTATCCGTGCAGTGACGGAGAAAGAATACATTTCACTGCCCCTTTCCCATGGGTGTCGTAAGAGGCGACTAAGGGATATCATCTGGTGGTAGGATGATAAACATCCGCCTGGCTTGTTACCACCGTACGCATGGTGAAAATCTCGTGAAGTGGCTTGCAGCCGCGTTTCGAGGTCAGCCAGCGTACAGCCAGTGCCCGAGCGAGCATTGCCGCGATGGGTGTTGGTCGGATGCCGGGGGAAACACGCCTCCACACTTTGCCCATCCCTATCGTGGCAATACGTCGCTCGCTTCACGTCTCTTTACGAGGCGTGAAGAGGCATCTTGCGGGCCGGCAAGGCGAGGGCGGCTAGTGCAGAATCTTCTTCCAGACTGTACTGGCCGTCCTCGCGTTTGGACTCTACTACCACTTAACATCAGGTGGAGTAGAGTCATTTGCCCACCCGGCAAATATAAAAAAAAAAAAAAAAAAAAAAATTTAATACGTATGTATATACGATGAATATCGTAGTGTTTTTAGTTTTAAATACATAAAAGCAATTCCACTAGATATTGTATATAATAATCAATAACGTGCTTATATATAAACGTTATGTAGCAGCCGATTAGTTAAATAATGTTTTGTCTCATTCTTTCGATGATAAAATTAATAATGTCAGAAAGAGTGAATTCAGTATTTATGTAAACAGTTGCTAAGCAATGTAATAGTTTATAAGGTATTTTGCTACAAAAAAAACTTCATTTATTGTATATAATAAATGATTTTTTACAGATACGGCCAATTGTTAGAATATTTGAATCTTAAATGGAGATTGTGGGTTCAAACTCGGACCCGACCACTGAATTGTCAAGTTCTTAATATGTGTTTGTAATTCATTTTGTGCTTGTAAAAAAAAAACGTCGTAAAGAAGGGTGAGTGAGCCAGCATAATTACAGGCACAAGGGACATAACATCTTAGCTACCAAGGTTGTTGGCGTATTGGCGATGTAAGCGATAATTAATATTTTTTACAATGCTAATTTCTAAGGACGTTGGTGACCACTTACCATCAGGTGGCCCATTTGCTCGTATATATATCTATAATATAAACCTACTTTTAGTAATAAAAAAACAAAATTCGAATTTGACCACTGAACCCTAAAAAGCGTATCCCATGAAAGAAAGCGATAAGAGAACCGACAAATGGCGAGCAAATTATCCCTGCGAGAAATAAGAAAGATCTTGGTTCTGACAGCCTCGGCAGGAAATTAGACGCCATCTTTTTGCAAATGAAATAATAAGCTCGATGTAGTCAATTGTTTATGTCTTTAGTTCTAAGGCTTTTGTGTTAACGATGCGTATATTTTATGATTCAGAATAAAAAATTTTTATATGTATTTGGTTGGAAGTGTCGTAGCGATTGTAGTAACGATTTATAAAAATTGAATGTAAGGTGAAAAGTATATAATGGTTCGTATCACTACGTATTAATACTTTTATATTAAATATCAGCCATAATAAAAAAAAAATAACAACTCTAAAGAGTTATTAAGTGAAAAATAAAAGAAGAAACGGTAAAAAAATTGTGATCATTATTGATATATTTTTAAATTTATGAAAATGATCATTTTATTACTAGTTATTACTATATACTAAAACAGCTGAAGTGCACATATACATAATCTTCTAAACAAACAAACACAAAGCAACAATCGAAGTCATCTATTTCGAGCTTTCTCGTAGCTCTCATTCACTCATAAATTACACTCTAGAAACTTGGGGTTTCTAGTGTAATTTATTATAAAGAACTTTCTATTCTATTCTATTTACTATAAAGAATCCCAAAAATATTTTGTGAATAATAAAAGTAAAAGTATAACTATATAAAATATTATGATTAAAAAAAAAACTCATTCTTATTAATATTTATACAAAATTAAATTTAGTTTTTTTTTTTTAAATGATAACTTTATTTTAGAGACCAGGAAGTCGCTGGTCACTTTTCTCCTACTTTTTAAATTCTCAGAAAATTGTAAGACACCCTGTCTCTGAGAAATGTTGCCTGGCTTATGCGCCCGCAATTAGAAACTCACTAACACTTTGTTTTATACAATTACTTCATATTTGTTTTACAAGGTTACGTCACATCTGATAGTAATGGTTAAAATAATGGTAGTTTCCCACGGGGTGAAATATTAACGAAAAATAAATGTATGTACGTCAAAATTAAAACTGCCTCGGTTTTCATTTCTGTCAAGTCAGTTAAAATTGTCATAAAAGTAATAGCCTGTAAATAAAAATTGTGGATTGAAAAATATCCTTTGCTCCTTAGGAGAACATTTGGAGCTTATTCCACCACGCTACTCCAATGCAGGTTGGTGAATACACATTGCAAAATTATACTCAACACATCCATACGATGATTTATTTTACCAGGATAATATGAATTATAAACACATATGAAAACTCAGTTAACTTACCCGGATTTTTTTTATGTAAACCAAACCGCCCTTGGACACCTGCAACACCAAAGGGCTTGCAGGTGCGTCTTTAAAGGAATTAATATACTCTATTTTTTTAGTATTTGAACCACGAACCTAACGTTCCAGCCACTCAATCAACAAGCCTGCTTCTTCGATTCATCTGTATGTATAAAATGCATATCGTTTTCAATTAAATAAATTAATTATAAGGCAATGTTTTCAATGACCCTACACGGTATTGTTTGCACCTTCAGCTCCAGACTTCGTGTTTTCAAAGTACTTTTTTAAAATTGCTTTTGGAATTAGATCCTTTTAATTGAAATGGTATGTTTCAATTCACTAAAAGCTATTTTGGCTGGCTTTGAAATGTTTAATTTCACGTTTCTGAACTGGATTTCACATCCCTCTCATATACAGCGTCTATTATATAATGTTTTGCAACCACCATGTTGTTTAATCAACATTAGCTTAATATATCTATTTATATTATGTACATCTACTCCTTTAAAATTCGAGGCGTAGCATGACTTGTCTTATAATACAAACGTTTGATACTGATGACTACTAACAACGTTACATGAGATTCTGCTATATTAAAATTTATTTAATAATATTTGTGCTTAAATCCTGGCAGTTACTGGTGGTAGGGCTTGCACAAAGGTGCAAGCTCGTCTGGGTAGGTACAACCCGCTCATCAGATATTCTACCGCAAAACAGCATATTTGGTATTGTTGTGTTCCGATTTAAAGAGAAAATAAGCCTGTGTAATTACAAGCACGGGGACATAACATCTTAGTTCCCAAGGTTGGTGGCGCATTGGCGATGTAAGCGATGATTAACATTTCTTACAATATCAATGTCTATGGGCATTGTTGACAACTTATCATCAGGCCCATATGCTCTCCCACCTAACTATACCATAAAAAAATAGGCTCACTCACCATCACCTTTGCCATATAATCTTATAATTTTGAAGATTAAGAAAAAGTAATAATTTAAAAATATATCAACCTAATACACGTTTAGCATCTTAACTTTAAATTCGTTATCAAATTCAAATAATTCAATTTATTACGTATTTCCAATTCCATATGGAAATTTCTGAAACTTTTGCAATATCTTATACGTTTCTCTTGAAAACGTGAATACCGTCGTTTTGCATTTAAACTCCAATAAATTGTGGTCACTTTGGCAAGAATTCTAAAACCGAACGGATATCTCGGAATATCTATATATGTCGTCCAACGTCCAACTCAAGTTCACTTTGAAGATGAATTTTGGTATAAAATATATTTCGTATCCGTATTATATACTTTATCAATACCTATTTACCATGTTCTAAATTTGTTCAATGTTCTTACAACTTTGCTGAAACTGAAAACGAAGTAGTAAAAAGTATTTTTTTTTTTTGTATAGAGTCTTGTAAGTCTCCACAGACGTATTGTTTGTGTCTTTGTTGTATCTTCCTATCGATTTATAGTTTGGTATTTTTATTCTCAGCTAGCGTTCTCCAGCGTTAAAAATTTTGAATTACTTTTTTTTTACTCAGTGAATTTCCATGTACCATTTGTTTTTATAATTAATCTCGTGCTTGACAGTGAAGGAAAACATTCAGGGGAAACCTGCATATGTCTAATTCCACTGAAATTCTGTCACATGTGTATACCACCATGCATTGGGGCAGCGTGGTGGAATAAGCTCTAAACCTTCACCTTAAAAAAAGGAGAGGAGGCCTTAGCTCAGCAGTGAGACATTCATACTCTTTTACTATCGTGGAATTCTGGTCTTATCTGGTTGGTGTTCGGCCAGACTTTCCATGATGGATTCTGCCTATTATGGATCACCATTCTAAGGTTATACTCCTAAATCTCTTTTGTAATCGCCATTTGAGCCACCAAATAAATACACAATTTCCCCGCCACGTTTCACTATCGTCATTGTAGTATACAAATTATTCTTATATTACTAGTTTGGCGCATTATTGCAACCCCTGCATGAGATACGCCGTTGTGAAATTGTAGCTTTTTGTCGTATAGTTTATGAGGATGACCGTCTATTTAATACTAAATACTTATATTATTGTAGTTAAAAAGATTCTGGAATCACACAAAACTTATCTCTCCATGATAGAAGGTTTATAATAGTTCATTATCATGAGTCTACGTCTAGTTTCTGTAACACATATCATGAAAAACTTATCAAATTAATTGAATTATATTGAAATATCTGAATATGAGTTATTCAAAATATAAAATAAATAAATTTTAATGAAGTAGGCTCTTACAATAACTTTTAATCATACTACGAGATTAATTTATGTTCACCAATACCATGCGATCGTAACCGTTTTTGTCGAAAACAACCGACAAAAAGTCAATAGTTACTCGTTTTTATTAATTTAATTACAAAAAATGTTCATTACGTACAATTAATTGATTCGTCTTACATGAAAATTATTAAGAAATATGAGTACAGAATTTGAAATAGGAACAAGATCGAATTTAAAAATTATATTTTTAAACATTATTTATAAAAGTTCATTGGCAATTAAATAATCCTTAGCTTAGTACAGTAGAATCGTTTAGTTTCGTCTTAATTACTATCTTTGTTAAAACAAACAGAGTTGATTATTAAAGTGCCTTTGTTTGTAGAAATAAATATTGTGTTACTGACCTCACAAAGCGTCGCGGGCTTAAATGAGAGCAAACACAATTTCGTTTTTCTTTTAACCGCTAAAATAAACATTTGAAGATAACCCACAATTATATCTACGTTTAAAACCATTATCAAACTAAAGAAGAAAACTCATTATGTTGACAAGTAGAGAGCGCTTATGTTCCAACACCAGGTAAAACCTTTTGTCCTCTTATGGAGAAAGTTTGGAGTTTACCAACCCACAGCGGTCTGGTGCAGGTTGGACGATAAACATCTGGCAGAACTTCATTCAACACATATCTTATGCTTTCTTACAATATCTTAAAGATGACAATTCAAGACTAATTATGAACAAAAAATAAAAAATAAAACTCATTGGTTTTTGTCAGGGTTTGAAGACACGATATTCAGTTAATATCCTCGTGTTCTACCGAGCTTTCTTGTCTTATTATGTGTTTTAATAAGTTTATTTATATTAATTAGTTATTAAGTTAATGCCTAGAAGCCTATGTAACTAATCATCACAAAATTTGGCTGAAGGTTCTTTTTAAATAATAGAATAATTGAACAGTTTTGTACGTAAAATGTTTTTTGAGAGAAGATTAAGGGAAGAGAAAGGTGCCAGACCAACGGGTATACATGCTTTCCGATTGTTGTAAGCACTGGCAATTTAGAAACATAATACTGACAAAAAACTAATGTAAATCCAAGAGCTTATTGCATTATTATACTCGTAAGCTTAGTTAATAAGCTAACTCTAACTAAATACCTAAAATATAAAATACAATCATCGCCCACACAATGCAATCTCGTTGTATAATACAATAGAGCCAACGAAATTCTATTTAAAGTGTTTAAACACATGAATTCTACGTGCGAAATCGACATTTTCCAACGACTACAGTCCGCTAAGGGGAGTTAGTTAACGCAGTTAGCGCAATTTTTGCTCGATTCTCACCACATTTCGCTCTAAAATTGGACGGGAGTAATTTATTTTATAGAGTGTTCCGTACTTGTTGCAATTTAGTTGAATGATAATGTTTACGTTTCGTTATTGCTTGCGATCAAATAAACGATGAAATATTTATTATTTATCTCATTAGATATGATAAATAGAATAGTGAAGCAACTTTGTGAAATGTGATTGTATTGCGTTCCAAATTCAAAAGGAATTTTCGTCAATGGATAGAATATGAAACGATCTGAAATTGCTCTGGAAATCCAGCGTTTGTGGCAGGAATGAGCTAAATATTTAAGTGTAACTATTTAGAAAAACCACGCCATGAAAAGCCTACTGCTAGTCTAAAGTCTATTAACGAGAAGGCTTGGAGTTTATACCGCCATCATATCCCACTACTGGATAAGTGATATATGATTCTTTAAAAGCATATAATATAAGCGTTCGGCTTATTCTCTAAATTTCGGTTAATAAATTCCAATAAAATTTGTATAATGTATCATTAATCCTGAAAACGTATCAATGATATCGTTCTATCAGAACATTGGAAGAGAACACAAAACGATGGACAATACGTTTGTGAATTAATAATTTAAGTAATATTTCAGTATAAAATTGACTTCAAAAATATGAGTACGTTTGAAATCTTGCATAAGTTTGAAGGCGTATTCGCTTTAAATAACATTAAATGTAAATATTATAGATATATTCCGATAGTTCAAATTATTCAACATCGTTGTAATCGTAATAATCATTTATACTTTCCAGGATAAACGTCTATAAACATAACAACGGCTTATACAGAGGCGGCAATTAAAATCCAATTGTTTTAACTTCTTCAAAAACAAAATAAGATTATTAAAATTATTTTAACAAATATATTTTTATAATATTTAATAATAATAATTTGTTCACCAAACACTAAAAACAGTACAGTCAATGTTATAAGTACAATGAAATAAACTTAAGCAAGTTTCACAAACAAAAGTCATATTTGTTACGTAACATGTACATAACAGTGGCCCTGTTTTACAAAAGTAATACCACAGTTTCTTTACTAACGTTAAGAATATTTGTATTTCTATAATAAAACATTTTCGAAGTAAGCCAATAAATACAAGGCTTCGTATTAAAATTGATTATTCGTAAATCATTTCAGACATCTTTCAGCGTTAATAAAACAATTCGTCTTTAATATTCGAATGTAATTTCGTTACTAACAATAGATTCAAAGCCGTATTGCTTTTCATGCCTAAAACTGAGTATTAATTAAATTTACGACTTTACCTTTAAAATGGTGCAGTTGGAGAGGAAATCATTAGCATTTTCTACAATGGAATGGGTATCCTAAAGTTTATAGGGATGGGGGCGTTTTGTCGATAACCGGTATCGATTTACTTTTTAATACATTAGTAAAATCGATATTATTTTAATATAACCACAATTACTTTCAAAGTATTATCGTATAAAACCATTGAGTTCGGATTATTATATTTACCGACTTAAAAAACTGGTTATTAGCGTGGATTTATAAACATAATTAAAATATATAGTTTCTAATTTCATTTAAGTGTTCATAATAATCAAATCTAAGAATAATTCTTACTTCAATAGAAATAGCAATAATTTTTGATGATTGCTTCGAAAAACGCTGTTTATTTTTAATTTTAAGAACAATATTTTAAACTTTTTTCAGCATCTTGTAAAAGCGTATACAATGTCCCATAAAAGAGTTACTGACTGTTTGTAGTCTAGCGTCGGCAAAAGTAAACACGGTCTCTATTGCTGTTGACATTATGTACATATGTATTTCAAATATTGTATTTTCTTAAAAATTCCGTCTTATTGAATGTATTTTCTAAAATACATTGAGAACAATATATAATATATTATTGAGTGAAGTCCTATTGGGCAACAGATATTTTTCATTCTTTAATTCACCACCGACAACGGGCATTGGCAGTAAAAGGAACATTCGCCATCCCTTACATCGTCCATCCGTTACCGACCCTACGAACTAATATGTTATGTCCCTCGTGCCTGTAGTTTCACTGGCTCACAAACCCTTCAATCCTTTGATGTTTCAATAAAAACCACAATGAAAGCCGACTTAATGATATTCATAATTTTTTGTCGATATATTACAATCCAATAGCACATCACTATCTTACAAGCTGTAATTGCACAGCCACATTTCGGGGGCACGTTCACATAAATTACACATTTTATTCATCCCCGATTGTGTGCGTTATTGCTATCATTATCCCACCCCAAGCGCTACGTATTGATATATATACGTTGATATTGAAATGTCAAATTACATAGTACATTGAATAATTACCGACATTTAAACAAATTACCTCGACATCAAACACATCACTAATACTATTACTAAATTGCAAGTTTGCGTATAATTAATTAGAGTGTTTATGTCCAACATGTTAACGTTTCCTTGAGATGTTGGTTTGAAGAAACATTTTAAGTTTATACATATAATATAATACTTTAATAATGTTTAATGTTGATTTTAATATTGATGTTATTCGTGATTTTTAATTTATTTACATATAGTGTGTTAAGCTTTTATTGCTAAACCAGCGAACCGATTTTGATGAAATTTGGAATAAATATAGCTTGAGCACTACGGACATACGGCTACATAAAACCGAACCTCCCAACTCGCAATCAAAAATGATATTGTAACCTTAAACTTGTATTTAAAAGTCACTCTTATTCCATTTGTTTATTGTCAGTAAAAGCCGAAATGGCCCAGTGGTAAGAACTCGTGAATCTTAACCGATGATCGTTGGTTCAAACCCGGGCAAGCACCACTGAAATTTTTCATGTGCTTAATTTGTGATTATAATTCATCTCGTGCTTATCGGTGAAGGAAAACATTGTGAGGAAACCTGCATGTGTCTAATTTCACTGAAATTCTGCCACATGTGTATTCCACCAATCCGCATTGGAGCAGCGTGGTGGAATAAGCTCCAAAGCCTTCTCCTCAAAAAGGGAGAAGAGGCCTTAGTCCATCAGTGGAACATTTACAGGCTGTTACCGTGATTGTCAGTATAATTTGCCTTATTACTCAAAAGAAAAAATATATATACATTTTTAGCATGCCACTTGCTTTAGCATTGGTGCTCACCTCTACAACAACTCAGATTACTGCTCCACTGAGTGATACGCTGAGTATTGATCATATTAACGAATACCTTAACACAAAAAAAAACTCCTTGGTCAGCTTTTAAAAAATCAAATGTGAGATGTGAAGTAGCCCTTACTTTCGGAAAACTTCGCGACTTGTTTTAAGACAGTATATACATATATATTTACAAACAGTCAAGCACAAAATTGAGACTTAGTAAACTAACAAACGATAACCGTTCAGGTATTGAAAGCTTAACAGTTTCGGTTGATGTCAAAACGGATTCAGAAAATCTGATCTTAATCTTACAATTAAAATAAATAATAATATCCTCCGGAACGATTTCGGCCACGCTGGCCCATCTCAAGGGAGATTAGCCAACTGGGCTAGATATATTATAGTGCAAAAGTGCGAGAGCAAAATCAGGTGCACTCTCTATTCCCTAACTCTCATTATCCGATGGGACGGCAATCCGACACGACCGGCAACAGTTCAGGCGCAGAACCAACGGCTTTACGTGCTTTCCGAGGCACGGGAGTGTACACACTTCCAACTTCGGGCTTCGGCCAGACTCCGGGCTGCTACTCAGAATTTTCTGAGAGAAAATCTAGAGCAACGCAGTCTCACACACTGATTCATAATATAACACTATTATGCATACTTGAAAAGAAATTATTTTTATTCGAATCGGCAGCTCACTTGATATATTTAAATTCTGAACCAAAAATATATTTCGACAAACATGAAAAACTTAAAATCAACAATATATGTAATATATGTAAACATTTCATTACTAAACATACAATATTTTATATTTTAAACTAAATAATTCAATGGGATAACATTTTACAGCGTACTGCTTAGAGGGCCGATGTACAGTTGGCGATTGAGTGTAAAATATTTACCCGAAACTAGTCCTTGTTTTTATGGCAATACGTGCTGCGGGCAGCCGTCTGAATTAGGTCTGGTGTACACCACGCTTCGTTACCCCACAATCGGTTCAGTGTACACAGGCACCCTTCCACGCGTATCGGTACAGCGTTTATGTCTATGAGTATACCCTGTTGCCTGGTTTTTTCGAGTTAAGGATGAAAAGGTCTGAAGAGATTTATTATTTAGATTGTAAAGGCCAATTCGTTTTATAAATTAAGTCATTGAAAAGGAATGTCTAGATTTATTTTTTAATTTATATTTTCTACATTTCGGAATATCCTTCAAGCTTGACTAACGTAATAAATATAAATATATATATAAATATATTTTTTTTATACAACATTATCGAGAGAATTTAGAAACATCACGTACAAGGAAATGCATCAAAGAGAATTTATTGGATACAAATTTGAATCTATTAAATGTAGATAAAGACAATTTTTGATAATATTTAGTGACAAGACAAAAATCGTTCTCGACAAGAACCGTTACTCGACTACTATAAAATTATAACATATATTAATAAAAAAAAAACTAAACAGAACATAAATAAGTCGGATAAGAAATGTTTTATAATTTCAATATATTAAAGCTCACCTTGTTTTACAGAAAACAAACCTTAGACAATGTCACAATAATATTCTAACGAATATCCCAAAATTGTTGGTCTAAAATGCACCGAAATCGGAAGATTCATCGAGAGCTCTTGGTCGTGAGTTATCAAATCATCTCGAAGCCTACGGATGTACCGTATACCGGTAATCTAATAACTGTCGGTGCAGGTATGTCTAACATATGTATCAAAATTATCGTTAGCTGAAATATCTTGTTCCTCAATACATACTTTGATGAATTCAGTACGTTTTGACAGGAAATTTGATGCTTCTTCAAAAACGGATTCAAACTGAAAGAAATTCCATGTGATAAATATATATTTTTTTATTCATCTCGTACTTGATGAAAGAAAACATCGTGAGGAAACCTACATGTGTATCTTTCCTCTTACTTACATAAACAGATAATACAAAGAAAATATTTTTCGTATGTTAACAAAATGTCATTACACGAATGTTGTTTTAATTTTAGGATTAACTCAAGAGCTACTGATCCGATGAATCTGGAACATGTAAATATGTGAAACGTGCATCCATGCAAATGCGTATTACGGTATTATCCCTTATAGGCACATAATTATAAAGATCATTTAATAAAAACGCGTACAGCTTTATATATAAACTTATCGGAACAAAACTGTATACAACACAAATGATTCCGAAGACAGGTAGCTTGTACAATGTCGCTGAACTATCAAAATTATTCTATTGTTGCCTAACATTCTATACCGAATAGTCGTACAAAGGAGATTCTAATTTGGTCCTTGTCCAAATTTCGTCCCGTTCTCGAAAAACTAGCGGAAATCTATTTGAATTTTAAAAATTCAGAGCGACTGCAACGCGCAGTGGATTTTGTGGTGCCATGCCAGAGAATTAGTGGGTACGCGTTTTGTGCTATATTTTCAAGAATTGGGGCAGTTTCGCTCTATATCAGTCGATAAATGAAAATACAATTTAGCAAACTTTCTATAATATTTTTTTCATTTATATACATTTTTAATAAATTGTTTTTGATTATTTTTCTCTAAGACCTACATTATAAGGTTCAAAATGTATGGGCAAAATAACCAACTTAAACCATAATTTATTAATCTCAGGAATAAAAATTTTAATCTGTATAGCTAATTTGCCTTAAATAGTCCCTTTATTGAGGAAGGTTATGCGCAGAAAGCACAGACATCAAGTAATATGACAAACACACATACAAAATATTTTTATAGAACATATACATATATGTATATAAATTAAACTAGTAATAGTTAGTTGTCTTCGAAGGTAATTATGTAGAATTTTCAGCTAGTTATTATTTTAAATTATACCAAAGCAGCTACCGTACATTTACGAACGTTATGAGCATAAACGCGATAATTTCTTAACTCATTCTAGCAGGAATTTTCAGTCCACTCCATATATCACACTAGGCTGACTCCTGGCTCTCAGCCAGCAGATTCGTCAAGCGATGTGAAAATTTGAATATTCAGGCTTCGGAGAATTTATTATTTGAGCGATATTTAAACCTAAACATTTGTTATCCAGTTATCAGAGTCAGTCAGGGACACGGTACATAATTAAAATAGCTTAATTTACCGCTCGCATTGGCCGATAAGGGTAGATAGCAGCTGATTTAGTTATCTATCGCTTTGAACTATATTTATCCTATTTTAATTACGAAAATTAAATAATTCGAATTTATAAATTATATTTTTATTAAAAAAAAGGTTTAATTAAAAATACCTGGCATTATTTAAGGGAGTTGTGTATGTACTAGAAGGAACAGTAATTCTGCATTGTTGTGTGGGTCTTGAGTGAACCAATTTAATATAACATTGTAATTCCTGTGATTTGTGATTGTTTTTTTAATAACATTCATTGATTTACACAGTTATTAGTTATTTATACTAAGGATTTCAGTTCTCATACAAATCAATACAAAAATATGTTAATATTTCTGCAGTGCTAGTCTATGGGCAATGGTGAACATTTATTGCCAGCAGATCCATAAAGCCTTCCAACAAAACCTATTAACCAAAACCATTCAATTATTTTATAATTATTTTTAAAAACAACCAAGTAATACCAATGTTCTTTTTTTAAGGAATTACAAATATTATAAGAATGAGATGGAAATTCAAATCCAATTAAGCGTAAAGCTTGTATTAAGAGTGAAGAAGACAATAGCCCAAGTTAGGATCGAACCTGCAACATTTGCGGCTCATAAGCCATTACACTGTCGACACTGAAATTGAAAGTAGACAATTTATTTGATCTAACAAAACTTTTAATAATATATTTTAATTTTATTGTTTTTTTTCCACATTGAACAGAAAACAATGAGTAAAAAACATTAAACTTTTATTACGTCGTTGGTAATTATTCAATGGAATGAAATTACAAAAGGGGTTAATCAGTTCCTTTACAAAAGCGCTGCAAACGATCAAATGCATTCATATTCCATGTGCCTGTTATTATACCGGTTCTCTCAACCTTCGCACTGAAAAACAATTTATAAGTTATAAATAGAATGTAGCCAAGAAATACTACCGTTTGTATTATATAGTTTGATTGTTTTTTTTTAATCTCTGTAGTATATTTATACTAATATTATGAACACGACAGTAACTCTGTATGTCTGTTACGCTTTCACGGCTAAACTACTAAACCAATTTTGTTTAAATTTGGTTTGAAATAATTTTGAAACCCAAAGGATTTGGGCTACTTTTTTACCTAACACAACACAAACTCTCCTCCTAAAACGCAAGCGAAGCCACTAGCGAAAGCTAATATTTAATAAACATATTAAACACCTGTATATTTCACATAATTAATTGAATTACATACAACATAGATTCTGAGAATGACACGATCGCAATCATGACGATTCGTTTAAATTCATTTACCGACAGCAAACTAAGTTGTTACTATTTTACACAGACTAAATGAAGTAGCTAAGTTACTGTACGATATTCAAAATTAGATGCATTATAAAATAGTCACTGTTTACATCCTGCACCAAAACGTTGTAGTAATCCAATCACCGACCGCAGCAGGCAATTTGCGGCATGAGCCTCTACGGTAGCATTGTTATATTGCGATAGTGTACGGTGCCTGTACTCGCGCTAGCATTCAAACTATCAATGTTTCATTTTGAGACATTCCACATCTTATATATTAATCTATGCTATCATATGTTATATATCTATAAATGTTGTGTGATTTTTATCTATATAGTTTATTTAAAATTTGTTGTGTATATTTTGTGAATTTAAATCTTACTTTGTTTAGTTTGAGCCGAGATAGCCCAGTGGTAAGACCGCGTGAATCTTAACCGATGATCGTGGGTTCAAACCCGGGCAAGCACCACTGAATTTTCATGTGCTTAATTTTTGATTATAATTCATCTCGTGCTTTACGGCGAAGGAAAACATCGTGAGGAAACCTGCATGCGTCTAATTTCAGTGAAATTCTGCTATATGTGTATTCCACCAACCCCCATTGGAGCAGCGTGGTGGAATAAACTCCAAACCTTCTCCTCAAAAAGGAGAGGAGGCCCTTAGCCCAGCAGTGGGACATTCATAGGCTGTTACGGATTACGGATTGTTTAGTTTAATTCAGTAAATTCAGAAATTCAATGTAAACTATGTACGCGTCAAGAGGCATCTTGCGGGCCGGCAAGGCGGGGTCGGCTAGCGCAGAACATTTTTACCGACTGTACTGGCAGTCGTCGCATTTGAACTCCACTACCACTTACCATCAGGTGGAGTGGAGCCATTTGCTTTCCCGGTATATATATTTAAAAAAAGAATCATTTTTTTTAAATCTTCTCTTATATAGTGGCTGCTTGCCGGTCTTGGGTTCAAATAGTAAATTAGGCTAATAATAGCACGGAGTTAGGAAATGAGATACGTTACACCGATGTGCTTATTACAACACGTAAAGCAGTTGGTCCTGTGTATGATCTTTTTCCGGTCGTGTTAGGTTGTCATCCCGTTGGATAAAGTCCGTCTGTTTTTTCTGACACACGCGCATTATAATATTTATAGCGCTTTTTTTATATTAAACGTGTTCGTTTTTCCTTGCAATAGAAGATATATCGGTATAGATTAATAAAGTCCAATAAGATGAAAGTGATTATATTGTTATTTTGATTGAAACTTGATTATCAAATGTTATCATTCGTCATGAAATACCTTATTATCACGTTACGTAGAAGTATCAGAGAAGTAAAAAAGCAAAAAAAAAAATTGTTGTTGTTAAAATTCAGTTGCAAGATTTGATAAACAATATATAATATAATATTAAGCAAAAAGCTTGTAAAAAGTTACTTACGACTTATTGTGGTACGCTATTTTGATGCTTATGTTGTGTTAATGTCATAATTATTACAATTAATATCGCATAACGCATATCTGTATTGATTTGATGTTTATTAGTTCTATTTCCAATTTAATTAAACACGACAAAGACCAGATTACCAATACAATAAGAAATAATTATTACGTCTATGTTTTTCTAGCACAGCTGCAATACCTCGATAACGCAATGGAGCAGATTGGCTCCTTAAACGATAAAGCTCTAATCTGTGACCAGCACTCCAGATTAATAGCTCTCGAGGACTATTGTGTAGCGAAATTAGTTTGCTTTCGAAAGCTAAGTAACTAGCATGCTACTTTTGTTGGTCAGTATTACGGTACTTTGTATTACGATGACCCGAATCTTTTGTAGTCCCGTCCTTGAATGCCGGAGACATATTTGACTAATAACTCTTAGTGTAAATGAAAAAATGTGGGTAATGATATATAAGGCGACTGCTATGTAAAATTACGTTTGATAAAGGCCGTTACAAATTGAAATGATTACAATTATAAATTTATATTTATATATTAATACGTGAACAATGAAGTCATAGCTTTTTTGTTTTTTAGTAAATATGGGGAGAAACTTCATCATTCAAAATTTGCTATCGATATGCACAAATAAAAATTGGTAAGCAATTTTCATCTTTGAATAAGATTTTTATGTACTCCTATGTGTCACAAATGATTTCACTAAAAAATGTCACCTATACTTTGATCTATATAAAACAGAATATGGTTTGAATTCAATTTACTTTAAATATTTGTTTAAATAAAGTCTGCAAAGATTTAACTTTGCTAATAATATTATAGGTAAATAACTATAATACGATCCCCTTACATTTTTACATCTATTAAGTTGATAATATATTTTTTTATAGATAAGGAAGACGGACGAGCATATGGGCCTGATGGTAAGTGGTCACCAACGCCCTTAGACATTGGCACTGTAAGAAATGTTAATCATCGCTACCATCGCCAATGCGCCACCAACCTTGAGACTTAAGATTTTATGTCCCTGGTGCCTGTAATTACACTGGCTCACTCACCCTTCAAACCGGAAAACAAAAATACCAAGTACTGCTGTTTTGCGGTAGAATATTTGATGAGTGGGCGGTAGCTACCCAGATGAGCATGCACAAAGCTCTACCACCAGTGAGATGATATACAAAAAAAGTTATGACACATAAAAAAGTTATCATAGCATATTTATTTGTTAAAAAAACCGATTCATCAATACTTTGTTATGAATTAAAATACAAATAATCGCAACAAATACACTATGATAAAAAGTGAATACAGATTCACCTGCCTTTGTAATCCCGTCATAATAAGTAGCTAAAGCGTTTGACACGATTACAGTCAGGACAATGCGCGTCACAAAGTCTGGCCTGCGTTCAGTTCACAATAAACAAACCCTGGTCAAACAAATGTAAGCCTTTGTCCAATCGATTAAAGTTCATATTTAATTGCTGCTCCAAATAGGCGTATGATATATGCGAGAATCAATTCACAGGCAGTCTGGATTAATCATTGGTAATGCAATCTAATTTGTACTTTATTATTTCACAAGGAAGAGTAAATTTCGCTTGTCATATTATCCCATGCTTTGTAAGTTGATTTACAAATGAATAATGCAGTAAATGCCAAAGACAAGAACAATGTGAACAATAATGTGTGAATTTTATGGCTTTGACTGATAAGAGGTCTTTCACACTTTTCATTCGCTCAAGGTTTGTCAAAATTTATTTCAGGATATTCAATTACTGAGTTTTCCACTTGAAATAAAATGATTATCTCCCTCACAAACACGAGAACTGTCAGACATATTACCAATTATATCTTTAAGTTTTAATGCACTTTTAACAAGATCAGAGACGTATCTTCAGCTCACTCAGCATTTAAGCCAAAACACAACAATACACAGTATTGTTTTTTGATGATGAATGAAAATTGTGATCTCATGTGATCCTAATAAATACTCAGACTTTATAAATCATTACAAGCACAGATTGACGCATGAATCACTTTCTTCGTTTGTTGATTTTTCTATATAAACAGATATAACCAAAGTCCTCGCTGTGGCACATTAATTATTATTTCGCAGCGCTAAACGATTTGAGCCACTTTGGCTTTTGTTTGATTTGCAAGCGTTTTGTATGGATAATATTTTATTTCACTAATCCTAGTAACTATAAGCTTGGAGCATATTCCACCACGCTACGCCTATTAAAGTGACAAATTTATACCAATTACATTTCTCTTCGCAAACACGAAATAAATAAAACTATAAATGATGCTTTTCATATTTCCAATCGAACACGAGTACATATAGATAATGAATACTTAAAATATGTTTAATAATATTAAACAATTACTTGAAAGAGTTATGTACATATGTGTACGCTTTGTGTGTGTGAGTAAATTCATGCGCGTTTATTGCATGCTATCCCTACCACTAATCACTATTGTAGCTTCGCGTAATCTGCTACGCAATCACAGCATCGTGCTACGCAATTTTGTAAAGATATTAGTTTTTTAGGCTTCAGGTATATTTAAGCAACGAATACTTGGATTTATTAAAGTAAATTATATATTTTTTGAGTTTGTACGAATATTCGTAATTAATGATATATGGCGATGGACAAATTCTGATGTTTGTAGAAAAACGTCAAAGGATTGTCAGTATCACTTTTTTCAGCGATCTTAAACGAGAAGGCTAAACGCTTCGACAGTTCGAAATACTCGAGTTCTGATGGCCACCTTATAATTATCAAACGAAGACCCACACAAGCAATGTTTTAAAAACAAAGAAATTAGTTGTGTAAAATACATACGTACATATTTAATTATTGTTGTCCGGAAACAGTTTCTCGCATGTCATATATAGTTTTAAAATTATTTAGTTAATTATATATTCTATCAAACGCTAATAATTATTTCTATTCATCTAACCCGGCTCTCCGTAAGGAACCCTTGCATTTGTCCACAAACCCCCGTCTAGTGATCTAATTTAAATGCTAGCATTGTTCAAACATGACGGTATGAGTGACGTCAAAGGACCTAATTAATTTATTCGATTATTGAATTATTGCAATTGTGGTCGATTGACAAAAAGATACCCAAGGGGTGTAATTTTCTAAAATTATATAAAATAAACAATATTTAATATATTATGTATATAATTATATATATATTATAATGACAGGAGGAGATAAATATAACCGAACTATTTGAAGGCATTAAAAAAAAGCTTGACTTTAATAAACCCGATAATATATAGATTGACAGCAGAAATAATATATATGATAATAGCAGTGGAATTTTTATAATACATTCATAATTGTGGATGTAGTCGATGTAGTATTGTAGAGGCGCCCGTAGCATGTCGTAGCAAGCTACATGATTACTACACTAATATCCATGTAACGAAAAATCAATAGTCGTGTATTTTGTACACACAAGATTAATAAAATAAAAATTATTATATTTTTCATAATGAATACTTTGTAATTGAAAATTTTTGAGACATTAAAACTTATAAATACATTTTTTAAACTGATCGATTATTACGATGCAAGCAAGATTGCGATCTACAAACAAAACATGCAAACACATGATAAACATGACTGCATTACTTAATGTTTTATTTATGTTCGGTACATGACGGTGTGGTTAGATATCGGTTAGGCTATTTTGGAAGCGTCAATCGCCGTCGCCTAGCGATGTCCAAGTCGCAGGTGCGACCCTGACTCCTTGGACAATTGCCGTCCCCACTGCTAGTCAAGCTAGCTAGCTAGCTTTACTCTTAAAAAAGGGTATTATTATTATTATGCATAATTTATAAAAACATATTGTTAGAAATTTACAAACACAGGCATTCCTGTTTTTCAATACATATAGCTATATTAAGATAAACCGAAGTTTCTCTACATACTATCACCACAGTCCTTTATCACTGTGTGAAGTGTACCAATGCATAGACACCCCCCCCCCACTTCCCCTACGCTTCATTAAAAGTTCCCCCTTCCTTTATTTTTATTCACACTGCACCACGTTTTTATGGTAAAAGTTTGCTTTAAATAGTCTCATAGGTTTATAAACTTGAAAAACTTAACAATATACTCTTTTTACAAAGTTGCATCCATGTATATATATGTCGGCTATGAAATTGTTATGCGGGTAAAATTTGTCTGTAAGTTTGTAGAACTTTTGGTATATTGACAAAAATGTACATGTTTTAAGCTGTCTGCTTTTACTAATTGAAAAACAAACTATAACAGCTTTACAGACCTTCCAGTACTTGTAAGATTATCCTCGTCACACAAACATTTAATACTACATATAATTTATTTATAAATATTAAATGGTAATTTATTCATAAGTATTTAGTACAAAATATACATAGATGTGGTGAGACAGAATCGCTCAAACGTCAACGGTGCTTGGAATTTTGAACCCACGATCTTCGAATAAAATCTACGCGTTCTACCCACTTCGCTGCTAAATTTTAAATACTTAACAGTTTAACAAAAAAGTATTTTATAAAGATTATTTTATATAAAACTTTTTAAAAGGAACTTTTTATTTATTTCGAAATATATTGCAGTAATATTTTTCAACGAAACCCAGGTGTTTACAAGTCCAACCATTATATAACTTACAAAAACTACAAATCGTCGCAAGGTACGCTTTGTAAAACGAAGACGGTTCACGTTGCCCACGAGGCGAAGAATTTAAGAAAAATTTTAAGATACCAGTTGAAAAAGTACCCTTTTGTCTTTTTAAGGCGTGATAAAATAATTACTGAAAGTGTACTTATATTAATTATTTTTGTGAATATATATACATTGTTGTATTAAAAAGCCGAGATGGCGCAGTGGTAAGAACGCGTGAATCTTAACCGATGATCGTGGGTTCAAACCCGGGCAAGCACCACTGAATTTTTATATGCTTAATTTGTGATTATAATTCATCTCGTGCTTTACGGTGAAGGAAAACATCGTTAGGAAACCTGCATGTGTCTAATTTCACTGAAATTCTGCCACATGTGAATTCCACCAACCTGCATGTGTCATGTGTTGGAGCAGCGTGGTGGAATAAGCTCCAAACCTTCTCCTCAAAAAGAGGAGAGGAGGCCTATAGCCCAGCAGTGGGACATTCACAGGCTGTTACGGTACGGTTATATTAAATTAATACAACGTCTTAACATAATTGACGGAAAGAAGAAACTACGGAGATTCTTGCCGGTTTTTCTAAAACAATCTGTATTACGAACCAGTAAGCTTTACATTTAAAATGATCCTGTAAAATGACGATATAAAAGTGTTTATAAGAGCCAACATGAATAAATAAAAGTCAATTTTTATTTGCATGTTATTTCATTCCAGACAGCTTTACAATCCACGTATTAGGATTATCCATGACTGTCCTGATGTTAATTTTGTAATCACAACTTCATTGAACCGTGTTTTATTTTGATTTATTTGTTGCAGTTGCCTAAGGTATGTCCCTGATTCTTTTTGTCCCTTATGTATTACACATGCACAATCAATCCACTCGATTTATTTACACTTTATAGTATCGGTCGTCACAATAGACAACCACGAAACCCAACGATCGGTGAAATTTGTTTTTACCTTATCCTTTTTTTTAAATTATAATATTTAATATTTTAATTATAATAATATCATTACATAAATTTGTTATTTTTGTTAACATATCAATTCTATGAATTTATAATTTCATATCATCTTCATTTCATTAGATGATCTCGTCTGCATGTAAATTTTTACTTAAATTCAAACAAAGAACTAAAATCTTAAGAAAGCGTTAACCGAGATACAAAGGAGACAAATGGAATATTGACGGATGAGGTTCCGGAGAGACCGACTAACAGATAAACTTGTTAAAACTAGTATCTTTGTGTAGTTATTCTTGTATAATTGGGTAGACTAAATAAAAGCAGACATGCGACAAGACAGTCTCAAAACAATCAGCACATTAATTAGTATATTAAATAAATTGTATATGAAATGTCACAACATATTTTTACTACTAATTATAGTAATAATAAAATGAACTAATAACGTTTGTTTTCTTTTTCTCTGCAATAAAGGGTAAAGCTCGTGGTTGAATGGACACAAGAATAGATCAAGGTAGGATCGAATCTTTCACATATTTAGGTGGCCAGCAATAATTTAGGCGCGAGTATTCGGCCCAAATTCTAAATTATATCTTTAATTTTTTTGCAGTTGAAACACTTAGACCTTGTAGTATTAAAACAAAAATTCGGGAGGGCTCGTTAATTGTAATTAATAACGATTTTTATTAATTAAATCTTTTTTGTTTTACTAGCAGTATTTCTATGATTTTACGCGATCATAATTTGTTATCGTACAAACTACATACAAGCAACTAATAATGTATATATTAATGGCATATATATAGCATTACTATTATTTCTTAGCTTATAATCAATATTTATATAAAATACTTACCAAAATAAAAAAATATACCTATTGAATATATTATTATATTAGTATATATATTTAAATATAATACACAAAGCTATGATTTATTTATCAATTACAATGTTATGGTTATCAAATGCAGAGAGAGCCAAAATAGACCTGCGAATGTAAAACCCGGAAATAATTACCTCAAACGCCGGTGAGACGTGACGTCATAATGACGCTAAAGAAATGTCCAACCATAAACATCATCAATATTTACAAAATAAGAAAATACATAAATACTCTATACAAAGACTTTTGCTCCCTACAAATATATTAAAAAGTTGTTATTTACTTGTACGTAACTTCGTGTGTTAAGTTAGCTCTTACTTGAAGTACTGCTACGAAAGAGTGACACCAATTGTCTTGTCGGCAGTCTGCACTTCCATTCATTCAACTTAATCTAAATTTCACAGAGATTTCTGCAGTATTGTTCAAAATTACTCGAATTTATATTGAAAACAAAAGGATAGTGGGTGAATTTGAGGAATTGTGAAATTTACTTTGAAAATACTGGTTTTCGGGAGTTAATGAAATTTTTTACGCTTCAGGGAATTGTTTTTAAGACAATAACTTGTGTTTTAATTATTGTCGTACCAGTGTAGCAATTACTAATAATAATGTTCACTAAAGAAATATTTACCGTGCCCTGTTTATATTTATATACTTATTTGTGTACACTATATATAAATGTATTTTGCAAGTATGTAATTATATATTGTAAGTGCCCCACTACGGAGCCAAATGAGGTGTAAATTTGTAGTAATTCCATGACGCTATTCCAAGTGGACACAGATGTGGCGGAATTTTATCGAAACCAAGCAGAATTCCTTTAGATGTTTTCCTTCACCACAAAGAATAAAATCAATTATTAGCAACAAAACATAGTGGCGCCAAGGTTTGAACCAATCTTCGGTTGAAATTGGCAGCTCGAACCACTGAGTCATCCCAGCTCGGTAACATCATAATTATAATTAAAAAACAATCCGTGAAAGGAAATTACAAAAATAAAATACATCGTTCATTCTATTATTCATATTATATTCATTCATTCATAATGTCATAAGCCAATTCGTTAATAACATTAAAAACGAAATGGAATCCAACGATCGAACAAAAGCGTACGAAATTTCAAACAAATATTTCACGAGTACAAAAAGGTATTTCAAAAAGTGTTTTTCTGGTAACGTGTTAAATCATCACCGACCGCAGCCACAGTGACAATACAACGTTTGTAATTAGTTTTTTACCCCCGACATATTTCACCCCAGACCGCGGCTGTCATAATTTACCAATTATGTTTTTTCCACTAACCGATGAATGTTTTCGAAAATAGGCCTTAAATTATTTGAACCAAATTATTAGCTTCCAGTTGCAACATAACCTCAACGCGTAGAATACAACGCAAAAGTATTTATATATATATGCTTTAGTATAATTACATTGAGCTTATCTCCTCTTTTTGAGGAGAAGGTTTGGAGCTTATTCCACCACGCTGCTCCAATGCGGGTTGGTGGAATACACATGTGGCAGAATTTCAGTGAAATTAGACACATGCAGGTTTTCTCATGATGTTTTCCTTCACCGTATAGCACGAGATGAATTATAATCACAAATTAAGTACATGAAAATACAGTGGTGCTTGCCCGGGTTTGAATCCACGATCATCGGTTAAGACTCACGCGATCTTACCACTGGGCCATTAAACAAATAAATAATTTCCATTTTAGTGCAGTGGTATAACCTCTTCCTTAAGAGGAGATAAATTCCTTAGCCTTAAAGTAACAAATTAACACTGTTACTGTACTTAAAAAAACTAACAACCATTTACACAATATCACTTAAAGAATGAAAATCTTATCGGGCAAACCGGTATCCCACTCAATTCGCCGTTTCTTTACTAGCTAGACTTTATGTCTTTTTTGTCGACCCTGTGGCAATTAAGTAAATGTTATGCTGTATTTGTATACACAATTTTTATTTTACTTTGAATGAAATTGAGAATGGCATAACTATTCTTGGTACAACGTTATTTGTTTCTAGTTATCAGAACAAGACAAATGTTACTTACGTCACGAAACAGATACCACAATCACGACTAAGTCCCTCGGGATGTGTTTACAAAGTAGGTACTGATAAGCCTCTCAGCCGAATACGTATTACATTTAGCATCAAACAAAGCTGTAAATTATAACGTTTTTTAATAAAAATTAGACACAATTTTAGAGAATTTATAACATATCAAAATAAACGATCAATTCACAAATTATGTACATCGGACATAATTTGTAAATTGTATGTATGTATATTATTGGTTATATTTAACAATACATTATGTCACAAGTATTGTCACAAGTTGAATAATAAAAATATATATAATTCCAAACACACAAATATACAACAAACATACACTTGATAAATAAATATTTTACATTATATAGATTATATAATGAACAGGAAGGAGTACATCTTACGTCCCCGTTGTAACTTAAATCTTATAAAAGTAAAATACGAATTGTAAGATCGCTACTACGGAGAGCGTTTCGTTGTAAGCTGAATATTTTATGAACAGTTTAAGAGCGGGAAGAACTTAAAAACTTCCATTACTAGATAGTTGATTAAAATATTTTATAGAGATTTCAGTTAAAGTATTTAATGTTATATGTTAAAACGCTTATCACAAATATATTTTTTAAATTAAATTACTAATTTGGACTTAGTAACCTCGGGATATATAAATTTAATTGTATTTTATTAACAGGACAAGAGCTGTGATGGCCCAGTGGTTAGAAGACGAAAATCTTAACCAATGATTTCCAGTTTAAGCCCAGGGAAGTATTGAATTTTCATGTGCTTAATTAGTGTTTATAATTAAACTCATGCTCGGCGGTGAAATGAAACTTCGTGAAGAAATTCAAAAGGTTAGAAATCTGCATTGGAGTAGCATGGTGGAATCAGCTCCGAGCCTCCTCTCCAAAAAGGAGACATTTTCAACATTTACAGGATATTACTTTTATAAACAAATCTATTTTTTTATTTAAACTTAGGAAACAAATAGTTTAATAGAAATAAAGTTTCCTACTATAGCAAAAACATTAAGAGAGCAAAACAAAAACACACATTAATAAAAAATAATAAAAAATAAAATTAAACTACATTAAAAAAAATTGTAAAAAATCTATGTTATTTGATTGTTGAAAAAGAATAACTGTTAAATTCTCTTTCTTATTTCTTACTTAACAAAACTTTTTTCTTACTTAACTATTATTAGCTTTATCTGCATTCCGAATGGATAGAAGTTTTATAGTCAATATAATAGAGTATAATGACGATTAAAGTATTTGTAAGGTAAACGAATGCCTACATGAAAAAACTATATTTCGATTTTGCTTATCACCTATTTTAAAAATCGTAGATATTATAATATTATTCAATGCACATTAAGGCGACATATTTGTGTGCTAGAAGTACAAAGTTACATAACAATGCACAAAGCCCTATCATAATTTAAATATACCACAATAAATATACATTTAATTGCATTACTAACTTTAATTACACGGAGAAAAAAGTATTCAATCGACCAAACCACACAACTTACACAAGACAATATTTATTAACAGTATTTCGAAAACAATTGTAACTTCAGAATGCAATTAAATTTTACAATCACTTCAAAGAGTTTTCATAGTTTCTATTTAATCAATACCTGGAGGTAATAAATTGTTAAAGTTTATATTAAATTGTTTTTCGTCAGCAACTGCAATGTGAACAGTAGATTAATAATTCTGCAATAATAAACTAGAAACACCGGGGAACGTGATCGTGAAATTACTAATAGTTTTTTTATAAAAAAGGTAGAAGATCAGGCAAATGGGTAACGTTATGGTAAGTGGTCACCACTGCCTATAGACATCAGCGCCCTAAGAAATTGTTTCTATTTGTTATATTGCCAATAAGCCACCAATCTTGAGAACTAAGCAGTTATGTCCCATTTGCCTGTATACTGGCTTATATACGACACACATATACATTGATTATATGATGTCCTCTTGGCCATTTTCGGCCACGATGGCCAATCTCAAGAGAGATTAGCCAACTGCGCAAGACATAAGCCGTAAGGGACGGCAATCCTACATGACTGGAAAGAGTTAAGGCGCAGGACCAACGGCTTTACGTGCTTTTCGAGGCACGAGAGTTTACGCACTTCCAACTTCCAGACTCCGGACTGCTACTGAGAATCTTCGACAGAACAACCTAGGGCTTCGGAATCTGTGAGCTTAAATCTATCCACAAGAACAAACGAGGGAGTCAAATACTTATTATAACGATTATAGCATTCAAAAGGCACACGTATTATCGTATCTTATCACCAAAAAATGGTTTTCAACCTTTCACGAGATAGGAAGTGTTCTCTCACAGAATACAGTCCTGCAGTTCATCCATTGATCGTCATTGATGTCCAAAAATAACTTTGAAAGTAACAACGGTTCGTAGCTCTCGAAGATGAGAGTGAAAAATTATTTGTTAAGTGTATTCTATTTTATGAGATCCATCATCAATTTTCTCTGTTTCTATATATTTCGAAAGACGATTTTTGTGGCGAAAAAAAAAGAAAAGTCAATTTTCAATGTACTGTTGTAAAATCTTATTTCGCAATTATAACCAATTATTCAGTTAACATAATATTGTGTGTTCACGACATTGCCAAAGTCGTGTGGGACGCCTGTACGCTAAGGGCTGTCGTTAAAATGGGGGAAAACAAGGAAGGCTTGACCCACACACAATAATGATGATAGTGATTGTGATAAATAAATACTCTGACATTGAGTACTTGACATATTTGAGGACTCCATTAATAAATGCAATAAAAAAATATTCTAGAGTTATTATTAGAATCTAAACTACAAAAAAACATATGTTGTAAGCATGTAAATTTAAGATATTAATGAAAAATTGTATTCAATGTTATTATTCATTTTTTATTTTTATACTTAAATTTCGAAATTTATAATTAATTACTATTTATTGTTTTCTTATTTAAATTATTTTGTTATATGTTTTTAATGTGATAAATGATACAAGTGTACTAGTTTATAATATTTTTTAGCTTTATTTTCAATGTTATTAATCATTATTATTAAATTATTTTTAAATATTTTAATTTTCTATACAAATGTGGTTAGCAATTGTTACTATTTTAGTATTATAAAAATATTGCTTATGTTGTAATCTGTCATAAGTAATACAAAAGTACCTTAGAATGCATGTTGTGGCCGTCTTAAAGAGTCACACATTTTATATAAGTTTGAATGTGTTTTTATTAATACGTGTGTAAGTGTTGTGACTGCTGATGGTCCTTAATAAAATAAAATAAAATAAATAAATAAGTCGATTTTTTAAAGAATGATAAAATACAAATATGTTCATATTTATTTGTTATTTTGCTTCTGTGCTTCTGTTATAAGATCCATCAACTTACTGCTTTTAAAGCTAAGTGTATTTTTGTTAATGTTTATATATTCTTTTATGACTTTTAGGTATTATTATGTCCTAGTCTGGTACTAGGTCTAAGTACTAAGGGCCTAAATAAACATTTTCTTTCTATTCAAATTCCATTTATTGTAACCATTTATTGTACCAGTAACTTATTAATATTACTATCAGAAGGGTTCGTGTAACATTTTGATAATTATATGACGGAAATTTAATTGACGTATGTGGTTATATAAAGGACGTGTCAGGTTTTATAATAAAATTGTAATAGCGAACGTATGTTTATTTTTTAAACAATTTGTAGCTGCGTATAGATAAAACGACGAGGATTAAGTGATTAGATAATTCAAAAAATATAATATTACCAGTTAAAATATATAAACCACTAAATAAAACAGTATACCACAAACACACACACACACAATAATAAACTGTATACCACAAGATGATTGAAACAGCACATACACTCTTATTATATAACTTATTTAATATATTATGAACACAGAGAAATTTTGACTCATGTCCTTGAAAAAAAAACCAAAATTACCTATAATTTTATCACCATATGATGTCTAGTTAAAAATTGATTTCTTTCCTCAGAAAATAAATTTTCTGCTATTCTCTTACCGAGCATCTTGAATTGTTAACATATGTAAGAGGCTTAAGGAATGGAAAATTCAAATTTCTTCACGTTGCATTCCTTTATGACGTATGAGATGAATTTTAAACACAAATTAGCCTCTTGAAAAATTCAGCCTGATATTGTGCTACCTCGATCTCGCAGCCTTCTTGTTATATTTTACATTCGACAAAAAAGGTTGTCTACACAGCGAATGTTTCATTTTTTAATATTTTTATTTCTTGGAATGTACAATCTCAACGTCAAAGTCAGAAATATTCATTCAAAAAAGAAGCGTTACACTCGCTTATTTGTTAGAAATCTACCACCGGTTCGGAAATAAGCATCTCAGACCTGAGAAGAACCGGTGAAACTCATCGTGATTTTTTATTTAACTCATATTTTATAATGATAGTTGATTGAGAAATATAAATAAGAAAATTCAAATCTAAGGTTTGTCGATCTTCCATTTAAATATTCTAAAATATTTTTTATACTGTAATTATCTACTGACTTACTTACCTTTTCAAACGAACCATGTAAAGTATTGAATCGAAAGAGTATTGATTTAAAACGAACCTAAACAAAACCGTACAAACTAAATAAAAACACTTTAACTATGTTTAATACATTACATCTATCTTCGTAATTGGATAAAAAACCGTTATCCTCTTCAAGAATTAAAACAGAATTGAAAAATATCATGCTTAAAGAAGACGGTTTATTGTCGGCGAGCGCGGTGCCGACATTTAAATATTTAATAACAGAGATATGCGCCGGTCTTGGTTTCAAATTTATGTTTTTATTCATACACCGGTAATTAAACGATATCAGTATTTCCATTTTGTATGGAATGCGTTTTATTGAAACCACATTTATTTGAAATACGGTGCGTTTTATTATAAAACCGTATTTATTATAAAACCGTGAATAAGTATGTTCTAAATTCAAAATAATAACGTTTTAAAGTAAATGAGATAGCATTTATACTAATATTATAAAATCGACAATCGGCTTTAACAGCTAAACCACTAAATCGATTTTGATGAAATTTGGTATGAACCAAGCTTAAATAGGCTACTTTTTATACCTAACAGCATCTCTCCCCCTTATATGCAGGCGAAGCTGCAGGTAAACACTAGTTATTTAAAATGCTCATTACTTTTAGTTCGTGTATTAGGTATTTCAGGTAGATTTAGATTCGATTTATTTTTTTATTTAGTAAATTAAACTAAGGAATTACAGGTAGACCCAATACAATATTGTAGACAAATTTATTTATTTATATAATAATTATCCATCTCTTATTTCTATAAATACGTACATTCTTTTAAAAGTGGAGTACAAACGTTTTCCAAAGTAAACATTTCCAGCACTTCACACGTGTTAGATCTAGAACTTTCAACGAAATTAGTTCGCAGGGAAAAACTATTGGTTGTGGTAATTTGTAGACTGAAGTGTTGGAAGGTAAACGATGGTCGCTTCGAGATGTTTCACGCTTACAAAGAAGTCTTTAAATATAATTCGTACCTATAAGAAAAAAAAGTTTTTAATAATATAAAAATCTTTTAATTTATCTTTTCTTTTATCTATTGCACATTCAAAGGTCAACTGTTAGATATTGTTGTTGTGATTTTTTTTTATTAAGTAAGCCTTCATTACAATATTAATATATAGGAGTATATTTTTTGTGAGGATTGTTGTTAGGATGTATTATACAAATAAATAAATAAACGGAAATAATAACTGAAAAAGCCAAGAGGCCCAGTGGCTTCAAACTCGGGCAAGCACTGCTGAATTTTTATGTGCTTAATTTGTGTTTATAATTCAGTTCGTGCTCGTCGGTGAAGGAAAACATCGTGAGGAATTTCGCATGTCTAATTTCACTGAAAATCAGCACATGTATATACCAACACGCATTAGAGCAGCGTGGTGGAACAAGCACCCAAAAGGAGAGGTAACCTTAGCCCAGCGGTGGAACATTCACAGGCACATTTTTTATCCGTGCAGTGACGGAGAAAGAATACATTTCACTGCCCCTTTCCCATGGGTGTCGTAAGAGGCGACTAAGGGATATCATCTGGTGGTAGGATGATAAACATCCGCCTGGCTTGTTACCACCGTACGCATGGTGAAAATCTCGTGAAGTGGCTTGCAGCCGCGTTTCGAGGTCAGCCAGCGTACAGCCAGTGCCCGAGCGAGCATTGCCGCGATGGGTGTTGGTCCAGTGGAGACGGCTGCTGAACCAATGCCGGGGGAAACACGCCTCCACACTTTGCCCATCCCTATCGTGGCAATACGTCGCTCGCTTCACGTCTCTTTACGAGGCGTGAAGAGGCATCTTGCGGGCCGGCAAGGCGAGGGCGGCTAGTGCAGAATCTTCTTCCCGACTGTACTGGCCGTCCTCGCGTTTGGACTCTACTACCACTTAACATCAGGTGGAGTAGAGTCATTTGCCCACCCGGGAAATATAAAAAAAAAAAAAAAAAAAAAGGCTGTAACTGTAAACAATATCACTGATAAGGCAAACTGAATGCACTAATTCATATAAATACTTTTTGTTACATAAAAAGTTACCATGTATCGGTTCAAAACGTGAATTATACTCAAACAATAAATCACTCTAAATTTTAATTGAATCTGTGTGTCAGTTGTCACGACATATATATGTCTTGTTATTATTAAAAGTTCGTAATTGATTAAAGACCATTAAAAGTACAGAACCGAATCATTCTTTTGACAGTGGATAGTAACAAAGGAACTTTCTAAATCAGGCGATGCTGAATTCTTGTGACGTTTAACGAAGACCATTTTCCTTTCTGTCCTCATTATTTCTTTGAGAGATCTCAAAACAAAAGACGCTTCAGATCCTCAGTCAGCTAGAAGTGAAATTGAATTATTGTATTTCGTATTTACACCCTTTGAACTAACTTTTAATTGAAGCTCACAAACGGAATTAATAATTATTCATTATATCAGTGTTTTATCCGGTGACGTATTATGCATATTCAAAAAATATCTTGTTAGAAGTAAGACGAGTTATTCTTTTAAAGATGTATTTTATTTTTTTAAAGTGAGTCTTATAATGATATATTGGTAGGCAAGATAGGCAACTTAAATGTTAACCATTTCTTGCATCACTAATTTGTCACCAATCTTGGGTACTAAGAAGTTATAGTGGATATCCAATATACATGACGCAGAATACATTTTTTAGGTAGGTTAACGAGCATATGGGCCACCTGATGGTAAATGGTCACCAACGCCCATTCACATTCGCATTGTAAGAAATGTTAACCATCGCTTACATCGCCAATGCGCCACCAACCTTAGGAACTAAGATGTTATATCCCTTGTGCCTCTAGTTACTCTGGCTCACTCACCCTTCCAACGTTTTGCTCTGGCAAAACAATATTAACTGTGGTAGAGTACATGGTACCTACCCAGATGAGCTTGCACAAAAACCTAACACCAAGTAAATTATTTTACATCCGTAAATTTAAACCCATGGCATAAAATTACAAACCTCTAACCTTATCTACTGATCTCTTTTACCGTCTCAAGTCCATTCCATTATTACCACAAATCCAAATTAATTTTAGGTATTATAACTCACTTTGTTACTCTCAAAATAATTTAATTTGGATTTCGTGAGACATTTAATTAAATGGGATATGACTAAACAAAAGTGCTTCAAGAATAAAGACCCGTCAGACTAGACGAGTAAAGATGACGTAGTAATAACTGTCCCCTGTGGTCGGGCCCAAATAACCGTGGTTTGAATCGCTTATTACATAAAGATGCTCTTGGAATAGTAAAAAACTTTGCCCAGCCGGGAAGATTAGCTGTATTCTTTTCACACGTTGTCTATAATATTTATGTATAAAGTGTAATGGTAGGGTTGCTACGTGTTTAATATTTTGAATTGGGTTCGATCTCTCTATGTTTATAAAAAATATTTTTATGAATAATACAATATAATGTTTACTCCAGACTAGGGTTGAACATTCGGAATACAAACCTTTTTCATCAGGTGTTGTTTATACAAGATTTCATAGCAGAGATAGCCTAGTGGTTAGATCAGCTGCATCTTTATAGAAGATTGAGAGTTCAAACCTAGATAAGTACTATTTAATTGTTATGTGCTTAATTTCTCTTGGAGCTTGAAAAAAAACATCTTGAGAAAATTGATTGGCTAAAAACTTGTTACATGTGTATTCCACCAATTCGCATTGGAGAAGCGTTGAGGAATAACTTTCTCCTTAAACAGTCCTCAATCGGAAATAATATAGTTACAGGTCACATAATTGATAAAGATTGACTCGTCAACTATACCTATCATTGTTTGCTTCCACATACTTTACATCCACCAAATATTAATTACCTACTTAGATTTTAAAGAATGTCGAGTTGCTTTACAAATTAGTTATAATAGCTACTATTTTTATATGTATATATATTACATAGCAACATAGCATAAGCATAACATAGCATATAGTAAGTATATTCTAAATAATAATAATTAAGATAGTAAAATTTACGCTCAAACTTCGGTAAGGGATCGGATAAAATATTATGATACTTTGCGTCATTGCACGTAAGTTGTTATACTGACTGTATATTCTGCTATTTGGAGGTTTATACCAATAGGTGAGTTTATTGTATATATAAAACTTTATGTCGCATGAAGAGCGTTAATAATTTGTATTGTAAGTGAATCTAATACAACAAAAAATTGAACAGGAAAACTGTATAAATCCTTAATACATTTTGGCAGAGTCATATGGACCGCCTGCTCGGTCTCAGAGTAGAATGAATCGGCTTAAATTATAAGCGACTTCGTATTTATATAGACTAATAAATATGACAAAGAACCGAAATGACTCATTGGATACAATACGTAGATCTTAACTGAAGTTCAGGCGTAAGCCTGGAGTAGCATTACTTAGTTTTCATTTACTTAATAATTTATGTTGTTAATTGTCGTATTTGGAGATGAAGGAAAGTATCAAGCGAAAATGGTTTTTATTTCGTTTTTAAAAAAGACAAAAGAAATATGCAGAAAATGTTATAGCGCACAATTGTTTCCGATATATGTTCTTTCTCTATTTACTCTCATAATCAGAGCGATATATTTCGGTGTGGTTTAGTGTATACCTAGACCAACGAGGCAGTTCAAGGTCATAAAGTAGTAATAGTGACAGTAACAGCCTGTGAATGTCCCACTGCTGGACTAAGGCCTCTTCTCCCTTTTTGAGGAGAAGGTTTGGAGCTTATTCCACCACGCTGATACAATGGGGGTTGGTGGAATACACATGTGGCAGAATTTCTGTGAAATTAGACACATGCAGTTTTCCTCACCATGTTTTCCTCACCGTCAAGCACGAGTTGAATTATAAACACAAATTAAGTACATGAAAATTCAGTGATGCTTGCCCGGGATTGAACCTATGATGATCGGTTAATCAGGTGCTCCAACCATTTACAAAGTAAAAAAATTCTTAAAATCGCTTATTGCTTATAAATTGGGTTATGACAAAATGGATTATTCAATTGGTAGGCACTTTTTGCAAAGTCTAGTCGCGTGCAGAGCACTCAGGCCATGCATTTGAACCGGCGCTGTATTGAGCTGAAATTATTGTACGTAACGTAGAATTTAATGGCACAATATTTATATATGTATAAATAAACTTGTTTTAAGCATAACATATAGATGGTAAAAGAGGACTTCCGGACATAGAAATTTGAACCAGAACGTACTGAAAATAGAATTTAAAATAGTAATTTATTTTTAATATTAATATGCTTTTTTGTTATCTAGTAATTAAATTATTGTGCAAATCCCAAAAACAAATGCTAGTATTAATAAGTTCTGTCTTAAACATAGTCCACAGGTTCAAATCCGGGCAAGTATCACAGGGTTGTCAGATGCTTACATGAATTACTGTAATACATACAAGATGTACAGTATATGCTTGGAGTGAAGGGAACTTAATATATCCACATATATTTTCACAAGCTCGAAATAGACAGCAGGGTGAAATAATTTCTAAAAATCTTCTCCTTAAAATAAGGAGAGTTTTTCCCAGCAGTGGGATATAGAGATTGTTACTATTTGTGTCTATAGATTTCATTCATGATTATGAATAATTATATTTTATTAATTCTCTCAATACGTAGCTAAAATATAGCAACGAATAGACAAGCGACATAATTAGCATTGTTGTGAGTCATTGAAAATATAGGCACAAGGGACAACATCGTAGTTCCGAAGCTTGATGGCGCATTGGCGATCTAAGGGTTGCCAATGATATAGGCGGCGTTGACCCCTCCACATCAGGTGGCCTTGGTGCACTTGTCAGTCTACCGACCTAATATAATATTGAAAAAAGCGATGAATACTCTGTTCGCCACATAAAAATATCCCATTAAATTTATTTACTATGAGTAAACAAACAATGACACTTCACAAATAAAAAAATCCGCATTGATTGCTCTTCGGCTTTCCCATTCATTATGACCCACTAGAAGTACCATTTCTATTATTATAAATAAATAATTAAATATCAAGGAGAGCTTTTAGAGCCTAAGACTGTCGGTTCATTGACACTATAATATGACTACAAATATTTGATTTCTTGCTAATGATAAGACTTGGAGCTCATTCCGCCACGCTGCTCAACTGTGGATAAGCGTAGACACGTTACATAATTTGTATAGACATTTTTCACTAGTTTTCTTCATTAAATTATTGTACCAAATTAATTTGTGTTCGCCGGGATTGTCGTCTGATTAAGAAATTAATTAAATAAATAAAATCCCATTTGTCATTTGGCCGATGTCGATTTTATTAATAATAAAATAAATAAATTCGATTATGTCTGTACGTCTGCAGGGAATCTCAGACCCCATGGTAGCGAGTTAATAAACAAGCGTTATTGACGAAACTGATTAAATTTAAACCGTAGAGGGTTCGATAATGGCACGATATTTCGGCTTTTTGAATTATGAAAATACAATCATCTTACAAATTGACGAATACACATCGGAATAATTCGAAGCTTTGTAGGCGAGGGGATGTTTTTGTTATGTACTTGGTATGTCTTTTAATGTTCGCGTGATGGTTTTATAAAAAAATATATTATGATGTCCGTAGTTATAGCGTTGTTTTTATTATTGGTCTTCGCGAAGATATAGAATCATAGAAACAAAAATTAATGTTTTGTTTTTGTTCGTATTCGAAATTATTATAATTTTTTCTCCACATATGTATTGTACGTGGTAAGTATATTTTTTTTCATATTAATATTATTTTAATATGCCTGTATGTTTATTAGCAGGCTGCATCTACGATTCAGGATTAAAAACTTTTAACGTCGTATAGTCCACGTGACTGAATATGTGCCAGTTTAAGACGTTCTTCGTTCTATGCCAGTAAAATATTTATTTTTTTATTTTAGTATAGATAGGCGGACGAGCATATGTGCCACCTGATGGTAAGTGGTCACCAAGCCCATAGACATTAGCATTGTAAGATATGTTTACCATCGCTTACATCGCCAATGCAACACCAACCTTGGGAACTAAGATGTTATGTCCCTTCTGCCTGTAATTACAGTGGCTCACTCACCCTTCAAACCTGTACAAAACAATGCAAAGTACTGCTGTTTTACGGTAGAATATCTGATGAGTGAGTGATACCTACCCAGACGAGCTTGCACAAAGCCCTACCACCAGATATTCATAATGTAATCAATATATATGTTTCTTGAAGAGGTTTTAGTGGTTTTAGTGGGATTCTGGATTCCTCTGGTCGTGATGGTTTTCAGCCAATCTTACAATACTTCAGTCATCTTTATTGGTAGTCGTCGTATAGTCTGTATTATTTTATAACTTGCTTGTGTGTCATTATATACATAACTTCGATAAAAGACTGGTTACTAGGAGTTGTTGGTGTTGTTTTACTTTACGACATTGATTTCTCCGTAAAAATGGAAATTTCAATTTAAAATTATTTCATTAAATCATGAAAAGAGCTTTGCAAGATGCAGTTCGATTTTTTTCATAATGATACCTGCATAAACAGGGCAAACAGGCTACCTGATGGTAAGTGGCTACCACCACCCATAGACATTGGCACCGTAAGAAATAATTACCAACGCAGGATATATTATAGTGCACACCGGAAAGAATTATTTTGAACTTCCATTCCATACACAGGGCTACTACTGTCAATCTTTGACCCCAAACCCAAAAACTTTTTATTGGCTCGATCAGCGGCCTTATTAGCCACTAAACCAACAAGGCAATCTAGCTTCATTACAGAGGTAATAAAAAATAAATAAGGCGATTGCGAAGTTAATACACTAATATGATCATTAATAAAAATAATCTACTTCACAGTGAATTAATAAAGTATCTAAATTAATGAAAAATAAAAATATATTAAAAAGAAAACTTATTTGAAAAAAAATGCTTCTCAGTGAAATTGTTGATAAAAGGAATGAATGAAATCTATTTCTATTTAGTTTATAAGTTTCCTCACTGACTTATGCGATAAAACACACCCTAATCATTTGTATTTCTCTTATTGTAACAGATTAGGCGTAATTAATAGAAACCAAATTAAACGAAACTAGCCCTTTCTAAATTGTAATAAGCATTATTTTGCTACGATTTAAATAATTTATAGTTAGCTTTAAAAATTCGAGATTCGATAGAGAATCAGCGAAATTTGAAAACAAACGTCCAATTAACGAGAATTTTTAATGGTTTGAAAAGCCAAATGCCGCGTCAGCACTAAGTTTCAGCTCTTTTGAAAATGTAAAAAGAGTTTTCCTAAATAAGAGACGCACTGAAAAAAACGGCGGCTTCAGTAAAGGCGATTTTAAATACGTGAAATGTGGTTTTATTACGCGACTCGAGTTGGCATTCAGCTTTATTTTTGCATTGTTTATTTTTTGGGAATTAAGAAAATTTTACGAAACTAAAGCAAAACTTACAAATAATATCTTAATTAACTTAGTGTCATTAAAATTGCATTAAATATAATTAAATATAATAACATATTGAGTACATAATGAATATTTAAATGTCTCAAACATATTCTCCAAGGAGTTTGTAGATATAAAAACTAGACCCTGGCATAGAACAAAGCACGTCTTTAACTGTCGATGCGCGATTTCAAAACTTATTTCCTGTGCCTAATTACTAATATTAGTGTTTACAGTGAATAATATTTCAATTACGTCCGAAGATTTATTTACGAACGTGTTTTAAGGAATATTAATTGATTCCATTCTAAAACAGGAAAATTTAAAACTAAAATTGTTAATGAATCAAACGATTACTCTTCGGTAAAGAATGTATTAAGTAGTTCGTTATTTCTAATTGTTGGGGATTATTCTCGTTTCCCTCATTAAACAGTACTGATTACTGATTTTTTTCGACATCTTCGGCTGAAGGGAACTTCGAGGAGGGTCATTCAAATTTGTTATTAAATTTGAAGACAATCGAGTCTGTCTGTGAGGGAGTGCGGTGGATTTCGGATATTAAGTGTCATTGTGCTTGGGAAAAAAAATTGAACTGCTTGTGTTATAAGGGGATTTTTAAATAATTGACACGGACGTTAATATAATGGAAGAGATAATGGAATACTTTTGAGTAAATACTTTAATTAATAAAATAACGTGTATTGGTGGAATTATAATAATATAATAATAATAATAATAATAATATTTGTAAAATGAAAAACGAAATGGCTAACCTTTTTGAAACAATAAGCTTTCATAATATCTAAGTTAAATCAGATAACTTATCATGATGATAATTACTTCCTGACCGATTACGTCACGACAAAATTCAATATTTATTATTGGATCGACCAGGTATATGAACCTATTGCCTCCAGATCTGCATCCTAGATCCTTGTAGTGGTTTGCTTATAAGGCAAGCCGATCGAATAAGAGCTTATTGTGATAAAAAATAACAAACAATTCTTACCTTTTTATATTATGTTAATAAAGTTTCGTGTCAATTGTTATTCATCTCAATATTAGTACGCTGGAGGTCTACCTCTACCTTGATTGTTATTTACTGCATAACACTCTCTAGAGTGTTATGCAGTAAATAACAATCAAGGTAGGTTGTGATTGGCTCAAGATGTACCTGTATAATGCTCCCCTATGAATATGCAATGAGATGCACTTGTAATGTGTGGAAATTAATCTCAGGAAAATGGGTATCTTAGTCAAGGTACAGTTATATGGCATGTCTAGACTTCAATACAATATATGTATTTAAATAGCGAGCAAGAGATTTTTATTTATGTAATCACATTACATATTTGTATAAGACACATTTTATTCAAGGTGAATATTTTTTATCATATATAATTCTGTGTATGTATGATATTATAAAGATCACAAAAGTTACTCAGGTAGTTTTTTTTTATAAAAAGGAGTCTACCTTCCTATGGCATACTTAGGTATGCTTCCTATGGCATGCGTAGCATGCATGTCTAGTGCTATATTATTTTTACATATTCGATAGCGTTGACATTAACAGCGATTTGCATGGAATGTAAACAGCGCCGTCTAGTGACAATAATTGGAATCCATATAAATCTGAGTTAACGTCAATAAGTAAAAAAAAAAACTAGCAATAGACACACTAATGGTAAGTTTTCACCACAGCCCTCAGACGGTACTCTAAGAAATATTAACTATCTCTTGCATTGTCAATGCAACCTAGGGAACTAAGATGTTAAGTCCCTTGTGCTGTAGATACAATGGTACCATTTCACGCTTCAAACTTTCCGTCCGAAATACCAAACTTACTAACAATTACTGTTGTAATCAATGGGAGCCACCTACCCAGACAAGGCCAACATGTTATTAATAATTCTTAAAATTGTACAATTTCTAAAATGTTACTATAATATTTATAACATTTACTCAAGTGTTTAAGATACTGCGTAAATTTTATATTGTCACTAATTTAAATCTAATCGAATATACAAGATTATTATAATAAGAAACTTTCTTCATTAGAAAAACTTCAAATCAAGCAACATAATTAGTTTCGCTTATTTAAAGTATATTTAAAACAAAGCCTAATCTATTTAAATTAACGAAGTTATTTATAATATAGAAATTAAACAAAACTTATCCAAGAAGCGAAGTTAGAAGCTCCCACATCCAAAACTGCGAAGTTGTTGATTAAAATTAATAGCGCCTTGCGTATATCTCTAAATCATATTAACGTTATCTAATTCAATTTTAATTTATATGTTTTTTATTTCAAAATCATTCACAATCTACTTTTTCTATTGATTTTACGAAAAAGCTTGACATCGGTACAATGTTAATAAAAATCTTAAAAAAACTGATTAACTATTTCAACACTCATTGGTCGTTCAATTACATCAACCCTAACATCAACCAATTACCATTCGGTTATTTTTAATAATAATAATAATAATAAATGTTTATTTACAGATAAATATCCAAAGTGTTAGTTACAGGCTTAAAAACTATGTTAGTAGATATTTTAACTATTATTTAGCATACATAAGGGGTCTAAAACAGCGAGTAGATACATGAAGTTCCCCCCAATGCTTAACAAATGGACTATCCATTTTCAGCATCAATGCATTCAGGATACCGTTAGGAACTCTGCGCATCCTAGCCATTATAGATGCTGCTCTCTTTCTAATGATGGCATAGAAATCATCCACACGGGCTTCAGCAAACATCAGTGAAGCACTGCAAAAGCGCGGCAACCCCAACAGTATCCTGAATGCATCGTTATACTGTACGCGCAGAGCATTGAAGGCCCTCTGCGTATACTTTAGCCACAAGCTACACGTGTATAAGTTTTGACAGTACGCTTTAAAAAGAGTAATTTTTACGTCATTCGTACAACGTGCAAACTTGCGAGCCATCATACCGCATCGTACCGCCAAGGCCCTGCGCTCCCTCTCCATGTCAGCATCGTCAGATAAATCCTCGGTGACTATGTGACCCAGGTATTTAAAACTCTTAACTCTTTGGAGTTGTGTTCCGTTTAGAGTTACAGAAGGGATATTATCTGATATGCTATTTCGACCCTTAAAAATCAAAAGCTCACTTTTCTTTTCATTGTATACAAGCCCATGTGACACAGCATAGGACTCACACACAGTAAGTAATTTTCTAAGACCGCTAATTGAGGGACTCAGCAAAACCATGTCATCCGCGTAACTGAGGTTGTTTATAATTGTACCATCTATCGAACAACCTACACCTGTTTTGCTGAGCTCATCAATTAGGTCATTTATGTAAATATTAAACAGGACTGGCGAAGACAGGCCTCCCTGTCTCACACCACATTCCAATTTATAAGTTTCCGAGAACTCACTTGCCCATTTAACACGGTTAGTCTGTGAAATGTACCAAAATTTGAACATATTAACTACCTCAGATGGCACTTTCAGTCTTTTTAATTTAAGCCACAGTTTTTCAAAACATACAAGGTCAAAAGCTTTGGAGAGGTCGAGAAAAGCCGCATATACTGGCGTCTTTCTATCCGTATAATATTTAACGGTCTGCTTCAATTTTTGGCTTTGATAAGCGTTTCAGGAACTGGAAGTAACTGTCATCATCGAAAAATATATAAAATTGAAATTGATAAGCACCGTGACAACGAGGTTGACTAATTTGTTATAATCTTTCTATCGTTTGCTAATTCTTTTCCACCTTTTTTTAACCAATGTATAGATAATATATTTAATTTAAGCCTCTTTCAATAACAGATATGTGTAATATCCGTTATTGAAAGAGGCTCGAAGGAGATTTCCGGCTCAGAGTGTTGATTCTAGCAAGAAGAATCAGAAAGTCAGTAGTTATTTATAAACTCCAAGTTACTACATAACATAATTACTATGGTAAACAAATTTATACAAGCTGCAAGAATATGTACGCATAAACAGCACTCTATTTTATAATCTTTACTGTATTCATAAATATGCCTTATTTGTAAAATATTAATAATAAACAATGTCCTCCAGACCTATTTCAGCCACGGCGGCCAATCTCAAGACAGATTAGCCAACTGCACATGAGATATTATAGTGTACAAGTATGTGCGCAAACACAGGTGAACTTTCTATTCCCTAACTCACATAATCCGATGGGACAGCAATCCGACACTACCGGAAAGAGTTCAAAAGCAGGACCAACGGCTTTACGTGCTTTCTGAGGCACGGAAGTGTGCACACTTCTAACTTCCAGACTCCGAGCTTTCAACAGAAAAACTGAATAACTTTTTACTGGCCTGACCTGGTATTTGAACCCAGGATCTTCAGGTCTGGGGTCTTTCATGTAGCCATTAGACCAACGAGACATATAATATTAATGTAGTGATTGACAAGTTATAATAATAACTACTGAACCTGCCCTTCTTTGTGTTAGAATATAACATATTAAAATATAACTCATCAGAAGCTCTTGTTCATTCATGATTACATAATTATAATAGATAAACACATGCAAACACACTCACACATTATTACGAGGAGTTAGATTAAAATTGTGGCTACGTTTGAATCCCACTGGAACTATTTAAGCAGAATTTCTCAAATCTGAGTATATTTTCGAGAACCTTTAGCACTGAATTTTAGTTTAAAAAATCTGTTTTAGCATGATGAGGTAATTACATAATAAAGCGTCATATCTATCCCGTAGGAACAATGCATTTCCGGGATAAAAGTTTATGACTTTATGACACTCCAGTCCATAAACAATAACAATTCAAAAAACTCACGTCATTCCCTTGTCGCATTTGTACGTAAAAAAAAGAACCAACAAGACTAACTCACAAATCTTTAAATTTCTAAAATACTACTGGTTTAAATGCAGGCACCTATCCAAATGCTTGACGATATACTAGGTGAAGGAAAATATCAAAATTAATTTAAATAATTAACTAACCATTTCTACAGTAATTAATCCTATTTAGTATTGCCTACTCCGTAAGAGCCTATGAATGTCCCACTGCTGGGCTAAAGGCCTCCTCTCCCTTTGTGAGGAGAAGGTTTGGAGCTTATTCCACCACGCCGCACGCGTTCTTACCACTAGGCCATATCAGCTTTATTGGCTACTAGTTACGTTTTTTATTGTTACAATACAATTATCATGTACATTGATGCAGAAATCTTTACGCAAATGTTGACGACGATACATAGGCTTAACATAATCGAATAAACGATGCATTAACGCATATAATACGATCAGTCACAGCATTAATGTTATGTGTAAGATTCCCTTGAGAACCAAATAGAGGCCATGTAACATATTATGTAAAGTCAGACAAATGCTTCGAAGTTTATAGAAGTTCATTTTTTGAACACTCAAGAGGCTTGGACAATCAATTCGTATAACAAACTCCAGCGCTTTAACAATGAAAGCGCAAATATTAGGAAAAACTATTTAATTCCTTCATCGTGATTTCGATGTAGATCTTCCTGAATGTTTTATTACGTTGGAGCTCGAAGTGGTTTTTTTTATCTTACTTTAAGTTATTCGGTGCTATCAAAGAAAAGTATCCAATAAATCGAAAAATAACTGTTCAATGAGCTAATCTTGTAAATTGCATTTTATGCATATTTATTATAAAATACGAACATGACAAATATTATATTTACACGTATTTAAAAATGAAATATTATTTTGAGTTCAGATTATTTTATCTTTTAGTTTCTCAATAAGAAGAGGCAATTCAGAGAAATAAAATGCCAGGGTCCTAGATAATGCCACAGGATAATCTTTTAGACATCGTATTTTTTTAATTGTTTGTTTTTTATTGTGTTATTGACACAAGGGACATAAGATATATATTAGTATATATTAGTTCCCAAGGTTGGTGGCACATTGACGATGTAGGCGATGGTTAACATTTCTTACAATACCAATGTTTATGGGCGTTGGTGACCACTTACCATCAGGTAGCCCATATGCTCCGCCTTCCTATACTATTTAAAAAACATGCATTACAGTAACAGCCAGTGAATGTCCCACTGCTGGGCTAAGGCCTACTCTCCCTTTTTGAGGAGAAAGTTGGGAGCTTATGCCACCACGCTGTTCCAATGAGTTTTGGTGGAATACATATGTGGCAGAATTTTAGTGAAATTAAACATATACAGGTTTCCTCGCGATATTTTCCTTCACCGAAAAATATCAATATGAATGTTTCTAATTATTAAAGTTTTAACCTGTCTTGTTTCTACGAAATATATGTGTTTTAAAGCGAATGTCAGTATCAAGCATGACAAAGACATCACGAGCGTTCTACTAGTTCACAACAAATTAACAAACAGTACTCTTCATATTGTTTAAATGTTTTCTTTAACGCTATTAACGTGTTGATTGTTGGGAGTTTCAATGTGAAATAATGAAGAAAATTATACGTCTTGAATAATTTACGTGTTCCATGTAAATTGCTTTAGAATTAAATTTGAATTTGCATTCTTAAAAACTTGAGGATGGTGACATTGTCGTGTAGCAATTGTATTCAGAAACACTGAACACTGTTAATGTCCCACTGCTGGGCAACACTAGTAGGCTAATTGAGTATTTGTCAATTAGCCTGTCGGTCAGTTCATTGACTTGCGATAAATTAATACAGTCTCCAGATTCCTTGGTTAAAATGTTTTATGGCTACTTCGACAAAGCAAAGTTGACTACACACTTGCATGGAGAAATAATTTGAATGAAAGCTCAAAAGTTCTTGCGTTAGCATATTAATGTCATTTTTATTTAAAATTAAATAAACTCATCACATCGTTTATATTCGAACTCTCATCGAACTAGATATAAGGCCGTAGATTCAGACGTCCTGGGTTCAAATCTCGAGTCGGACCAATAAAAAGTTATTGGTTTTTTTATGTCGAAGATTCTCTGTAGCAGCCCGGAGTCTGGAAGTTGGAAGTACCTCAGAAAAAAAGTAAAGCCGTTAGTCCTGACTTGAAATCTGCCCTGTTATATTGGATTGCCATTCCATGAGAGTGATGGAATAGAGAATGCATATATATTTGCGCACATACTTGTGCACTACAATATATCCTTCGTAGTTGGCTAATCTCTCTTAAGACTGGTCGCCATGGAAGAAATCGTCAGGAGGACATTATCATCATGATATGACCTCAAAAAATTTCAAGATAACTAAAATATTTTACATTATTGGATTGGAGAGAACTAAATCAATCATTCTATAACTCCATTCAATTTATTTTCAGACGGACATTGCACATTCAAGCGCCGTCATAAACGCGGCTAAAAACGGAAATAGTATTTTTAAATATACCGAAAAAATGATCATTTTTTGAAATAAAAAATAAGCTCTTTGTACCTTTAACGTAACCACCTGAGATAATATATGAATACAATAAATTATTTACATTAGGTGTTTAAAATAATAGACAAAAATATAGACGTGTATTTTTTTGCGTAACTTTTTTTTTCATTTTATAACATATAAAACGAAGATGAAAGAAGGAACACATTCATATTCTACGGAAAAAATCATTTAAAAATATATTTGCTCTGAAACAATATTGACATAAGCTTTACAAATTTATATTATAGAAATAAAGATAGATAAATAGAATAGATTGCCCTGTTCAGAGCAAGTGTGTAAGTCCTCTACGATGGTTGCTTACATTAAGATCGATCACCGAGCAAAGCAAATAAATAGCAGTCTGTCGTTTCAAGGCACATTTGCCATCAATCACCTTCACATAATCACACTATAATCACCCATTCTAAATGGTTCAACCTGGACTTCTACAAGTTTTTTATAAATATATTCTTAGCCTTATGATAATATTCAGTAGAAGATTAAAAAGATGATAAAAAGCGGGGTGTTATTATTCATCGATTACCATGCAGGATAATATTTAACTGTTTTTAATTATAAGCTAAAAAAACCTGTACTTAATTAGTAACAAAGAGTATCTACTGAGTTTATTTTCGGTACAATTTACGATTCGAACTGGTTGCCTTACATTTATGTAGTGTTAACTGCAAATAGTTTATAAGCGCTTACTTGAATAAAAAGATATAATGATTTCGATTTTAAATGCTTAGTCTAATGTAATATGTTAATCTTACGTTAGAAATATAAAAGTTTCTATACATTGTTGTTTCATACAGTAACTAACCTTTCTTTTCGGCGACAAATAATCCATCTTTTTGTAAGTCTAAATACGCATATACTACTATATACGTATACATTGACACAGCTATTTTGACACAAACAGACACTTATATTTTATTTATTTGTATATATTATAAATTCCAACACGCATTATTGTAAAGTTTACTAGAAAAATAATAAATAAAATACTTTTGATTTGATTTGAATAGAAAAATTTAAATTACAGTATAGTTATAGTTAATAAAAACCTCACTTATGAAATAGTGATATGATCGATACTTATAATAATACATAAATAAATAAATATCCTGAGACATTATTCACACACGGCCATCCCAAACGAAGCAGAGCTTGTACTATGGAAACCAGACTACTGATATACTACATATACTACTTTTCATTTGTAAATACATACTTATATAGATAATTACACCCAGACTCAAGACAAACAAACATGTTCATGCATACTAATGTCTGTCCTGGGTGGGAATCGAACCCACAATCTTCGGCGTGAAAGGCAATTATCTGCCAACCACGCCAACCTATCGAATCGTATCGAAACCGTCTTATCAAATTCATTTTAAAGTATCCGTATGTAAAAGCACTAGACACTTGAGAGCAGTGCAAATGAATCAGTTTATATTAAATAACGAGAACAAACCCGCATAAATCTTCCACCGCCAATAATCTGAAATCGGCTTCGAGAGAATTAACACATATACAAATACATATATAATACCGTTACTGTTCAGGGTCGTTAGGAAGAAACTTTGGATGAACATTCCCGAAGAAAGTGTAATAGGGGTTATACGAAACTGGCCTTATTTATTTAGGCGTTGGTTAGTAGACTTTAGTACTTAATCTGACTGCATCTGGTCTTAGGAGCAGATTCTACAGCAGCAAACCCGGAGGTCCCAGGGAAGACGATATTTACGAGTATATATAGTATTTAGTATATTACATAATACATATCATTTTATTTGAAAAAATAAAACCAGTAGTTTTTTGTTTTTTTTTTCTTCAACTTATATATCATACTTATTATATCTATATATTTCTTAACATTATGTAAAGTAGTAATCCTTACTGACTTATTATAAATGTGATAATGAGTTTGTTGGTTACGCTTTCACATTTTAAGTACTAAACCGAATATCACGAAACTTTTAGTACTATTTTTTGTAGAATAGGAAGGCAACCAGGGTCACCAACGCCCTTAGACATTGGCATTGTAAGAAATGTTAACCATCGCTTACATCGCCAATGCGCCTTCAACCTTGGGAACTAAGATATTATGTCCCTTGTGCTTGTAACTACTGGTAACACTGGCTCACTCACCCTTCAAACCGGAACACAACAAATCCAAGCACTGCTGTTTTGTGGTAAAATATCTGATGAGTGGTTGGTACCTACCCAGAGGAGCTTGCATAAAGCTCTACCACCAGTAAACACACATTGTTAGGGAAAAAGAAAAGGCCCAAAACTAATATAATATATTATATGCGAAATTCTCTTCAAAAAACAAAAACCTTACACCAGAAAGGCCGTATTAACATTCTACACTAATGAAACACTTACAGATAAAGAAATGAATCTGCCAACATGTCAAGCCGTTAGTGCTCCATTTATCTCGGCTGCCACTAAATTAATTCACAATGGCTAATTAATTAAGCCATAACGGATAATTATTAGTGATTGCCTCTGATCCATCGACGCAATAATTCAACGCGAATTACGTTTTGAATTGCTGTATATATGTTGTTTAGGCTATATCGAATTAAGGAATCGAGTTAACGATTTCAGATTAATTACTTGCTAATTCAGACTAAATTTCGTTTATTTACAGTTTTCATTTTGTTTTTAATATAAACATATTGTAATCATGAAAAATATTTTGAAACTTTTGGTAAAGTACAGGTGTTGCTGCATTCTTTGTTATTTCTACCAAGTGAGTAATAGATTTTCCTTATTTCACATGATGATGATCCTTAATAGCTCGTTAATCTACCACTCCTAGTCATAGACATCTACATTCCTTAAGTAGAAATTTTATTTCAATATTTCACTGCTCCGACGTAGGTAACATCATACAAACCGGTTGTACGGTAAAAAACAAATTATATGAATTTCTTTCAATAAATAATTGATATACAAAAATAATGTAATTGTCAACATTATTGTCGAAACAAAGACAAATAAACGTTATTTTTAAGTAGTTCATAAATTATTTCTTCGCGAATAATTTAAAAAAAATATTTTAAATAAATTTATATTTTATCACAGATTAAAAATACAGGTTGATATTTAAATCCACTTAACTATCTTCAATACAAACTTGACTTAACCCCTTAAATGCGCATCAAAGACGGTGGAGCCAATCGTTAGGCCGCTTATATACCAAGCAAAAGACGTCACGAAGAAGGGCAAACTCCAATATTGACACAGCTCTCAGCGACAATGTGAATTGGAACTCACGCCCGACCAGCGCTAGTATTTTCACAATAAACACCGGTTTATTTGGTAGGGAAATGGCCCGGTTTATCTACTCAGTTGACTTTGCCAAGTGGAATCGTATTTTTATATCACCAATTTATTAAGCGTTTCGTATGAGAATTTGGGGATACAATGTAATGGTGTGGGTTTACGTGCGTCACTGAATTAATCGTTAATATACTTTGTAGCCCGCAGTGGAACTCGCTCTAAACCCTTCTGTTGAATCTGAATTCTTGGTTCAGCAAAGCGACATTTATGGGTCATATTTTCCCTTTTTTTATTTTAAAAGTTATGATTTTTATATATTGCAATAAAGATAATCCGGAAGGGAACACTTAAAAATGTTCATATTTCATGAGACACACTTATAACAGCCAATACTCTGTGAAATAAGAATATAATTTATAAATATCTCTTTTCCTTAAATAAAAAATGGAATATTTCGAATTTAACACTGACTCCAAGAAAGTTTTTTAAAAGAAGAATAATTGGTGATCTGCACCTAATGTGATGTGAGAAAAAGGTTAGAGCATAAACTACTCCAGAGCAAAATTGGCATAATATGCAGTTTTACTCATTACTCGTAAACATAAGGTAAGCATATGCACCTCATCGGTATTTATCTAAATTTGAGCTCAGAAACTTCAGTTAAGGTTTACGAAAAATAATAATTAATGTCGCCTACGTATTATACACCTGACGAGCAAACACGGACATCATACACACCACATAATTAACTCGCTTGACATCTTATTAAGGAACCCTAAAAACGGTTGAGCCGTGGAACAATTTATTCGCCGCTAGTGAATAGTGACGTCACTTCTGCGTCCTCAAGCGCACCTGGTACAATCAGTCCCCTGTCAGATTGAAGCGGGTTAAGTTAGCGATACGTAAATAAAAGACGAAATCTGGAGTGCAGGCAATTACTCTGTTTACTCTATATACACTACTTTTTACGAAACGAACGCTATTTTATCTTTTTTTTTCTGTCTGGCCTGAGGTATCGTGCATTCCAGAGAGTATTAGCCATTAAAACATTTTTATCGGACACCAGAGTTTCATGGAAAAAATTTAGAGCTACGTTTTTCTATTTCCTTTATATGATCTTAGATTTGAACACGAAATAAGATAACTTATTTAAAAAAGGAACGTTTATCGTTTTCCAATCTCTTATCAAATCTAGAAACTGATACGGATCAAGGAAATATGGAAATAGTAATAAAATAGCTTTTTCAAGGCTACTGCCCGGTCAGGATGAAGATTATATCAAGATCGACTGACGAAAAAACCATAATAAAATTTTAATAAAATTTAGATCTGCCTTAAAATCATTTTTTTTTTAACAATATTAAAAAGCTTGCAATATTTAAAGAGCGATATAAAAAGATGGCGTTGATGCTGAAAATCAATATAATATATAAAATATATTGACAGATGTCTATTAGACACGAGATTTCTATAATTTATTACCTCCACTCAGAAACACACTCCTACACAGACGTGTGGTGGTGGTATTTAATTTTATTAATATTATTTTAATTTTCTTGCATGTTGTTTCAGGGCAGTATCACAATTTTAATATCAGGATTAAAAATTAATAGAAATAATATGGTATTTATATTAAATATAAATATAAGTTTGCACTGAACGTAATCGAGGTGACTTCTTTGTTGACTCGTATAAAAATATTGTTAATTTTTAAATAAATTACTTATTTTGAGTTACAGGAAGTAATCAACGTATACTATCGCTTTTATATATAATTTTATTTCGTTCAACGTACAATTATTTGATAATAGATCAAAGAATCTAAATTGACGAAAACCATATCCTTTCCAACGCTTTCTAATACCAACTTTGATAGTATTATATTGCTTGTAACTGCCACTTACTAACTATCGCAACTTGAAATTAACTTAGTAATCTAACATAAAATAAATTTATGGACTATCAAAGTCGAGTTGGGCAATACCTAGTGGCGTGTTGCGGAGCCGTTAATATTGGAAGTACCGTTTGATATTAACATAAAACTTTGTATAACAATGAGGGTACAAATGACCAGCTGAAGGCATTTGGGGGTGAAATTTGATTTGAAATTAATAACTAAATTTTATTAGGTATAAATAAATCTTAATTAGCTTGTGAGTTCCTTCGGGTATCTTTTTTTGTTTGGTCGATTAGGTGCCTTAATTTACTTTAGTTTTAAAAAATACATTTAACAGGTATTATTATAGTCAGTTATAATTAATGCAATTATTATTGTTAATATTTTTATTTTATGCATAAATAATCTAATCAACATTTAAATACATTATATAAGGATATAAAAAAATGCTTAAAATATGCAAATTCACATAATATTTTTTCATTTTATTTTGTAAAATATCTTGGACACGATACACTTCACACACTTCCTAATTGTAAGTTGATACAATGCTTCTGGCTTAGTGTCAACTTACAATTAGGAAGCGACACTGCACTGATAATAATTGTACAAAATCCCAACTTAAACAGATAAACGATGCATGACCATATACTATTCGAAGAAAAATAAACATTATTTTAAATATAAATAAGATTTAAAATTAAAAAAACTACACTAAGTTTCTGTTAGTGTTGAACAAGAAGCAAATGCCATTGGCAAGTTAGGTATCTTATTAATGGTATTATAATACCCATTGTGAAGAAGTCAGTCTTGACTTCGTTATCTTTCGAGCTGAGCGGATGCATTATTAAGTCTTCAGGTAGGGCTGTAAGAAGCATCCACGCGTGAATTGAGATATGACGGATACAGTTTCGAATAACTTTGCTCATAATTTTGTCATATATGATGCCGCCATTTCCGGTTAAATTTTTAACTAAATCAGCTAAAGGTTCTCAATAATGCCTTAAATAAGGCCTTAAATAAGGAAATACGTTTTATTATAAGATTAGGGAAGAAGAAGTATTAGGGAGGATGAGCTAGTGTTATGTATAAAAAAGTCTAGTTGTCTATAGTTGTCTATGTCCTTCCTCGAGGTGTAAAGGTTCTTCATACCGATTACTGAATATCATCAAAATTGACTTAACGAACGGCTAGCAGTGAAAGCATAACAGACAGACAGAATTACTTTCGCATTTATAATATTAGTATAGATTATTTTTTTGAGTATTAAACTGTACTTCATCATTGTGATGCTATGATATTTTTTCAAGTAACTATTATTGTTATCATTTTAACGATCGTTAGGCGTTTTCAATTTACGTAAAAAATCCCTATACGATATTGATTAATAAGATAATAATAAATATGACTAAAAAATAAACATAGATTAAAATAACTGGAGGAAATAAATAATAATTATGTTCTATGTGTATAAATTCGTCCTACCCTCTTATCCCTCTTAAATGAGACCTCGTTTGAGACAAAGTCCCTTATGAAGAGTACTAACGCCTAAGGGCTAAATATTTACACTGCGAACAATTTATGTCCATAATCTTATTTCTACTTTAGTGTTTTGTGCATTGTTTATTTAATTTCTGGGCTCAAAATAATCTCAGACAATTATGTTTGAATAATAAAGTTATTTTAAATAGAAAATGTAATTGTTATTGTTATTACAAGAGTTCGCCAAGGTTTGCTGCTTGGAAAGTTTTCATTTTCGAAACTATGGAATTGGTTTACTTATATTATTATCATGAAATTAATATTTATATAATCTTCTAACTTCTACAGAATTAAATATAAAATTGAAGGTGTATATACTTTTCATATAACCTTATTTTATATAATATCGTATAGTTTGCAAAATCAATAATTATTAGTAAATTATTTAAAAAAATAAGAGTGTAATACTGTTATTCTGTAGAATATACTTTTGCATGAACAAACTTAAAACTCGCCCAGAATACTATTGTGAAATGTCAGAAACTGATAAGCAAAATTGACTTTAATAACAACAACACTTAAAGGACACACGTATCAAAATAGCGTACCACTGTTTGTCAGTTTGCAATAATTTACGACTAAGGTACGAAATATCACCTACTACTGTATAATATCTATTGTATTAGTAACATCTCGATTCCTTACTTTTAAGGTAATCTATTTATTTATTACTTAGGTACCCAAACAGAATATAATCAAGACATACATTAAAATTAGAAATTTATACAATTTCAAGCAAGATTACATTCTAAAACTTCTGTAAACGGCATGCTCATTAAAATAATATGAATACAGTCAGTTGCTTACATAACAATTGATTAAATTTAATAAATTACTAAATAAAGATAATTAATAAATAAAATTAAGATAATTCATCCATTTAAATTAATTGACCAAAAAATAAAATTAATTAAATAACCTTTCTTTCTTAAAGATTTAAGTAATTAAATGACCTGTGTACTGTCCAGTTTTAATTAGTTTATTTCAACTTCAAAATGAGTAGGGATATCAAAATTTTATTGAATCAAATGAAAATTCAAAACTTACTACACTAATCACGATTGCATGGAATGGTGGCAATGTTAACAGCACTTCCGATTTTTTATATTCGTTTTGAACCCTCGTGAAATAAAGACTGTAGTTAGTATGTTTTTCCTCCTATTGGTGTAGGCATTTCCTATACAGTCGTATCCATGGTATTGGATTTATCGAAATTTCCATGCAAATCTTTTACTGGCTAACCATGCAAATACAAACCAGCTTTTTTCATGAAAATCCGTTACATATCCGTTTGCAGTACAGCTATTGTCCGGTGAAATATGGACATATTACCTCGGAACCGAGTCGATAATCCAGTCCTTATGCCATCATAAATAAACATAATCCCTTTAATAGAACAGCCACTAGAAGTGAGACAATTTGCGTAAGATCTTCGTCATGAATATTAAACAATATAATAACAACGTTGATTATTGTCTGAGCGTTTAAACACGGGAAATTGGGGCGTGACGTCACTGCAAATGGCGCCCGAACTGGGGCCATCTCAGGGTCCAACGGTATTTCTTATTAGGAAGTTGAATGAGATTTTTTCTTGTTAACATCGCGAAGAATTCTAATCGACAACATGGTGACGCTAGTAAAATCAGCTTGTGACTTAATTTTTCTTAATTTTTTTTTTCGTTTCGTTTTTCTTATAATTAAAATATTTTTTATTTTATTTTATAATATAAGTCAAGTCATTTCAATTTTATGTTGATTTAACAGTCGGAATATGAAGTTTTAATTGCGAGTATTATCAAGAGACCCAGTCATTTGCGTCCCACATCTCAAATAATAAATTACACAATCGTAAGGAAATATTATAACATGACTCACAAATCCATAGTAATAGGTTATATTTTTATTATAAACCCATCAGACATAAACAACTTCATTTTCTTATCGATGTAAAATAGATTACACATCTTTTTTTATTTACATTACGTTTTTACCATTGTAGTTAAATAGATCAAAATATAAAGTACTTTTGGAAATTTACGCGATTTACAATAAGTCTACGCACTATTTTTGTGTTTTGTTTAGATTTTTGCGGAACGATCGCTCATATGTCGCTTAATCGTCCAACCCACACTGGCCATTAAGTATACACAGATGAAAATCATATTTTTAACTGGCGTATAATAAAACCCACAAAATTCTTGACCCCTTTGAAAATATTTCATGATATTATTCCAGCCGCACAATAGCCACAGCATGAAAGGCGATATTTCAAACGCCGGCATAACGAGAAATCGATTTAAATTCCAAACTTCTCCACAGCCAGGACATAGGCAACCGCCGAAAAGTGCAGCCGTCAGCCCTCCGTATTAGCGTTAACGAAGCGGAGGGGCGCTGTCCCTGTCCCTCCTCAGTCCAGCGAGCTGCAATAAGAGGATTCTGCACCCTTCGACGTAGATGGGCCAAGTTATAGGAAATCAGATCATCTTTAACCAAAATTGGATATTTAAAAATAAAACAGGAGAATAAAACCGATTTAAAATGAAAAAAAAGTATTATTTATAAATTTGACTTACTATTTATTTTTTATTAAATTTAAAGTCTTATAATTCGCTTTTCTTTGTAATATTATTAATATTTCATAGCATTATATCAAAATATATCTTCAAAACATATCAATTTAATATATATTATAATATATAAAACAAATCATCTTTCAAAACTTCAACTATCACGCTGGCTCATGAAATTTAGACCTTATCGTTTAAAAGGAAATTGCATTAAATTATAAGTCGACGAGCAATCACGTTTTGTTTCCCGGTTCTTGAATTCAACGGTTTGAATAAATCTCGCTTCTTAATTAGTGAAATTTTGAACCTTACTCCGATAGATGGCGGATGTCAGCTGTCTCTAAGCCTTGACATTAAATTGACTGTGCTCCTCATTTTGCCGCCTTTTACTCGATTCTTTAGTAGTAAGACGTGAAGGGTGACGGTGGAAAAGTTTTAATAATATTAGAATTTATCACTCGAATACTTTCGTTATGTTTATCGTTGCTTCCATAAACTTGGCTTCTTTTAAACACCGGTGACTATTTTAATCGTATTTGAGTTGCTGCTAGAAATAATAATAAAATATCTACTCAAGCTATATTTTTAACGTTCACTGTAATATTATATTACATATATTTATTTATTTACATACAATAACAATAATTTTAGTTAAAGAAAAGGTGCGTGCAGTCAAATGAAGAAGAAAAAAATATTATTAAAAAAATATAGCTGAATATATTTTTATGTAAGAAGGCAAGAGGCTCTTCTGATGGAAACTGACTACCACCACCCATGAACATCAGCAACATCAGAAGGCATGCAGATGCATTGCAGGCCTTTTAGGAATGAGTAGCCTCTTGTATCAATTCTAAAAACGGGTGGTGCGAGTTGAGAAATGCCTTAAAAATTGCGCTATTGTGGGTTTCCAGACATCGTGGTGGAAACACGAGACGAAAATACACATAATATATTAAAGTAATTAATTATATAAAAGTAAATATAATTTACATACTATTTATATTTGTGACTAAGAGAGTGTATTTTACATACCTGAACAAATGGAACGCATGTATTACAACAGATTCACGGAGATTGTCAGTAGCTTTCGCGTCATTTGATTGCGCAGGTGTTAAATTCCGCAAGATTATAATAAAAGGAAATACACGCAATTTTTTTCTAGGTCTGAATATTATTATTTCACTGTTTATGTAGTAGTATATTAATTGATTTACTTACAGCTTCGAAGCTATTTACCATTTGACAATTAATAATTAAGCTTCCTTTTTTATTCTAGTCACTAAATTAACGAGGCAGTGCAATAGGCTACATAATAAATGGCTCCACTTCTTCAAATACCAGTCTATCAGCAAGCCATTCAGATAGATAGCCTCACAACTTGTCTGGCTTTTAAGTAATAAGGAACAAATTTGATTTTCCTTTACAAAATACCTTGAGAAATGTTTCAATTGGTATTTTCTTAACACCGATATATTAAGGTATCGACAGTATATTTCCACACATTCTGAAGCAAAATTAGGTCTTTGGAACATTGCCAAGTGGAAGATTAGGGTTCCAGGATTCACTCCCACGTTGTTTCGTGTTCTGATTTTTTTTGTCCCGTAATCGAATTTCGCAAGTGGAACTACGATGTTAATGGAGTTGAAGAAATTTATTTAATTTGTCGGAATAATGTAGTATCATGATATATACAGGGTGACTGGTGAATTAGTATCAATATTTAAGGACGTGATATTTGACGACCATATATGACCAAAAAAAAATACATATAACATAAATATTAATAAACTTCTAAGTAAAGTTAACCAAAAGTTATGTAATTAATTACGCGTCATGTGGACGCCCTAGCTGCGCTGACGACACAACACAGTTAGGTACATTTAGTTATCGCGCGGTACTTTCCCTACGTCCAAACGCCGCCGCGTGTTAACAGGGTAGCAGGCTACCTTTGATAAACAAGCATGATCCAATCCCCCTTCATACTTTAAACCTGGCTTAGAACAGGCAAAAATACCAAAATATTTCACTCGTTTAAGCAACAAATTTGTTGACTAGGTAAATGATATGAACTTGGGACAAAAATTAACTGTTTACCTATCTTGGTATTTCCGGCGTATTTAAAAATTGAATCATACTTATTTACAACGATTGTCAATCATTTAACTACCTATTTACCTACATAACTACACTAACCTTAACAAATGTTCAAAGTGAGCTCCTGCTCGTGTGATACACAGTTCGGCACGTTTACGCATATTGTCTTTCACACGCTTTAACACGAATGGGTCACTTTACTACTCACAGTACTCACATTATTCTGCATTTGTGTATTGATAAGCCATACCTAATTACTAATTACGGGTCACACTCACACACGAAACATTAGGTATACGCGTAAGATCGATCGCTAGGGGCGCGCGCGCGGGAAGATGGACGAACCTTACGGCGGCGCTCGCCCGACTAACCTACTAACCTACTAATACTAATAAGCCGCGGGGCAGGGGTTGCGGGGGGCAAACATTACGCCGCACGCGCCGCGGAAATATGTCCACACTTTATTTATTTAAAGTAATTTTTTTGTAAATTTGGTCAAAAATTAAGTACCTATTTTTTTTACATAATTCGAATGAGAATCATGTACCGATTATGCTCCTAAAATATTGATCCTAATTCACCAGTCACCCTGTATAAAGTACACAATAAAACACACCTTTAATTTTAATTATTTGTTCTGACTGAATTTTAAAACACTTACAAAGTACACTCGCTTTAAAAAAATATTGACACTTATTATAAGCGTCCAAAAATGTTTTTTTTTTTTTTTATAGAACAGGAAGGCGGACGAGCATATGGGCCACCTGATGGTAAGTGGTCACCAAACGCTCTTAGACATTGGCACTGTAAGAAATATTTACCATCGCTTATATTGCCAATGCGCCACCAACCTTGGGACCTAAGATTTTATGTCCCTTGTGCCTGTAATTATGTTTAGTCTTTATTTGTAATCTATATATGTATGTATAATATACATATATGTATATATATATAAACGAAATGACACTGTCTGACTGACTCACCGCGAGATCTTAGATCTATATGTTCGATTGACTTGAAATTTAACGTAGTTACTTCCTTCGCGACGTAAACGCTTATTAAGATTTTACACATCCTATTTTAACTCCTAAAATAATATTTTCATCATTTACTCGTACAAATCTGGGACGAGTAGCTAGTATAAAATATAAATTATAAACCTTTTTGAAAACCAAAAGTTAGCGTGACTCAGACATGCTTACTATTATAATTTCACATACTTAAAAAAACAATTAGATTTTTAAAATCAAAGTTCAATTATAAGCTGCGTCATCACAGGTTCATTAAATATAATGAACCTTTTACCTAACATTCTTATTCGACATGTTTCAAAAACTTGACGTAAAAAAAACACACACACACACCCGATACGTACACTGACCTCATTATCTAAATTGTTCAATCTAAATTTTATATATAAGGACACATTTTCCTCGAGTATAAAGTTACATAATCCTATATAGGATCAAGGTCGCCTTAGATGTAAGAAAAATCACGAGAGAAACGAGTGACGAATACGTAACGAGGCGACAAGAACCACAGACATACAAAATGCTTAGAAGTGACATAAGATGTTTCATATTTCAAATATTTTTTCTCAGGTCTCTATAGACAAGTAGATCTTTATTTTCAGACCGATAGTAAATTTTCAATAATCAATAATGACATAACGTTTCTATATTGAATAACGATCTTTGACTTGGATAAATAAGGAGCCTTGGTAAGGAAAAGGTAGAATACAATTTATATTGTAATCTGATTTTTAAAAATGTTCTGGTATACATTTTAATCTTATACCAATGCATTAACAAAGTAACAAACTGTAACAAGCAGGTGTAACAAGCAGGTGATATTATATATCGCACTGTAAATATTCCTCAATTAGAATATCGATTAAATATTATTTTATTTAATAAAACAGATACAAAAAGCTCAACAGAATTATGTATAAAGATATGCTCGTCTAAATGAGATGCCTTCCAGCAGCACATGTAGAAAAAAGACGTATTAATAAGACTTAAACATGTGCGATTATACAAAATTAGTTTAAATAATTATCATAGCGAGTAATATATAATAAATAATTATTATTTTATATCAAGAAAGCACTTCTATTTCAACATAGATCTGATATCGCGTACAATATAAAGAAATATTTATAGCACGTATTGTCCTCCAGACCGATTTCGGCCACGGCGACCAATCTCAAGAGAGATTAACCAACTGCGCAGGAGATATTATAGTGCATACGTGTGTGCGCAAAAACAGGTACACTCTATTCCCTAACTATCATAATCCGATGGGATGGCAATCCGACACGACCGGAAAGAGCTCAGGCGCAGGACCAACGGCTTTACGTGCTTTTCGAGGCACGGGAGTGTACACACTTTCAACTTTCAGACTCCAGGCTGCTACTGAGAATTTTCTAACAATAAAACCCAATAACTTTTATTGCCCCGGCCTAAGAATTGAACCCAGGACCTCCGAGTCAGCGGCCTTACATATAGCCACTAGACCAAAGAGGCAACCACGTATATACTGTTACATTTAAATAATTGTTTTTTAAATCTATACTAATATTATAAATAGGTAAAGTTTGAGAGGTTGTAGGGGTAATCTCTGGATCTACTGAAACGATTTCGAAAATTATTTTACCAACAGAAAGCCAAATCATTTGTGAGTGTCATAGGTCATATATTAACCCGAAAAATGAAAAGACACAAGGTAGTGGGATTTTCAAAGTAAGTTGGTGAAAAAACGGTCGAACGAAAAGGTTTCTTACGAACACTGCCTTAACGATGGGAGATATATGATTAAGTCCTTGAGAAAAGTTGTAGAGCTTGATAATGCCTACAAAAAAGCCAGCGACATTATATGTCTAACTTTTATATTTGTCACAAAAAATTAGTTGTTATTTTAAAAAAATAATTTAAATTTAGGTCATGTTTATTGGTGATATTATCAACAATTATGAATTCTTATCAAAATAAATAAACTTATCGTCTCAAGTGTTTAAAACAAAGGCCTTTCCCTTTTACTGCATATAATTTGGACGATGGGTAAAGAGACAATACGACATCGGTATGGAACCGCGACCGTGTCGTAATCTATTTAATGATATTTCTATTCGACAGTTTTTTTTCATAAACAACAATCAATCTTTAAATTAATTTAGAAATAAATTGCTTTATTATCAAGAATATTTTATTTAGATAAAATTTATTTTTTACAGTTTGTTTTTTGCTTGCATAGTTCAAGAGATAATTTAAAATATCAAACTTGAGAGACAATTTATTAATGTTCGGCCAATCGATCACAAGTAAAAATGTTTACCACCCAACAAAGTGGGCACGGATCAGCTAGTAATATATAAATTGATGATTATTTTTTTTATAAAATTTCACAACAAAGTTTTAAATACATTATTTTTATTTAATTATCAAAACTGTTAAATCTAAGGTCTTCAATCTTTAAATTAATTTAGAAATAAATTGCTTTATTATCAAGAATATTTTATTTAGATAAAATTTATTTTTTACAGTTTTTTTTTTTGCATGCATAGTTCAAGAGATAATTTAAAATATCAAACTCGAGAGACAATTTATTAATGTTCGGCCAATCGATCACAAGTAAAAATGTTTACCACCCAACAAAGTGGGCACGGATCAGCTAGTAATACATAAATTGATGATTAATTTTTTTATAAAATTTCACAACAAAGTTTTAAATACATTATTTTTATTTAATTATCAAAACAGTTAAATCTAAGGTACAATCTAATATATACAGTAATATTTTAGGTTTTTACATTATATATTATTTTATGAAAACTTAGAATTGACATAATATATTTCAGAAATCGCAGTCCTCAACACTTCATCCCTAACTGATACTGACAATCAGACATACCGCAACATTGACTGAAGTTCTGTTTAAATAATAAGTTATTATTTTATTACCGTAACTGTAAGTCTTAAAAGACGAAAAAATTCTTTTGTTTCAGTAATTAAAAAAAGGACGCCAAATTGCTTGAGCAGATAATATTAATAAAATGTACAGTGACTAACTGACCACGGTTAAATCATCGAAGCGACTAAATCCAAGTTTGGTAGCCTTGGCTAGAGGTTATAGCCAGGTTGCTAAGAAACACCCGGTTTAAGCGAAACTTTGCTTAAACTGTCCGTAACAGCCTGTGAATGTCCCACTGATGGGCTAAAGGCCTCCTCTCCCTTTTTGAGGAGAAGGTTTGGAACTTATTCCTCTACGCTGCTTCAATGCAGGTTGGTGGAATACACATATGGCAGAATTTCAATGAAATTAGACACATGCAGGTTTCCTCGCGATGTTTTCCTTCACCGTAAAGCACGAGATGAATTATAATCACAAATTAAGCACAAGAAAATTCAGTGATGCTTGCCGGGTTGGAACCCATGATCATCGGTTAAGATTCACGTGATCTTACCACTGAACCATCTCGGCTTTTTGCTTAAACGCTCCTATCTAAACTGCTACTCGAGTCAGGAAGTAGCCGCACTAGCTGTTTGGATGGATGTGCGCTATCTCCGCTTCTAGAATAACATTTTATTCATTCATTACATAATATAATATGAATATGAAAGTATTTTAAGATAAATGGTATATGACAAAAGAGCAGATTAATGATATTATGTACCCGTTATTGATATCATAACTCTGAATTAATGTTGATTGTTTCTGCAACAAACATACACTTTATGAGTCTGTTACACAGGGTTATAATAAAACGTTCAAATTTTTTCAATAGTGTATTGCAATAAAATATTATAAACTAACGACTTTATATATGATATCACATCTTGGGAATGAGACGATCGCCTTTACGCCAGCGTCACTGAATTTTTACTAACATCACACAAGACAAACATGAAGAAACCTAATGTCGAATGGTATTTTGGGCTAGTCTTACTGGAATAATCTTGGAACCTTAAGATAATAGACGACCTCTGTCCAGCAATGGGATCTTAAAGTCTGTTTAAATTATTAAAAAACGCAAACAAAAACGAAATATGTATCACTTTGAATTATTCCTCTAAAATAAAAAGAAGTATTTACTTAAATGATTTTAACTCAACATTTTTATCTTTTAACCGTGTTTCCATTTTAAACAAACCTCAGACAGCTTTAAGTAAAGGATCGAGGCTGCAATGCATTGCGTCTAAAGCCTAATGAATGGTAATTTTATTTAATGGTAATGCAAATGGCTTTCGCTCGTGTGTTGGTAATAATTATATATTGCTTTAATTTAGAATTAAATTATTCCTAATAGCTCAACTATTACTTCTTGAATTACACTTTTTGTTATTTATTTAGTATATTTTAAGTATAAAAAGATTTATAGAACGGATAACATTTGTATAATAGGTTTCCAAGTACAACTTAGAACTTGAAAGGTAAACGTATCAGGGACAAATAATGACTGCAAACATTTATAAGTACACTATTTCCTTGTATTACTTTTTAAAATCATTTATTTCAAGTAATTTGTTATTTCATCTATATTAATATTATTAATGTAAATATATATGTCAGACTGTCTATCTATTACGCTTTCACGGCTAAGCCACTAAACCGATTTTGATAAAATTTGATAAGAAAGAAACTTGTACTAAAAAGAATATAAGCCTACCCAAATGCGACTCAAAAGGCCGGCGAAGCCATGGGCGAAAATTAGTATAAAAATTTGTTTCTCGTTAATTATGTGCGAACATAAAGCAATATATGTTTGTTATTTATATAAGTTTGGTGTTCTTATTCTGTTTATAATTTAATTTAAAGAAATTTAAAATTAAACACGAAATCTATTCAAACTAATAATACAAACACAAAAACGGAAGCCAACAGTGACATTAGGCTTGCTTTTGGTCTATTTTCACTTAATAACATTCCCGTAGCCGAAGCCGAGATGGCCCAGTGGTAAGACCGCGTGAATCTTAATCGATGATAGTGGGTTCAAGCCCGGGCAAGCACCGCTGAATTTTCATGTGCTTAATTTGTGATTATAATTCATCTCGTGCTTTACGGTGAAGGAAAACATCGTGAGTAAACCTGCATGTGTCTAATTTCACTGAAATTCTGCCACATGTGTATTCCACCAACCCGCATTGGAGCAGCGTGGTGGAATAAGCTCCAAAGCCTTCTCCTCAAAAAGAGGAGAGGAGTCCTTTAGCCCAGCAGTGGGACATTCACAGGCTGTTACGGTAACATTCCCGTAACATTGAGACTTACTTTCATTTGTCCGCAATAAAATTAAAATGAACTTTTGAAAAGCTCGGTGACTTAAGCAGATTTAACCGACTCGATTACAATTGTTCACTAAGCTATATTAGTAAAGTTTAACCTTTTTCCAGTCAAGAAAAATATGTAAACAGAAATCTAAAAGGCCACTCATCAGATATTCTCCTACCAAACAGTAAAATGTGTTTAATATTTCTTACATCACCAATATCAATGGGCGGTGATGACCACTTACCAATAGGTGGCCTATTCGCCATTTTCTATATTAAATATATATATATAGTATACTGTATTTCAATATGTAAAGTTACGCCTTGAAGTTAGGAAGGTCATTTAAATCTACGTCATTCATATTTCTATGTGTTAGTGTGTATCTATAAATCCTGTCTATATCTGTGTCCTAATCGCTGTTTATTGGACCAATAAACTCGCTTAATTTACACGTCATATTAAATAATGGTTCATTCAGTCAAGTTGTCTGTTACGCCATGACCCGAACTAGTTATTCAATATCAAATATCAGTAAGTCTAGACTCCAGGACTAAGTTATGCTATAAATTTAATGTTTCAGAACATGCGGGAAGTTTGCTCTGATATAATGTTTTCAAAACTAACAAAGTTTTTCGCATAATGAAAGCCTTTCAATGTTACAGAACAGGCAACCATATTATACATATTATAATTAGTTTGAACTATATCATTATTATAATTGTTTTCTATTTTATTTGCATTTTCAACATGTAATATAATAGTAAATATATGTATGCTCGATATCCCTCGCTCTCATGACGAGGATAGATGAAGGAGGACGATAGAATGGGACGACAATTCGATATGATCTCAGACAGATCAGGCACTGGACCAAACGGTTTTCTGAGGAATAGGAACACTATCAACTTCCTAACTCTGAAACATCTCCTCTGAGATAAATCATCTTCCGAGAGACAGGCAAACTAACTTCCTAACTATGAAACATTTCTCCGTATTATAAAAGATAAATTTATGCCTTTTTGGTCATCATCCCCACCACCACCATACTAACATTATAAAGAAATAAAATTTGTTTTTTTTTGTGTTTATTTGTATTGTACTCAAAAACTACTAAACGATTTTAAAAATCCTTCTTCCTAGAAAAAGATTGATTTTCACCAAGTAACATAGACTATATATTATATTTTTTTAAATAGAGATCTCTACGACAACTGCAATAATTTAACACATTGTATCAAATATTTTCCTATTAAATATATCCTAAGATACAATTGTACAACCCGGACGAAGTTTGGGGCGGGCCGCTATGCAATATACAAATGTAAGCGTGACGTTTATTAAGCGGCGATAAAAAATGTTTATAAATAACGATAGTGTATTAAGAGTTGAAATGTCATTTTGAAATAGTCAGGATACCGGGTAAGTGAGACAGACAGCAGAGGCGGTAATCAGGCTCTCGGCCGAGCCGTACAATGCTGTCGACGCCGGATTAAAACTTTCGCTTTACGGGCTTGGTGCAAGTGTCCTCAATAAGTCATATTAAAACATTCGAAGTTGTTACTTAACGGTATAAACCGTCTAGGCATATACTTGACATGATAGATCTTGATCCTTGATTAATTGTTGTTCCAATTTACAACAAGAATATCAATTTTACTATCAAAAATAAAAATATTATGAATTTTCTATTTTCAAATCTACTTAAATGATAGATGACTGATTATTTATTTACCCATGTTTAAGGTTTAGAAAATACGATTTTAATATTTTTTTGGATTTAATAAATAAAAAAAAGTATTTATTTCTGTATTTTGATCTTCTGCGCAAGACGAGATAAAATTTAAAAACAAATTATTCACATTAAGATTAAGTGGTCGCTTGTCGGGGTTTGAACCATTGATCTTTGTTTATAGAACCAGTTGTTAATAACTGAGCCTTTTCTCCCAAAACCCGCTCTACTCTCATCCTTTAAATCCAGTATACACTGTAACTTTTGAATCATTTCGACATCAGGATTTTGCATACTTACTCACAGACAGTAAAATATTTCTAAAAATTACTTCATTATTTAAATTTAAATTTATAAAAGAAAAAACTTAATAGCGCTAATTCTATAAATATTTTAAATCTTATTAATATTTACAAGAGAGCTAAATTACAACTAAATTAATTATTGATATTATTAAAGTAAAAAAAAAAACTTTATTAACGCCAATATGAACAGACTAACAACTATGAGAACTAGACTATTATATACATATTATATACACATACATAATCAATCTGTATATAAAAAGAAATCCTGATATTTTTGACATAGCTTAACTGTATGAATAATAATTGTACGTAAGAATTTTAAAACTTTAAAATGTTTTAATAAAACTAAGCACGAAAGCAACATAAATTATTATTAAACTTAAGCAACTTATTACATTATGACTTGTTGTATGTAAATATAACACAATCTGTTATTACTTGCAGTGGCACCGTACATTAACCAAACAATCACCCTTATAATAAACTGTACAGACGCGCTTTTAATTAAAAAACATACGAACATTCTATTGTAGATGTCACGGCACGATTACGACAAGACATTATTTATTAATATTAAAAATTAAAATGTTTAATTCATGAATAATTTTATGTAGTTATTATGTAGATAGCCGAAATGGCCTAGTGGTTAGAACGCGTGAGTATTAACCGATGATCGTGGGTTCGAACCCGGGCAAGCACCACTGAATTTTCATGTGCTTAATTTGTGTTAATGATTCATCTCGTGCTTGTCGCTGAAGGAAAACATCGTTAGGAAATCAGCATGTATCTAATTTCATTGAAATTCTGCCACTTGTGTATTCCACCAACCCGCATTGGAGTAGCGTGATGGAATAAGCTCTAAATCTTCTCCTCAAAAGGAAGAGCCTGATACTACTGATATTATGTAGATAATTTATATGATCACCTCAACTCGGTTACTCTACAAAGGCTAAAAAGAGCCAATAGCAGTTAAAAAATATACAATACAAGCACTTTTGAATCATATTATAATATAATTACACATTGTGTAAAGCCACCGGCTTGGAATATAGATTACATGGAGTAGAATTAACAATATCTTAATAGCTCTTATTTTCACAAATATACAATTATTATACATTAATAGTAGAAATCAACAAATATTACTATTAGTTATCCATACATTTTTTACCCAAAAGTAATAGTCACTACAAATGCCTCGCTTACATAAATCATATATCTTAAATTCATTTAAATATATATTAATATAAATATATGTCATGAAAATTACTTAATAAACAAACAGCAAGCAACAGAAAACTTTTCTAATTAGTGTAATAACTACAATAAAAGAATCGGTAAGTATAAACGGGCCCGCTCAGCACAGACCCTATTGTTTCAATAGTGAGATATTTTTAATTAAGAAAATCGGACATTGTCGTTCAGAGGGGCCCGTCAATGATTTCTTCGCCCTTTGTCTCGTCTCTCGGTACTTTTAACGTACATTAAAGAAATGAAGTAACGCAGGAGCCTGTTGACATTTTAATTGTAGCCTTTTAGTTGATTAAGTCTTTGAGTTGTAAACTCGCATTGACTGTTTGCATTTGAATTACAATTACAGTACAGTAACAGCCTGTTAATGTCCCACTGCTGGGATCAGGCCGCTTATTCCACCACGCTGCTCCAATGCGAGTTGGTAGAATACACATGTGGAAGAATTGCAATGAAATTAGACACATGCAGGTTTCTTCACGATGTTTTCCTTCACCGTCAAGTACAAGATTAATTATAAACACAAATTAAGCACATGAAAAATCAATGGTGCTTGCCCGGGTTTGAACCCACGATCGTCGGTTAAGATTCACGCGTTCTAACCACTAGGCTGTCTCGGCTTTTCAATTACATACTATAATCTTTAAATATTTTAACGTTTATTGTTTGTAATTTTTTTATATGTTTTCAGCAGCTTTTAGAAATAAAGTTTTAATAAAACGATTAGTAATGTACATTGAATTGTAAACGTTCGTTAAAATCTATCAATCAGGATTAAAATAAACCTTATAAGCTATTTGAGCGAGAACTTAAATCGAAAACCTATGTAAAAAAAGTCTATTAAAATATGTAAACTATTATATTCGCTGTGTCGCAGCGGGGCGCGTTAAATTGGAAAATTCTCGTACTGGCCGGCACCCATTGATTTTCTACGACAATGGCATCCGAGAGCGCACTAATCTTTTCATTAAAAACCGATTATTCGCTGCACGAGCCGTTGCACTAATAGGAATAAAGAAATACAAATATATAACACACTTACTAGCACCCTTATTCCAAGTACTTAAGATATATTTTCATATAATTAAAACGTAGTTATAAGCTTGCATGATGCCCTCTACAATATGCCACGTCGCGCATCTCTGACGCTACGCGATGACATTTCAATTTGAATTCTTGTTGCGAATCCGGGAAATGTTATTAAAAAAAGTTTTATACGAAAATTTGACGCACGACCGATTGAGAGATTGTTGATTACAGTATCGTTGAGTGTGACGTCACCAGGAAACGAGCAACTTTCGCCTTTTGATCAAGATAGTACACGTTGCCTAGTAATTTATTGTCACCGAAACAGCCATTTCAAACTAATATCCCCAAACTTATATATTTATTATTTTGTTATACTTAAGTGAAATAATAATAATGTACATTTTTTATTAAATATCGCTATTAAAATTTATACAATCAATAGCGCTTGATAATGCAAATATAATAAATAGTTTTCATCTTAAAATCTGCTTAGAGTAGGACGAAACAGATAAGAATTTTTTTTTTTAATTTTACCGTCTTTTGTTATTTTCTTGTATTATTACTCACAGTCCCATTGTCTATTTTTCATTTAATAAGAGAGAAGAATAATTTTATAATTTAAAATCTTTGTTCCATTTATTTGTTTGTTTTATTTATATTTATATTCAGGAAGACAAAGAGCAAATGAATCAGTTAGTGATCTAGCTATGATATTGCTAGTGTTTATGACTATAAATTTAATAAATTTATGACTATAAACACTAACAATGTTTCAACGTAATGCCAACTATGAAATCTAAAATAATTACACTGGCTTCTTGACCCAAATCGTCGCAGTAGTAACAGCCTGTTAATATCCCACAGCTGGGCTAAGGACCCCACTCCTTTTTTGGGGAGAAGGTTTCGTACCTTCCCAGACAGGCTTGCACAAAGCCCTACCACTAAGAAATATAATATCCAAGATAAATCTTCTCACATATAATTTCCAGAAATGACCTCAAGTGATTTTTATATAAGGATAAAGAAATAATTCAAGACACGACAGTATGGTCAGTTGCAGTGGAGAGAACGTGTAATGTCGATTTGATGAGTAATTATTGACACATGTGTTAGGGTAGTGTATAAGTGTAGTCTAAGAGCTGGAGACAAAAAAATCATTTCGCTGATGCTCAAAATTCAATCAAATATCCCAATTTATAAAATAATAAATAATGTTTTTTCCAAGATGAATACTTGACTGCACAAACATGGAAATATTTTTTTGTTGACGTAATCAAAAAACACAAAATATTCATAAATTTTATCCTTAAGTAATTTGTGAATCAGTGTATTATTGAATAAAGAATAAAAATATCATCAGACAAACACGGCGTGGAACTCTAATGTATCTTTAATAATCAAAACAAAGTAACATTAAACTATCAAAAGTATTTTATATTTAATCTACTTTAACTACAACTAAATAATAAAATAAAATAAAGAAAAACACAAAATATACGAGAAAAGATTTGTAATATATTTTAAATAGGTAAAATTTCTTTGTAATCCATAGAAATAAAATGTATCTAACAATACATAGATATATATTCTTAAATGTGTATAATACCTAAACTTAAACCAAAATAAAACGCACAATAACCACACAAACATAATTGTCACGATACTTAACGTCAAAACAACTGTCAAAGTTCTTAGCACGTCACTTGAATACAGTGAAGAACGTAATCACAGCTCCTCGACTATCCCCCAAGGTTGGGGTAAAGAGAGCTCTTCAAGTAATAACTGAGGTGCAACTGTGACCGATTCATTCACCCCACTCTCCCCACACCATATTTTCATGTTTGTTTGATTTATACGCGTTTACACGTTCCGTGTTCCGTGGTAACATTTACAAACAGGTTAGTTGTTGCTTTATCAAAATATAAATGAGTTTACTGACGTTGAAATTATGAGCTCAATGTAAACATGTATCATTCCTCAGGAGTCTCTTTGGCTTGGAGCTTATTCCATGTTTACATATTCTGAACAAAGATGTTTTATTACATATTTCTTTCCATCTCATCTTCTGAAAATATAATGCAGAAGATAAACCGTCTGAATCACTGTGAAGGTCACAGATTTAATCCAAGCAAGCACTGCTGAATTTTCAATAGCTCAACAGTTGGTCATCCAGGCCATGTCGATGCAAAACATTGTACTATTTCATTTACAAAAAATTATATAACATTGATAAATTGTTTACAATCATTAAAATCGCAGGATGTAATCAACATAGCACTAGTTTAAGCCATAATGCTCAGTTTACACACGAGCCACTTCATATCTAACGGAGAGGTTTCGATTGGTTTCGACAAAGTACATTAGTTGGTATCCCAAATAATGGTGGAGGAAAACCCGAACCTGGACCCGAAATGTAATGCCGAATATTACTGGGACAGATGGCCCAGAGATAGAACATGTAAAACGTTACTGAAGATTTGCGGGTTCAAACCGGCCAAGTACCAATTACTTTCATTGGTGTTTATTGCTTTATTTATTTTGTGCTTAATAGTGAAATAATCTTCAGAAACATATATGTGTTAAATCAAATTCTGCCACATGTATGTTTCCCAACCCGCATTGATGTAAGGGGAAGGAATACGCTCCAAACCTTCTTCATGAGAGGAGAGAAGACCTGACCCACTAGTGGGATATTTACTGACCGATATTTAAAAAAATACTTATAATTAAATTAATGACATACACATAATATCCACATCATTGGTGTTTTAAAACTAAAAACACCACATATTTAAATGATGAAAAAAATCTATAGTTCATCCCACTTATCTCTCATAACATGAACCGTACTCGTTTAAATTATTAAGTTACGTTCAAAGCAACAACTAGCCGCTTAAGTCACAAGTTGGCCGGTTAAGTTGAACTAACTACAACTGTTTCACACTGATCCTTGTAGACCAGTTAAGTGTTAAGCTTATCGTTAACACGAATAACCGGTATTTCGGAATTATATTTTGACAGTATTTTGTATTGACTCTTTTGATAAAAACATCATAAACACCTATATCAAACAGAACCCATAAAGGTGACCTGTTTAAGGCGTTTTTAAAGGAAGTATCACGAAAGAACGCCCAAGCGATCCCATATCGTCCCCCGAAGAAACGGAGTAGGTACGCTAGTTTTTTAGTGGGTATTCAAGCGCACTAGGCACGCTAAACGCTCTAGGCATCAGCGAGTTCTACATACAAACCGATGTGGGCTCCAACGCGAAAAGGCCATCGTTATCGAACTTCATATTATATTTGTTTTACTGAATACCTATGTAAAAATAGCTGGCATAATTACATATATACTACCCTTATAGCAGCACCATAATCAAAATATTCTCTAGTCGAGTGCACTCATAAAAGCACTTTTGAATTGTCATGTCACTGTATTTAATTAAAAGCTCAACCCGTTTCAGAATTTAGATTCTACGGAGAATGAGCAGTAACTCATAACTCAGGTATAGTTTATCTTTTCCACCAACTTACATAGGTATGTTAATTAAATATAATAAAATTGATTATTTGTCCTGTATGAAAAGCAACGAAAACCTCCACGTTTTTATCATATATATATATTCTTCTATCTTATCAATGTTTTCTTCATTCGAAATTCAAACATTTTTGCAGAAAGTTTCAATTTCCGATTCTTTTTTTTTCATTTCCAATTAATGTCATTATCATAAATCTTGACTATTATTATATCAACATTGTTCATACAAACATCTCTTTAGATTTATCACTAGAGATATTGAGAAGCAGCATATTTCTATGACTTTATCACTTAATAAAACTTCACATCACATATTGCGTGGCAATTCATTTATCTTTTATATATTTCTTATCAACAGATACATAAAATTACATATATAAAATATAAACTATGAAGTCGAAACCGGAAAAGAAGCGTTCAACTTCAACTGAAAAAGTTAAAAACTTGTTAAATCTTAAGCTTTATGTTAAGCTCTAAGTTTAGATTAAGAAATATGTTTAATATATTTTTTTTCTATTTTATAAAAGAATACGCTTGAGTGAACCTCTTTGAATACTTTTTTAAAAAATATTTTCATTCCTGGAGCATTTTAACTAAAGTTTGATATCTACGCTGATTATGAAAGTTACTATTTTTATTTTAAAACAGTAAAGCCGATTATTTCTATTAAAAGCAACATAATGCAGTTATGTTATACCATCTAATAAATTCGTGGTTCGTACATATGTTACCCTAAATAGGCTTTTATGAGCTTTGAATATGAAAATAGAGTTCATAATTCAAAAAGTATCTTTTACTGGTGGTAGGGCTTTGTGCAAGCTCGTCTGGGTACATAGCACCCACTCATCAGATTATTGTATTGTTGTCTTTCGGTTTGAATGGTGAGTGAGCTAGTGTAATTACAGGCACAAGGGACATAACATCTTAGTTCCCAAGGTTGGTGGCTCTTTGGCGATGTAAGCGATGGTTAATATTTCTTACAATGCCTATGTCATGTCATGTTGTCCTATGTCATGTGTGTAGGACATAGGACATAGGACAACATGACATGATTTACCATCAGGTGGCGCATATGCTCGCCCGCCTACCTATACTATAAATAAAAAACAATTTATTGATGATTACACCAAGTTCATTAAATTTAAGCGAGAATTCTAAGACGATTGATGTTCAAACAGTTTGACCTTGACAAAGTTTCATACAACTTTCAGACATTTGACGATCGTGTTCTGAAGTGAGTTTTTAATTTGTTCTTCCGGAATAGTTCTACTCATTCAATAATTACTTCTGCAACACTTAAATTGCCGTTATTCTATTTGTTAGTAGTGGACGCTGTATGGATTTAGCGTAATTTTACGGCCTGGTTGATGCTAATTATCTATGGGAATTCTTAGGATGGTGGATTGTTTCCCCACCATCATAAGGTTGAAACGCTCACGTTCTTGATTGATGGTCAGTAAGCTCTTACGACACCCACGGGAGGCGGTCGGATGGATATCTTCTCCTCTGTAGGAACTATGCCTCGTATCTTGTAAAAACTCTTTTTGTGATGAATATTTAATCTACAAATAAGTAACAGCTCATATATATCCCAATTCTGGACTCAGAGTCTACGTTCTTTTTTCACTTCAACGACTCATCCGACAAATGATTTATTACAAAATATAAATCAAGCCTATGAAAACTATGTCTTGCTTTCCTGTATTTGAACCTATCTTCAATTAAGATACGAATATTTTATCCTTCCGGCTATCTCTGCTCATCTACATAAAATGTTCTATTTTATTTTAATAATGTGTATACTATACTTAGGATTTAAATTGCATACTATTAAACCATTATCAAACCCCCAAGGAATATAAAGTAGTTGATCATTAATATAGACAAAGCCGAGGGCGAGCGATACTAAATTATATTTACCATTGAAACGTGCTATCCAGGGCAATAATTGTGAATCAAAGAGCCAATATGTTGGACGCAAAATAAGCGTTTACGATTCGTATAACGATGCCCGCTTAATTTTGATTGGCGAACCGCCCGCGGTGATTGAGGCGATTTTTCAAATTACAATACTGAAAAAGTTTTTGTAACATTTATTATTGTGTCAAGCCTTATCTGTTTAAAATTTTACACTCTTCTATAATTGAAAGTTTGTTCATAAAGATACTTGAACGGTTCATCACCTTTTTATGCACAAGTGACGTCACTTCTACATCCCATGGTCGGTAGTGAATAGATAACGTAAGTGATTGAAGCGTCTTAAATCGCTAATATATGTATGTGAAGATAATCACTTACAAACCAATCAAATCATTTTTTTTTCAAATAGTCTTTTACATGTACTCCTGACTTATGAATCTTAAAGCGCTACCACCGCTTCGGATTGTGAATTCTACCGAGCACTGGCAAGAAACTCGATAGTTGCTAGCAACAATATGAATCAAGTAGTCCATTTGCAACAACAGAATTGTTGTGAAAAATAAGGAAAAATACCTAATGTTATAATTTTACGGCTTCATTCATAATGATTCAACGAAATGTATTTAATCACATCACTCTCAGCTCTTTAATTTTTTTTATTAACATTTTAGGACACTGATATACAGCAGGTACCATTTATAGAGAATGCACGCCAAAAATTTAAATGGTCGAATAATCGTTTTGAGCGAATAAACAAAAATTGTTGTCGTAAAAATAAGTTTTACATGTGTAACGTAAGTGCGGTGAAATTATAGACAGGGTAGATGTAGACGAACGTTTATTCTTACAAACGCCTATTTTTATTTACTGTATACCAAAGAGTAGAACTCCTTAATGACTAATGCTTTTTCGTCTACTTATAACTTCCTAACCAAACCTTTTAAGAAACGCGATCTGTTTTAGGCTTCATACGCACCTTCCATCAGAAATAGTTTTCAGTGATCGTTCATAATATTTAAATATACGTATATAAATATAGGTCTATAAATATAATGATAATTATTATATTTCAGTTACAGATCTAAATCGTACTAATCATCTACGGAATTTATACCAAAAATTTGAATTTGAAGTTTTCATTTATTATTATTCCACAAGAAGAGCAATTACGCTAATAGCAAGACGTAAACTTCTTGTTTTATAATATTAGAGAATACTTATTATAGATAAATATAGTAAATTAGTCAATATTTCTATATTCCAAGGAAACAGCTTTAGGAGTGGCGTTTCAATAAAGCCAACCGCGCGCTCGCAGACTCCACCTGGAGCCAGCGGTCCGCAGCCGGCGACGTGATTTCGATATTTCGCTCAATGATGAACCGTAGTCCTCAATAAAGAGCGTTAGTGAAGCTCGATTATATGTTGTAGAGATTTACGGACATTTAGTTGAGAAAATCGACTTCAATAAAATATAACTTCTAATATCGCTATTCAAGATTGACCGATTGATTTTATTCTAATTTAGATCTGTTAATAGTGTTCAATTATTTATATTTGAATTTTGTGTATATACAGACATTGGCAGGCCGGTTGGCGTGGCTTTGAGTTACCTTTCATGGCGAAGTTTGTGGGTTCGATTCCCATCCAGGACAGACATTTGTATGCATGAACATGTCTGTTTGTTCTGAGTCTGGGTGTAATTATATATACAAGTATGAATTTACAAAAGAAAGTAGTATATGTATTATATCAGTTGTCTGGTTTCCATAGTACAAGCCCTGCTTAGTTTGGGATCAGATGGCCGTGTGTGAATAATGTCCCAGGATATTATTACATAAGTATAAATATATTTATTTTTTGTAGTATTTTTTGTTCGTCTTTTTCACACTAACAAACACCCAAAACCAACTAAGGATAGCAATTATGCTATTTGATATTGAAGCAATCTGTTACTCGATACTGATTTTTATAAACATACATAAAGTATATAATAAACAAATATACGTACTCTATATATCATTGTATCGTTTGAACTTATAATCATTATTAAATGCAACGTTAAAATAACCGCGCGTTTAAAAGGCCCGTCTGCACATCGTTTGTTTTACCGTTTTGCAATTAAGCCGGCTGAGTGGTGGATTGTCGCGAGAGGAGATTGTTTTTGTTTTCACAGCCCTCCGTGATGTAAGTGAGAGGATAGTGGGGATTCCCTAGACATGGCGGAAGGTTTTTCAACGTACGAGTATGAAATACAACAAAAAAACATGTTATGTCCTTGTACTATGTTTCTAGCTCGAATGCGAAATTGACCTAAATTATAACTATGTTAATAAAGATTAATGCCATCAGTTAATAACATTGTTAAATTCAAACATCGAATGTTTTTTTTATTTGAAAATCGAATTAATGTGTAAGATAATTTATCATATCATTACTTAATTATTAAAATAATATATAATCATAATAATAAATGATAATTAATCATTCAAGACTAAAATAGAGTTTCGACAACCTCCTTAGAAAACCTACTATATTAAAAAAATATTTCTGTATATAGTCTAATTAAAGTATCAAATTTATAAATTATTCAAGTAATTAAGAAATACATTTCTTTTGCGAATACATAATATATTCACAGTTTTTCATGCACTAACACTTTAGCACTCACACATGCACAAATTCGTACACCTAATTATAGTATAAGCATACATACGTAAATACTGCCAATGTATTCTATAAAATTTAATGCCAATGTATTTATATGGTGGTAGGGCCTTGTGCAAGCTCGTCTGGGTAGGTACCACCCAATCATCAGATATTCTAGTGCGAAACAGCAGTACTTGGTATTGTTGTGTTCCGGTTTGAAGGGTGATTGAGCCAGTGTAATTAATTACAGGCACAAGGGGCATAACATATTAGTTCCCAAAGTTGGTAGCGCATTGGCGATGTGGGCGATGGTTAACATTTCTTACAACACCAATGTTTATGGGCGTTGGTGACCACTTACCATCAGGTGGCCCATATGCTCGTCCGCCTTCCTGTACTATAAAAAAAGCATTAAATTATATTGTACGTAACGTCACTATGTATATCACTGTAGTATACCACATAGACGTACTTACAAGGTTATATAACATTGTTCAATCTCCCATATTTCGACAAGTATTAGCGGTTAACAAATCTGTCCATATATGTTGTTTGAGCTACCTTAACTATGGCGGGATAATTACCAATCCTTTGTTAACTATAGTAGTTAAATTATATCCTTAATAAATAGATTTAATTGTTACAAATAATTAAAATATTTTAAAAAGTATTTATGTGCTCAAAAATTAAAATAACGGAAAAGTTAAAAATTACTTGTTTTTGTTTTTTTTTTAATTTATTTATATGTAGTACAAATAACCTACTGAAGTCGGTAGCTTGTTCTACAATAATTCGAAACAGTTTTGATACAGTTATCATAAATTAAATTAAATAGAGCTAAATTAAATAGACAAAATAAACCACCATTTCGAAATTCAACCAGTTTAAATCCTAAACAACAGATGCTATTATCAAAACGATTTCCGTCAATATGCCAGAACAATAATTGTAATTGAACAATGAACGAGATTCTAATTTCAACATAGTTATGACATCACTAAATTCATGACCATCCCGCTTGGGTGCATCACAAAAGACATAATTGCTATCACGTAATTTCTATTGCTATAGCGATGATTTCATCCTCTTACACATTTTGTATTTACCCTCTTACTAATAAACGTTGTATAGTGATTGTGTAGTTATATATTACTTTGTCCTTTTCTTTCGAATGCCAAATTTCTAATAATAGAAAGAGATAAATGTGTGTAAATCTGCTTGCATTAAAAAATATACAACTTATTAACTATTGACCTAGCTCATACAAGTAGGTGATTTGTTAAACAATGCTTTGTCTTCTTCTTTCGAATGTCAAATCGCTAACATTAGAAAGAGCGAAATCTGTGTTTTATCAAACAGCTACTAAGCAACGTTTATTTAAGGCCGAATATTTTCAAAATCTTTACACGAACTCGTAGATACTCTCTTGTAATCTCACATGGCTAAGATGAAATTGCTGTTTTTTGCTTGAAAAATTACCGAAAAAAAATAATATAATAATAATATAATATCCTGGGACATTATTCACACACGGCCGTCTGATCCCAAACTAAGCAGAGCTTATACTATGGAAGCCAGACAACTGATGAACTGAATACACTACTTTTTTTTGTAAATACATACATATACAGATAATTACATCCAGACTCAGAACAAACAGACATGATGATGCACACAAATGTTTGTCCTGGGCGGGAATCGAACCTACAACCTTCGGCGTGAAAGGCAAGTATCTACCAACCACGCCAACCGGCCCGTCAAATATATAAAAATACTGCATTACCAATAGAAGTTCATCTTCAACATTCGGTCCATTATGGATAATTCGTGCATTGATCGGAATAAAACTAGCAATTTTAATCAAGCGACAATTATTTCCGCTATGAGGGTGCATGTCACGTTAATCTACACAGCCCTCCTAATAAAGACATTTATGAATCCATTCATTATAATTGCATAAATGTCGACGGTTTAAAAATAGAATTATTTTATGTCAAAAAGGTTTGTGTAAAAAGTTTTAATGTTAAATTTATATTTAAAAAAAATGGATATATTGGAGGTGTAAGATGGAATTTATTAGTCCACAATTACTTTTTAAATACATATATACATTATTATTCTATAAAATATCATCGTAATCCATTCAACCATAAAGACTGGTTCTAACATATGATAACATTTATAGTTATTTTTTATGTTATAAGTACAAATGGGTCACCTGAAGGTAAGTAGGCACCACCGCCTATAGGTGGTAGGTAAGATAGGTATTGGTAATGTAAGGAATATTAACCATTCCTTACATCGTCAATGCACCACCTTGGGACCTACATGTTACGTCCCGTGTGCCTGCAGTTACACTGGGTCACTTACACTTCAAACCTTACTAAGTATTACTATTTAGCGGTAGAATATCTTATATCATTTAACATGTTTAGTTTTTGCCAAAATAAATGTAAAACTTCAAGAATATGAAATATTCAATCGTTGCGTTTGCTTATGTAGGGGGTTTTGTATCTTGTAATTGACAAACATTTGTTGCCCAAATAAACCAAACGTATGTTCCATTTGATTGTCCGTTCAGACGCCTTAAATCGCTTTCAATTTAGCAGTTGATCAATATTAGAAATATTAGTGTATTTATTTTAAAATGTGTTTGTGAAGAATTGTAAATAATTTGATTCTTGCCCATCTGGGAAGGAAATTCGTAACTGGTGTTAGCTTTTTATTTATATTTAATTCTGTACAGTAAAATAACGATTCAAAAGCATTCGCGTGTACTTCAATAAAGTATATTTTGATTTATGTTTTATAAATTGTTTTTTCATCCTCGGCTTGCCAGGTACAGAAATCGAAGCTATCAATGCTCTTCAAATGTTTTCGATCTATTTAGTAATTCACAACGAGTTTTAAACTGACTCCTGGCCGCGAGCCAAACTTAACTTGGAATTGATCTTTGACTTCACAGAACTTAGTGATCCTAAGTTAAGCTTGATAGTGATATTTTTTTTAACTTAGACTTTTCGTCTATTTTTTCTTTGTTTGAAAAACGATATTATTAGTCAAACATATGTGAAATAATTATATTATTTGAAATGATGTATTGCATTTACAAGCATGGCTTATGTATGCGTAATGCCTTTTATACAATACTACAAATGGTAAGGTGATAAACTTTGAGAACTTCGAAATGATTACAAAGGATTATTATTTTTGGCGTTCACGAGTAGTTAATATCATTTCTCATGATCCTACTCCACTACTCTTGAAATATGTACATAAGAGTAGTACCTATATACATACATCATTATAGTTTTACTGCCTCGTTGGTCTAGTGGCTAGATATAAGGCCGCTGACCCGGAGGTCCTGGGTTCAATTTACAGGTCGGGCCAATAAAAAAGTTATTGGGTTTTTCTGTCAGAAAATTCTCAATAGTAGCCGGGGTCTAGAAGTGTATACACTAAAGTACGTAAAGCCGTTGGTCCAGAGCCTGAACTCTTTCTGGTCGTATCGGATTGCCGTTCCATCGGATTATGAGAGTTAGGGAATAGAGAGTGTGTTTGCGCACACATTCGCGCACTATAATATGTCCTGCACAATTGGCTATTCTCTTTTAAGATTGATCACCGAAATCGGTCTGGAGGACCTTATTATAGTAAAACCTCTCCATAAGTACATATACTAAAAGTATAAAAAATGGCCGTGTAATATTTATAATCACCACACACACACACACACAGAAACACATAATTAAATTATAAAGACGCTGTATTAATCCGGTAAATGTGTGTCAACGATGACTAATCAAAGTTTCATTCAATTATAGGTTCCGTACATCCTTCTCTATTACTGCATTCCGATAGCTAACGTCTATGCATTACAGAAGCTGCATCGAGTTCCATTTATTTTCATTTATTTAATCCGACTAGCGTTGCTTCGTATATCCGACTTAGTGACAGTTTTATCTGTTTACAGCTTTAGAAAACTTTTTTTTTTAGAATTTGGCTTTTATTTAATCTATGTACTTAAAATAAATAAGATATATGACACTAAACTCTATTGTCACTTGCACCGTTGTGAAAAATGTTGGTTGTTCATTATATTATAAATAAATACTTCATTAATTTTAATTTGACGGGCCGGTTGGCGTGGTTGGCAGATATTTGCCTTTCACGCCAAAGGTTGTGGGTTCGATTCCCACCCAGGACAGACATTTGTGTGCATGAACATGTCTGTTTGTCCTGAGTCTGGGTGTAATTATCTATATATATAAGCATATATATAAGCATGTATTTACAAAAGAAAAGTAGTATATATTGTATATCAATTGTCTAGTTTCCATAGTACAAGCTCTGCTTAATTTGAGATCAGATGGCCGTGTGTGAATAATGTCTCAGGATATTATTATATTAATAATTGTATCACGATGACAGTAAGACCTGGTAGCTAGAATAAGTTCATCTTCACCGAGGATTCTGGGTTTAAAGACGGGCAAGCACTAATGATAATTTATCTAAGATATGTTCATATTTAAAAAAACTACATGTTGAGGATGAAATTTTCCCACATGTGTGTAGATATCATATTGAACCAATTTGTGTGAGCCTACCAGCCAGCCTGCTTTGAGCAGCGCGGTGAACTAAATATATCACGAAATAAAGAAGGGGACATTGCCCAGTAGTGGGACAGTTACAGGCTACATTTTTTACATATTAACCTTGTTTGAATATCGACCAAAAAATCATTTTCGATAATTAAAAATGATCGCATTATTTAAGATATATATTTAATATATTACCAAACAAACACAAACTTATAAAATAAAGCTAAATACACATGCACATGTTAAATAGATTAATTAAAAGACACACATGGAGACTACGCACGAAAATTTCTAAGCATTTCTCTCGGAACTTCACTTATTCACGATGAGCGGTATTTTACATTGTGGCATAGTTTGGTTGTCGTTATATACACGTGTTATATGTACGTATGTTTGTTACCGCGTAACCTCACAGTTAACAGGTGTAGAAGCATTTCCTAAATTACCTCAAAATACACTCCGCACGTGTTTTCCTTACAAGCGTATAACACACAGGTATATCGTTTCAGTTTTCGTAACCCGATATTAACTTAATCGTATTTAGTAAGTTAAGTTTATTGTTATCAACCGAAGAATTATACTTGAAAACCTGTTGTTGCTGTTTGTTATTTTTTATCAAAAAGGGAGAAGAGGCCTTTAGCCCAACAGTGGGACATTCACAGGCTGTTACGGTATAGATGTAAAACGAAAATATTGTTAATAAAAATGTAAGATAGACTCAACATCTCAACGCCTGAAAGTCTCCGTAACAGCCTGTAAATATCCCACTGCTGGGCTAAAGGCCTCCTCTCCTCTTTTTGAGGAGAAGGTTTTGGAGCTTATTCCACCACGCTGCTCAAATGCGGGTTGGTGGAATACACATGTGGCAGAATTTCAGTGAAATTAGACACATGCAGGTTTCCTCACGATGTTTTCCTTCACCGTAAAGCACGAGATGAATTATAATCACAAATTAAGCACATGAAAATTCAGTGGTGCTTGCCCGGGTTTGAACCCACGATCATCGGTTAAGATTCACGCGGTCTTACCACTGGGCCATCTCGGCTCTGAAAGTCTCAGCTTCGTTTATGACCCTAAGCCTTCTTCAGTAATATACATACTACTGGATTGATACATTTACTAGAAGTTTTGTTATTAATAAAACATTTAACGTCATTCAGATTTCATTAAATTGTTACATGAAAAAATTTTACATTTAAATTCGACCTTGATAAGCTACATCGCGTCCAACGATTTCTCTCCAACGAAAAAGATAATAAACTTAAAATCGTCACCTATTTTTATAACCCGGTGACATTTCAGAAAACGTATAAAAGAGGACGGGTATATATAATTCCGAGTACAAGAAAGAGATGTCGAATACATTACAAATGCTCAATCGTCGGGTGATAGAAATTCCGGAGGCCGCGAATCAAACGGTATTGTTATTCTAAGCGTAGTAATTTTAGCTTGTATAGAAGAATTTACATTTATATGAAGGAATCGCTCAAGTTGGTAGACTGCCTACCGCGGGGCATCCCTTTGAAAAGTTCGCCGATGGTTCACAATCTTTCAATCTACGAGCTTCAATAAAAATTATCAAATAGACATTGTCACATACAATTCGTATATTTTTAGTAGATAATAAATAAAAATCTTAAAATTATTGATGTATTGTATTATTATTGAAGGGCTAATGATTATTTGTTCAGACTGAAGTATCTACCAGTCCGATTTGAAGAATATATTTTCGAATTAGATAGCCCTCTTATTGAAAAAGATACGAATCGGGTTGAGAGTAACGGTTGTGAAACCGCGTGGAGCAACTATCAACATATATACACTTCCATTTTTAAATACTTACTCAAGTATATATAAAGAATGATCACTTTAAATATGTATTAAGTAAAATATTAATATACATAAACACATAAGAAACTAAATAAAACTATACGTAAGAGTAATCAAGCATTTTTTCTGCTCTACCGTAATACTTTAATCGACAGTTTAATCGAACAATTTCAATTATGTGCTCCGATGGAATTTATAGATACTTGAAACGTTACATCAAATACAATATTCACAAAACCACAATTCAACTACAAGTAGTTGAAACTAGGCGACTACGAGCGAAGTACTAACAAGGACTGACAAACAGAAACGTCTACCACCTCAAAAGAACTTTGAACAAAGTGTTCATCGTGTAACACGAAGAAGGAGAGAAAATGTTTTTGTCAAATGCGAGTAAAGAAGATGCAAGATGATACATTATATGCATTTTTCAGATAAGAAGTAGAGTTAAATATTTATGTTTATTTTTTAACTTAATTTATAAATATAGATGACTTAATAGGATTGTACAACCAGAGTGGTCACCGTCATTCATGGCCATTGGTAAGAAGTATAAATAACTTTTATAATAATATATAAATAAAGATATAATGCCCCTTGTATTTAATATTCCATTCCATTCCATTCCATACATAATTTCCTAATGTAACTTTTAATATGATATTATAAGTGCGAAAGTAAACCTACTTACAACCGATCCGACCGACCGTACAACCGATCATCAGCAAATTTCAAATTCATATAGTTTTCTTTCGATTTTTTTTTATATATTTGCCGGGAGGGCAAATGACTCTACTCCACCTGATGTCAAGTGGTAGTAGAGTCCAAAAGTAGAGGACGGCCAGTACAGTCGGGAAGAAGGTTCTGCATTAGAAGCCCTCGCCTTGCCGGCCCGCAAGATGCCTCTTCACGCCTCGTTTGAAGGAACCCGGGTCGTAAGGGGAATACGTGAGCTGGTAAGGAATTTCATTTTTTGGAAGTGAACTTGTAACGATGTACTACTTAGTTTAAAGGATGTTATTACAATAATCCGTCTTAACACATAGTTATCTAAATATACAAAACAGTGCCTCTACGTAATATTATATGAAATAGACATGTATTACTAAGCCGATGATGTAATTGATAGGGTATGCCAAGTTGGAAGGCAGAAAAGGTTACATATGTTGAAATATTAATGACTCACTTATAAGGCTGCATTCCGAAATCCTTGGTTAAAATCCCGGGTAGGGCCAATCATTATGTTCAGAAATTCTGAATAGTAGCCCGATGTTTTTAAAAATTGGCCTTATCCACATACTCGTGCTTCGGAAAGCACCTAAACTCTCTTTGGTCATGCCGGATTGCCTTCCCATCGGATTATTAGAGTAAATTAAAAAGACCCTTGTATTTGCGCACACACTCGTTTCGCATAATATTTTCTAACCAGTTGGCTTGTCTCTGATGACGATGGCTGCCGTAATGAAGTCAATCAGGCATTGTCATTGCATCCTTTTTGCTTGTGCAAAGTAATTGTACGAATGATACTAGATTTTAATATTCAGATGAAAAGGACGAAAGACAGAAAAAAACATAATAAACAATACCAATTCACATCAAAATCATAAATTTTTACATTGAATCTGAAAATTTTAATAAAAAAACAGCAAAACAACCCGTTCCAAGCCTATTAAGATCTTTTCACGTCACGATGAATCCTGTCACGGCAAAATGTCCTTTATGACCATCAGATAAGGGTCGTGTAAACACTAAACGTTGTATTGTTGGAATACAATAGGACGGTACCACAAAGCGATACGAACAATATGGAATGACCCTGCTTTGTCTCCGCGGCCTAATGAAGTTTTTGTCTGCTAAAATTATGTTCCTCGTATGAGATATTCATTAGGATTTTGACTTACACACGGAAAATTAAAATCGGGGCTGATGTTTGGATTTTTACACAACATATTAAAGAAGACAAAGTTATTCTTTTTCATAATATTTTTTTGTAACAACTGGACGGCCATATTGGTAAGTAGTCACCAGCGCCCATAGACGTTGGCTGGTTCACTCACCCTTCCAACACAAACACAACAATACTAAAGATTGCGGTTTGGCGGTAGAATTTTCCGGAAGCCCGTTTAGCGAAGGTACCACTTGACCATCCCTTATTCTTATACAGCTATAGCCTTCAAGTAAAAGAAACGAAGCTAATATAATTACAGACACAAATAAATCTAGATACCGGTCTGCGGCTCGTTGACAGAATAAGGACCTGGTGCATTTTTCAGGGGCCAGCACCAGTCTATATAGCGATGTTATAAATTATTAGAAATAAATAAAATAGGATATATCTTAATTATAAAACCTTTATTTTATCAATACGGATTTTGCTAAAATAGAACTACTAAGACAGAAGTGTGATGAACTTAGATATATAACACAAACGATGTCGTTTCATACCAAAACACGGTCAAGGCACTATTTCATAATTGACAATTGTTCGCGCAGTGGTCTAAATTTGACTACGACCATATTATTATTTATTTGCTACTTTTTTTTTAATTTTTTTTATAATAAGTTTAAACCTTGTTAATAATTATTAAACAAAAAATAATTAGGTGAAAACAGGGGAGAAAAAGTAAATGAACTGTTTTGTCTTCACCTATTCATATAATTAGCTTATTTTTTAAAATATAATTTAAATTTTATTTATTTTCTTTATCAATTAATTTAAATGGATAAATGTATATATATATATATATATATATATATATATATATATATTTATTGTTGCTTACATAATTTATAATATTACAAAAAATATTGTCATCCGTAATTTATTATTACTAATCATTATTCTTACATGATATTAATTTATTAATTACCGTATATTAGTACTTATTAATATTATTGATGATTTTAATGAGCATGCCGTGTACACATGCTTAGGAATTAATCTAACTTAAAATTGTATAAGTTCTTAATTTTAATGTATGTTATGATTGTATTATATAAATAAATAAATATAGGTAAAGGTATCAACAAAAACATAAGCAAAAAAAAACTATGGATATATCAAATGATTATTTTAAAAATAGGTAAGTGACCGTAACATTTCCATTTTCAATTAGTAAACCGCCAACTTGGATTTCGTCTTCGACCACCAACAATTAACCTAATCGAAAGTTACAAGGGTGGTAGATGTAATAAGACTTATTTTAATAAAGGTTAAAACGACCCCAAGCTTATTTAGGTTAACCTGCGTCACGTGTCGAAGGGATGAAGGGCCATAAAATAATATCCCATCAGCCATATGCAACAGCCGTTATTTACTGGGGTTGTAATTACCTTCATTTGTTTTTGTTTGCATTTCTGATTGATATTGTGTTTTTTGATAAGAAATTCAAACTTTTTTGAATAAATAATTCACGACATATAAATTACATGGAAGTTTAATCAAGCGAATATTTTAATGTTTTAAAATTATTATATTTTTTTATTTGCTAGCATTCCATTATTGATTATACAGCATACACGCGACGCAAGTAAAGTAACAGTCGTAAATGTACTGTGGCTAGGTAACGGCTTCATCTCCTCTCCTTGATGAGAAGGTTTAGAACTTATTTCATCTCGCTGTTCCAGCTGGGTGTGTATGTTGCACTTGTGGCTGAAAACGAATCATACTGATCATTATTTTAGATAATAATTTCCTCCTTCACCAGGGAGCACGTGATAAATTATAAACTCTGTGCTTCCCCGGATTTGAACTGGCAATCTTCGATTAGGGATGGGCTTTCTCGGCAACCTACGACGGTAAATTATATTTGCTTGGGATTACCCGGTACAACTGAACTGTATTATTTTTAAAATAAAAGTACCGTATGTGTACTGTTGGTACATATTCGGTAGTGTGATAGCATTATTGTTTTATTCCAATTTAAATAGGCCAAGCCTGATTAAGTACTTACAAAAATAAATAACTAAAGCGCGATTTAAAAGACAACTAGCACCATCTATTAACGAAAATAAATAATAAACGAACAGTGGATATAATGTTTGGTCTTCAACAATGTTTATATTTATAATCTATTAATTAGCAATTTTTAGATATAAATACTTTCATTTTTAATACAATAGACGAAGAAATTGAAGCACTATATTATGTATACATAAAGTCCAACGAGTAAATATTTAATTAAAATGTATACTATCGAAATAAAATACTTTAAATATATCTAAGATCCATATTTCACCTACAAACTCATCTGCTAGTTAAAAGTATTTTCTACCTTAAAGTTCGATGTTTCTCAAAAGAAAATTTCTAGAAGACCCGAGCCGAGTTTCGGTGTACTTTTTATATAGGACCACGTATGACATCTCATCATATTAAGATGCGCCTTTTTGTGTAACTTCGGACGCTAAAAGGATGAAATATTCAAGAGTTTCTCTGCTGTATTTCATTCGAATTGCATTTAAAGTTTAAAAGGCTTGTTTCTTCTCGTATATTGTTCTGGCACTTTCTGCAGATCCAAAATGGCTCAGTAGATAGAATGTCTAGAACTTGTGGACGCAGCTTTAAACCTGTTACCAATTTGACTTTTGTCGAAGTCGTAGTCGGAATAAATTCTTAGTAGTAGTAGTATGTATATATAACATATTTATCTTCGCATGTATGTATATTTGTATTTATATATGTGTACATTATTGTTCTTATAATCAATATTTCTTTCAGACATCAAACTTTTTTGTCTGCAGCTACTAAAGTTGTCTGGTACATAATTTCTAGCAATAAGCCCGTCTTTTTTTACAATATATATTTTGTATTGTACCATAAAGTATTAAATATACATAAAATTTAATAATTCACAACAGTACTATAGTAATTAATGAAAGTTGAAAAAATTGCCTTTGTACAAAATTGAATTATATCGAAAATAATGTTCTTGGAAGATCAATAAAAGGTCTATATACAAGATTTCTATAATGACGATACACGCGATATAACATAATGATTATCAATTACTGTCCACAATACTAATGCGCATTAGAGGAAAACAAGCCAGTACCGAACCAGTCGTCCATGTGGAATGTGCCATTGTACACCAGAACAGCACATTTCAATTTAGGCTAACCGTGCGCCTAAGAGAGTGGAGGATTAAAGACCCGAACTGAACGACGAGTTACTATATAATTCATTCAAATGGATGTGCTATATTTAAAATATATATGTTACTGCATACACAGTGTCTGCATACTGCGTCACACATAGACGTTGCGTAGCGGCTCTTTATTTATAACATTGATTTCTCTTTCTTTCATTATTAATCTGACATTCGAATGAAGAAGACAGAGGATTCTTTAACTAATCTACTACAAAAAGTTAATAAGTAATTCCGATAGTGTTTTCGTACTATTTCGTATTTATTATTTGTGTTATTATAATATGTAACATAGTCTTGTTAAAACAACGCGCAAACATGTGCAATTGTGCACCATAAATCAAAGCTATCTCCGTTTATGTAATATTTCGTACTTCCAAATTTCTGTACACTCTTGATATGTTAATTCGTTCACTGAATAAATAATTCATTCGTTAAGACGTATCGCTCAGCGACATTGTTATTCTCGTTTCACGAATTTGCAATTATTCTTCTTAACACTTTATCATACGGTTCAATTTGGCGTGAAATTAATTAACATTCACGTAGGTTGAAACAGTGATTTATACATAGAAAATGAATCATTTCGGGCGCTATCGTCATGTTTTGTACTGAGATCGCAATTAGAAGGTGGCGGTTTAAAATGAATTGTCTTAGAAACGGTTGTGTATAATTCGTGAAATTTTAATGAGTTTTAAGGTATATTAACATTCTGATTCGGTGATAAAATATTAATACATTCGAAATAGATTATTGTATTTGTCTTAAGCAGATTTTGATAACAATGCGAGTTTTCGACTGAATTTTGATCGATAGTGATCTTGTATGTACATATATATATATATATATATATATATATATATATATATATATATATATATATATATATATATATTATATATATATATATATATATTATATATATATATATATATATTATATATATATATATATATATATATATATTATATATATATATATATATATATATATATATATATATATATGTACATACAAGATTCCTGATATATATATATATATATATATATATATCAGGAATTGATGTAAGCATATAATATTACACTGCACAACGTCGGCTGCTTTGGCTTATCAATAGACGTTCGCTATAATCGACGTTTGCAGTTCAAACTTAGATGAGATGAAGTATAAAATATTTTTTTAATCTATGATGAATCTGTCAACTATAAATTAATCAAGTTATATTTTTAATAGGTAACATTTATGTACAATTAACTAATTGTTGTATTTCTAAATATCGATAATACAATTTCGTTTCATCATCAAACATTAATTTCTTTTAACCTTTCCAGACACAATGACCCGGTAAAGTAAAATAGCGGGAAATGTGTAGGTTCAAAATGGCGCCAGTTGACATATTGGTGTGCTCTCTAGTACGACGTTGACGGAGCGCGCGGCGACGCGGCACCCATTTTGAAATGTTCGGATAGTCTGTACTACAAAAAAGGTTACGTCTAATCAGTTGGCCTGCAAGTTATATTAGAACTATTTGTATATTAAAATTAAATTAATTGTTTTTTTTTATTTTTAAATGTTAAATTATTTATTTAACGTTATTTATAAGCATGAAATTCTAGGTCGTGTCCAAAAAGTTTTTAGTCAACAAATTATCAGTAGCAGCAGAGATTTTGTGCCTCGGAATTTACGTAAATCAGTTATGCCTGATCTATTTCCAGTCGAGTTGGATTTCTGACCGGTCGTTGAGAGAGTACGAGAATAGAGATATTAAATCTGTGCGAAGTAACATTTTGCTTATAATATATTACTATTTTTAATCAAACCAACCTCGCAAAAAACAACGTCGGTCTGTAATACATAGACGAGGTTTATCTTAGCGTGTCACAGATCAAAATTTAACAGGCTCGAAATCGAAGGTCATTTGCCTGTATAATGGCTGAGCTCCAATTAAACCAAAGCCTTGTATATCACCCAATATAATTATGATAATCGTCAACAGTTTTGTTAATTAATCCGAAGTGACAAATTATCGTCTTATATTAACGATAGTAAGACTTATGATTTGACTTTTATTATGCCATCAAGTATAAGAGATATAATGCTATAGTGTCTCACAGTTGTGTAGCTTAACTATTTGATTTTGTCTATTAATAATTTTTAGTTTAAATAAAACATTGATAGACCTATACTTACTGTTTAGAATAAAATAAGAAAAAAAGGCTTACATTTTAGCTTAGAATTCACTACGAGTTCTTGAATATACATTTGGCAGAATTACTTTTGAGACTTACAGGCATCTTAATGCTTTTCCTATGGAACGCGAAGCTATGATATTTTATTTATTTTATCTTTGGGAAACAAAAAGTTACACAGAAATAATAAATAACTATAAAATAACACATAAAACAATCAAGTATCCACTAATATATGAGTATGTGTGTTCCGGTTTGAAGGGTGAGGGTGAGTGAGCCAGTGTAATTACAGGCACATGGGACATAAAATCTTATGTTAGGCGATGGTTGACATTTCTTACAATGCTAATGTCTAAGGGCGTTGGTGACCACTTAGCATCAGGTGGCTCATATGCTCGTCTACCTTCCTATTCTATAAAAAAAGTATACAAGGAAAATTACTTAACACTAATATTACATAGATTTAATCATCTTAAATAAAGAAAATTTGATACTTGATAGTAAGTGGTCACCACCGCCCATAAACACTGGGGCTGTAAGAAATATTAACCATTCCTTACTGTGCAAAACCTTGCAACCTTGGGAACAAAGATGTTATGTCCGTTGTTACTACTACTAGCTCACTCACTCCGCAAACCGGAACACAACAATACTGAGTATTGTTGCTTGTCGAATATATTAAGAGTGGGTGGTACATACTCAAGGGCTTGCTTAAAGCCCTTACCGAGTTAACACACTCGTTATTATATATATTAAAATACAATCAATTAAACCATTTAAGTATATAAATATTATAATAAAAGTTACGAATTATCAACAAGTAATCAAAAATGATTACCCGAGCTTGATATTACGCGGAAAGTTAAAAAAAAACAATACGTATTTATCCCGTGCCTTTCAAGTAAATAAACTCATAATAAACGCCGACCATCAAAACATTGTTATTTATCTAATACTTTTATCTCAATATATATATACGGTTGTGTATTTCTTCCATTTGTCACGCTCACCGACATCGCACTTCATAAATGTTTCATAAGAAATGGTACAATATTTTCACGGTCCTTCGGGAATGCTTAGAGCTAAGATTTGGGAACATATTCGGATATTCCTTAAGTAACTAACTATGGTTATGCTTAACTTAACTATACTACTATAAATGTGTTGCTGTAATTGTTGCTTTGTTCGTCTTACACACGGGAACGCTTGGATCAATGTGGTTTTTTTTTTGTATAGAATTTGTTTATGGTGTAGGAAATGGCAAAGACGGTTTGTTATAAAGAAAATACATTTCCTAAATAAAAATAAAATAATAATGGTAATTTTGAAAACTATATCTATGTATTTTGTTTTTATTATTTGAGAAGAGCTTACAAATATTTACAGATCTATTTCCTCAAATTAATAAAATGAATGAACCTCTAATATTAACATCGTTTATTTATCATTTATTACAAACTCATTTGAAAAAAATAGATGATGTTACAACTTATTCCATTCTGTCATAACATAAAAAAATAAAAATATTGTTATAAGACATTCAACTATTAATAAGTCAAAAAACAGTACTGTATTTAACAATGTTACACACACGTGTTTTTATCCCAATGTAGAATAGGCACTATATAAATTCACGTTGTAATAAAAGTCTCCTAACGATCCGCAATATATATTTTTCACAATAAACAAGCAAAAAAAGACATCAGAAATTATTTCGAATGAAATTTCGTGTTGTAAAATCGCCATGTTCAGCTTTGTTCAATGAGAAATACCTTCAATTCCACTGAGCGGAACATTTCAAGGTAAGACGTAAAAATACGTCGCTTTGACGAAATATTTTAATACTCAAGCTACGAGCGGAAGTAATTAATTTACTTTTTTAATTTTCAATGATATTGTGTTTTAAAAAGTCGTAATGATTACATACATATATATGATTGAGACATTAATCACACAAGACCACAGAATTGAATAATGTCCCAGGATATTATTATAAAAAAAAGAATAATCAAATTTCTTTATATTATTTCAAATACAAAGTTTTCTTTATTTAAAAATGATAATAAAAAAAAACTGACTATGTCATATGAGTACTAACGAAATGATTATCACCTATTAGCAATAGGGAAATTAAGCCATAGTACAACCACATATACAAAGAAAGAAACTGTTTATTGCCACACAATAATGCAATGCTTTTAATAAGAACTCACTTTATTACTCACCCGTGAAAAGTGACAACCGACTTATGATGATATACTAATTTGATGCGTATAACCTTTAAATGTTACAATTATTAAGGCCAATGTCGCATATCACATGCTAACAATTCACGACCGTTTTCCGCGGTGTGCTTCGAGTTTGCTCTTACAGAATAGCCATACAAAACTAAATACCGGAACAAAGTCAGTTAGATTTCTCTTAATAATAAAAATCTCTTTTCTCTCTTAAAATAATACTATTCCTTATCCAACTAAGCTCTTATAAGCTTCATATAATGTCATGTTCCAGGATTATATTAAATATTAAACTACTTCCGGTTCCGAAAGTAGATTCAATCGAGGGGAACAGGGCGAGGAACTCAATAGTACACTTTACTACCAATTAATTGAAATCTTCATGCACATAAATGAGTTACAAGGCGATAAACAATTTGACACTTTTTCAAGGTTGTAGGGCTTTATGCAAGCTCGTCTGGGTTGGTACTTAGTATTGTTGCGTTCACGTTTGAAGGATGAGTGAGACAGTGTAACAAGGGATATATAATCTTAGTTTCCAAGTTTGCCGCATTGGTGATATAAGAAATGGTTAATATTTCTTGCATCGCCAATGTCTATGGGAGGTGGTGATCACTTAACATCAGATGGTCCATTTGCCTTCCACCTACCTATATCATAAAAAAAGAAACAGTAATTGATTTTTTTCTGTAATTCGTCTCATAAATCGTAAAGTATGCTAGGGCTCGATGTCAATAACCGAAGTAGACTTGAATCCTCGTCACTAAACGGTCACACAGTTACATAGTTCAGCTATCAGGCTAGAGATATATCCGCAACCTCTTCAAAATTAAGGCATTTTTTTACATCGGATAAATTATACGCTTTCTCGCTTTTGAATTATTGAAATAATCCGTTTGTATGAGGCCGAGTTAATGACCTTTTATAAATACCTTAAGAAATAAATTCGAAGGTAGAAACGAGCATACCCCAATCGTGACGTAATGACGTAATAAATAATTCAAATGTTCTGTTTTAAGGAATATACTCTTTTATACCGTTAAAAGGAAATAAACGTGCCTTTTCTTTTAGAAAAAAAATCAAGTATCATTCCCTTATACTTGAAAGCCTCTCTATTTTCATTTATAACTATATGAAATATTTTATGAAGGCGAATAATCTTTATAGGCCGTCCATTTTAGACAAATACCAAAATACATATACATTATGTATATTCTTTCATTGTGCACCATTAGCCAGGTGTACTTATAATCATTCATGATAAACAATAACTTATTGTAAGACACAGGTCATTAAGACACAGGGACTATTCTGAAAAGAAATTGTATTATGTTTTTTTTTATTATGAGTCAGTTTTAACTTTTGGTATTTATTGAAATTATTTAAAATGATTAAAAATAAGTGCAAATTACATCAAATTACTTTTAAAAGTACTTTTAAAAAGTGGACTTATCGGTTACTAAGAATTTCTTCGAAACAATTATGGTTTGATGGTTATCGAAATATTATGTTTTTTTTTGTTACATAAACAAGTTATAACTACGTGGGATATCACCTGTTACTGAACTTTGTTTGCGATGCAAATTTGTGTGGAAAAAAATAACTTTATGAAAATTACTTTAATTGATAAATAAGTCATTATTTTGTACTATTTAAACATAAAGCTATTACGAAATTGCGTATACTGAATGGAAACAAATCCTAAAATAAATTACAAACCTATAGTAAATATATAGTTAAAAACAAGTATATAATGCACCACGCATTGTTTATTTATTCGACACGTACATATACATATGTATATAATAAGTATGCCATTATATATAAATACAATTTGAATATTGAAACATGCAATTAAATCTACAGAGCGTGCCAAAGGAACAGACATACGTACATACATATATACATACACTCTTAAAACTAGAAACTTTACCCTTCATCTATACAAATAAATAAAACTCAATTGTTTGTCTGTGATTTCAAAATAATTGCTTTTATATCTTGTATCCCAAGGTACCGTTTAGTCTTTTTTTCCACAATCGTTTGAGTTTATCAAAAGTTATAATAACTTAAAGTTCACGTTCGTATCTTTGTTCTCTACTATTTTAAGTTCATCTATAAAAATAAATAAAAAATTAATGACTGTGATATAAAAAAAAATCTTACCAAAACCAAAACAGCATTTTATTTTAGATTAACGCTTCTAACTAATAATAAGAAACATTTCGTATCGTGTACATATATTTAAATAGGCATTTTGTGCGTTAAAATGGCTGATTTTAACGAACTATCGTTGCTAGAATTCCATTCCGGCAAAGCGTCAGTAAATTAAAAAAGTTAATATCATTATCATAGAGCTTCTAATAATAAAAAAGTTATTTTGATTTTTGAATAAATTATTTTTTACAATCAATATGAAATCAAATATAAGTTACACATATTCAAACGAAAACAACAATTGAATACCACCATACAAATCTTTTTGCTCACCCAAAGCTGAAATCGCGTTCAAATCTTGTCACTTGGATTCCAAGTATTATTACTTCAGAGTCCAACAATACTTGACTCCAACGATCCACCTTACAAATTAATCCAAGCTTCTCGCAATGAATCGGTTCTAGTCTAGTGAAAATCTTTCAGTTCGAAACTTTCCTTGCCAAGAATCTTTGACTTTTTCAATAGAAAACTCCAATCACCCTCAATAATGCTGCAAACATTCAGCAGTTTCATTGTAAGGACTTTTTTCTGTCGACTTTTTGAATTAAACGTCTTTGACTTCTTATAGCAATATTCTCTTATTAATTATGTTATAACACACCTTTACGTTTCTTATTATTAATACTGTAACTGTGAAAGAGGACACAAGAAATCAACGTGAAATATATACACACATGCGGTTTTTTTGCTGTTGTGTTGATATATTTTAGCATATGTGTAAATATTCTTGTAGAGAATATAGTCGATCTGAGTGCTTATCAGGCAAACGCTGACAAATCAAAAAGAGATACTTCTATACGAAAACTTTGTAAGTTAGTTTGTAGGTAATATTTGTTGATTACCAAGAAGTCTGTAAAAAAACCGAAACATATTGCTATATATAACTTACATTTTATATATTAGCGATTTATTTTAAATTGAAAAAATTATTAGTGCCAATTTTATACATTTAAAAAAAATGTTAGACACAAAATAACCCTTAACCAAATTAATTAGAATATTGAAACCGCAGAGCAAGATGGCCCAATAGTAAATCGCGTAAATCTTAACCGATGTTCGTGAGTTCAAACTAAGGCAAGCACCACTGAACCTTGTTTTGGTTAAAGGAAAAAATCGTATGCATGCGTCTTGCATTTCAGAGCTACCTAGCGAAATACTACTTACCTAAGCTCTAGCGTAATATATAATTTATCATTGAACTATAAACATTAATAACTGAAATATTAAATACAAAAATATTTCTCTGAAGCGCAAATATATCGATTGAATAAAAATAAGAAAGACATTACCTAGAATTGGATCCTCAAATCGAAACCTATTTGTCTTTGTTTATTGGGGTCCATATGATTAACGGGTTTCTCGGACACGTCCGGTAGTAATAGCGGGAGAGTCACACATTTGTCCACGACTAGGGTGACCATATTTCATATTACCTCGGACATTTTTTTATGATCATTTTAACCTTACCAACTTTGATGTATTATTTTATAGAAAGGCATACGATCTTATTGGCTACCTGATCAGAAGTGATCATCTTGACCCATATACAATGTCACCTTAACGATTTTACTTCAAACTGTACCCGTTTGTAATTACACTGGCTCACTTACCCCGCAAATCAAAATATAGCAACTCATAGTATTGCTGTTTGATGTGTAGAATAAATAATAAATGGTATTATAGTCAAGAATTTAATTAAATATTTCAACAAGTTATTTCAGTTTACACTGAATTGAAACAAATCTTGTTATTCTCTGTTTACAATCTGAGAACACGAGATTCTCTTCAGGATGTTTTCAACAAGTTATTTTAACTACATACCCATTATTTCCAGCAAGAGGAATAAAGACAAATAAACACATTTCACATTGAATTGATGTGACGTCATTAGCCGATATGATTAGGCCATCTTGATAATCTATGATATTCATCGTCTTAAATATCAGCGAAGTAAAATCAGAGTATATATAAGTAGTTCTGTGGCTTGTTGTATTATAAGTGAAGATATAGTAATCAAGAACTGTTTGTAGTGCATAATGTGTATATGCATGTGTATCTATTAACAAATAGCATCATCATCATCTGAGGCGTTACAGCCGCGGGTAGGCCTTAGCCTGGTCCAGTAAATCTCTCCAGTCTGATTGTTACTATCCTTCTCCAACTTGTCACCCCTAAGATCTTGGTGTCCCGTTCAACGCCGTCAAACAAATCGCATGGAATACGTAAATCTAAGATTTGTTTGCATTGACTTTTATACGATTTCTGTCAGTTAAATCTACACATTCGAGACCAGTGATAACTATAATTTTAGTTAAATCATTTGAAACGATGCTACCGAAGTGAGAAACTATTTACAAAATGCACTCGTATTCTGGTTTGGACCACGAATCACCGATTCAAATTTAGAATAGTATTTCTGTGGTTTTTGCGTTTATATTGTATAGCCGTGTCCAGACAGAACAAGCGTCAATAGCGCCAAAGTTTACGGGGCGCCTAGCGATTTAAATTGCAGGTTCGAGTCTAGCTTAAGCTATTATCGTCCTCGGTCCTAACACAAGTCTTGCTTTCAATTTAAAGGTAAAATATTATTAATTCCTTTAACAAAAAACAAACAGAGCTAATATTTAAAAAATATATAATTAATATTAATATTTTGTAATAAGACGATACATTAGTATTTAAACTCCTATCCCACCATTAATTCATTGTGTCACCATCATAGTAGCATAGCAAATAGATATTACTGTCAATGATGAAAACGGTCGTGTCTTTACGTATAACTTATTACAATTTTGTAACAATTACCAAAAGCTGAACAAATTGTTTATAACCACACAAAATTGAGGAGTTAACGCCATTATTATAAATGAGTCGGCAATTTAGTGCGTCTGGATTTACATGCGCTAGTCAGCTGCACTAAACCTATTACTTTGATGTTAAAATAGTGATGGGAATATTATCGAACTAGGACGAAACCTAGTTTGAAAATAACGATAGCTAATTGCAATTTCGAACGATTTAAGTATAAATATTACCTATTTTAAATTATTTGTATATTTCTAATATATATATTTTTATATTGATTTCCCTACAGTCAGTGCTATATTTTACATTCTGAAAGGGATCCAAGCTTCTTATTTAAAATTCCTGCAAGGTATAAGATGGCCCTGATGTGTTTTTTACCAACTAAAATATCATCACTATAACATATGAATTGTCACTTTCGATAATTGTAAGCAATTTAATGACGATATAAGTTTAAAACAAATACTTTTTTTATTTATATATATTTTTATATCGAAGATATAAATATAATGACAATTTATTTTGATTTACTGTTATTATCAAAATACATATTTAATTGAGTCGAATGGCTCAGTGGCTAGAACACGTGAATCTAGACAGAAGGTTCAATCCTGGGAGAGCACCCCTGATGTTTAATGAACATAATTAGTTCTCGATAATGAAGTATAACTTCATAATTAATTCCACGTAAGTCGAAATAAATTTTGCCACATGTATGTCCACCAATCAGTACTGAAGCAGCGTGGTGGAATAAGCTCCAAACTATCCCTCAAGAGGGCAGAAGGCCTTTACTCAGCAGTGTTACATTTACAGATTGTTAACTTATATTTAATAAGAGAGACAAATCGACTCAATTAAGGACAATGGTAAACTCACACTGTGGCTGAAATAATTGTTTAAAGCGCTATCCCTGATTAAAGGATAAGTAAATAACTGCAGTGCGCATTTCATACATGCAAAGAAACACTGCATACATTATATTAATTACATTCTCATTTGTATAACATTCATTTAGATGCTGATGATTGTATGCTATAATATTTTATGACTTTATAACTATTATAATTTGTCATACTATATCAATTGGTAATGAGCACTGTACACTATTATGAATACTCTAAATCTTTTTAGTAATAGAGTTTTGATTAATTCCAAAGTATAAAAATTGAGTCCAATATGTCCAAATGTACGTTTCAATAAAAACGTAATTTTTAAATTAAATAACAGAGACCAATAGCAATTCAATTTAGATATAACCACATCGAAGCTATACGTAATCTAATGAAATCCATCAACAACGATTGACAAATAAAAAAAAACTTTATTCGAGAACATTCCATTTCATACATTATTTACACACACACACAAATACACACGCACACACACAAGGTCATTAATTTGTTAGTTTAACGAAATAATAATTATATAGAACGCTCATCGTTCACGGTGCTTTTTTTATTTTTATTGTGTATTTATATATAATGTGTATTTACTCTATCCTTGTTTATAAATATGTATATTTGGTTTATAAATTATTTATATGTATATATGTTTTTATTATATACTATTATTACGTTTCTTATTGTTCGGGTTTTGTAAACTTAAAGAAAAAACTAAATCATACTAAGATCACTTTCATTTGTGTCTTTCAGACAGTCAAAAATAATTGAAATTTATTACTTTTATAATTGTTTTACGCCGAATTAATATCGGGGGATCAAACGGTATATGACACTAGGGAATAGCTTTCCACTGTTCACACTATATTTTATTTTGTCTGATCAATTTAACAAAATTACTTTTACTTTATGTATATTCAGTAGTGAATCTAGACAGCGCGATTCAGGAAACTGACAGATTTTATTACCGCCATCTATCGCTACCGAGTAGTAACACATGCCATTATACAAAAATATAAACCTAGATGTTATACGAGTGTCATTGCGAATGTATAGCGCAAACAAAATATATTATAGTGAAACCTTATTTCAAAAAAGCAGCGAACGGCGCAATTAAAAAAAAAGATACAATACTGTGAGTGTATATCACTGTTTGATAGTTTTTAATATTAATAAATACAACACATGTATTAAAGGTTAACTGAACTTATTTTTTTTTAAGTCAGGGAAACAAATGTCTTGACTACATATGGTTTTCAAATATTACAACCCATTAAAAGTTAATCAATCTATAATCGATAAGTACATCGACACGTACTCTTCACTAAGTATGCAAGGTGGAAAGCCCTTAGCCTAGTTGCGGTGTAGCGCCCTCTCGTCACGCTCTCACCTCCTGATACTTTCATACCTGTGCTATACTCCCAAGGGCTCATGGTATCCTGGTACTTCGACCGACATCAACAAAAGCCAGCCAAAGAAAGAGCTGACACTTAGGTTTGCAGTCGCGGCGTTATGTTCTAGCCTCTCATTAAGGACTTTAATTCCTTACAAAGCAAAACGGCTTTGAATTAGGCGGTCTGGACATTATCTACCTTTTTTTTATAAATATTATAATATTGGATCAACCGCCTGATAGATTTCAATTATTTTGTAGGAAATAAATTCCTCCGGTCATATAATAACATCATGTCTAGTTTTTATATGCATTTTTTTATTCTTATTTTTATTTATTATTATTTTATAAACAAACTAAGTAATAAAATAATTAATTAAAGTCATAATTTAATGTTGTGAATAGCTCTAATTACATCCACATATGCCGGAAGCTATAACAAGAAATAATAAATTTATTTTATATTTCAAATATTCATGTGTAATCTAGTTGATTAATGTTATAATAAAAAAAAACATTATTTAGTCAAGCTGATGGTTACAACACTTTAATCTTTAGCGAAGATTAAATGTTCGAAATCCTACCAAGCACCATGCGCTTTTAACATCTCAAACATCTGTCTTATTACAAATTTCTTAATCATTTTTAGCATACATAAATACGTTTCAAAGCAGTTTCGCCATTTTTTAATTCGTCGGTTATAACGAACACCACGTTTTTTAATTAAATAGTGTTTCACGTGAAGAAATGTTTTGCTAAATTCGGTACAAAACGCTCTACGCTGGGCGCCGAGTGTGGTAAATGAAAATGTTAGCTGTCTACACAATCAGACTAAATGAACGGAATCGTATGTGTGCATCATTTCACGATGCTTGCAACATTGTGGAATTTATTCAAAATACATATTTGATACAACTTGATTAAAAATAAATTCAGTTTAAAAGCTAACGATGTTGAATATGAGAATAAATACAATCTGTACTCACCCGCTTGTTGTCTCGAAACTTAAGCCAGCCGCTGATGACACTGTTATCAACATCATAACCTTCTTCCTCATCCATCTCCCGTCTGATTGGCAACGGTGACCCACCGGGACTCTCCAGTTCCCTCCGTCTCATAACCGGAGTACATTGCTGAGACAATCTCCCTTCATTGACCACGTCACTTCTCCTCCCAAGAACAGGAGTGACATTTGCGGAGACACCACCTAAAAGACCGCGTCGTCCCATAAACGGACTTTCCCACATCGGTTTTTTTGTCTTGCATTCTGAATGGAGACAGAGCGCGTCGAAGTTTGCAAGCTCTACTGATACTCTGGTTTGGAGACCACTTGGGTGGGTGGTGAGGATGGTCTGCTTAGCGATACTGCAGCCATGATGGTGTACTTCGTCTCGTCTCTCCATTATGATCGCGTGCGTCAAACCATTAGTCGGTCACGCGATCAGCCCCGTGGGCCCTATTCGTCAATAGTCCCGTCGTCATCTGAAAAGAAACTATGGATGTAGACTTGGTTTTTAGAGGAGTGTTTTTATGGAAAAGATATATTTACAGTTTAGAAACAATGTAAATCATTTGATATTAAGAAGTATTTTTTTATTATGACTAAATATTAACAATAAACAACTAATGGATGCGATAAATTAAGGAATTACTTAATATTATTACAATGAACCCAAAACCAATGCCAAAAGAAACTTAAGTAACACCAGAACACAAAGGTAATTGATATTTAAGCAAAAAATACCATTTAGTCGCGTTAAAGTATATAAAAAAAAAATTACAATCACTTTAAAGATTATTATTATTGATTATACAAAATGGTGCAGAGAAGGACTTGATTAAATATAAATGTCCTTTTTAACAGCAATTAAAGACGCAAGAAGACAGTATATTCGTTTAGGATGGTCTTTATTCAACGACCCTACAGAAAGGGCTTGGTAATTGACCGCTTTAGATTCGGAAAAGGCTTCTACTGTAATATTTCGGGTCATAGATAGACCATTTGTTACGGGAACGCGTTTAATGTTTGAAATGTTGGAAGAAAAGTAATTTCGGTTGGGAATATTGTACATTAATGAACTTGGAAATGATGAAGGGGCGATTCGTGGAGAATTATTATTATTCGATCACAATATTGGCAATATGCATTTCTTAGAGTTTTAATTACGTTTAGCACCTACTAAGCACCTTTTTTACGCAGGAAAAACGCATTACGCGTTTCCCCAAACTATTTTTACATCCGATGTATCCTTCTATAACTTGTGAAGAAAAATAAAGTAATAGCCTGTAAATGGTAGAATTCTCTAGTTTCAAATAAAATGTATATTATGTAAATATAGGAGCGAATTTAATAACTCGTGATTAAAAACTCAGAAAGTCTCGGTTACTAATGTTCAATAACGATTCGTTAAAAATATCAGCCCGGCTTGTGAATAATAGCCGAGAACGAATAGTGGATTTCAACTCAAAAAAAACACTATTGGCTTAATAGTGTGTTTCTAACATCATCTCGTGTGGAGACATGCAATGTCGGTTAAAATTCTGCCTCATGTGTTCACATTTATTAACACGCACTACAGCAGCATCGTGGAATACGCTTCAAAAATATCCCCTCAAGTTGAGAAGTCTTTCGCTTACGAAAAATAAACCCAAGTGTCATTGAACTTCTAAAAATAAACATATATCGTTTATTGCATATAATATCTACAGAAAATAACAAAGGAAAAGTCGTAGCAAAATTAATGAACGCTCAAACGCCATTACAAACAACGATAATCACGGTGATTACTGTCACGCTAATGGTCCCAAACGAGCTCATGAATAAATACTGCATCTTGTTAAGGCTTGGTCATATCACTGTAATTGCCTGGGCTTGTTTATATAACTGAAAATTATTTGATACTTTGGGACTGAGAAGTCAAGTTTGAAATAAGAATTTGAGTGCAAAATATCTGACGTAAAAAGTTTTTGACAAATTGTACATTGAAATCGAAGCACTGTTATATTGTAATAATATAATTTATTGACGTCACAAAGTTCTGTACTTATTATACAGGGTGACTGGTGAATTAGGATCAATATTTTAGGAGCATAATCGGTACATGATTCTCATTCGAATTATGTAAAAAAAATAGGTACTTAATTTTTGACCAAATTTACAAAAATTTTACTTTAAATAAATAAAGTGTGGACATATTTCCGCGGCGCGTGCGGCGTAGTGTTTGCCCCCCCGCAACCCCTGCCCCGCGGCTTATTAGTATTAGTAGGTTAGTAGGTTAGTCGGGCGAGCGCCGCCGTAAGGTTCGTCCATCATCCCGCGCGCGCGCCCCTAGCGATCGATCTTACGCGTATACCTAATGTTTCGTGTGTGAGTGTGACCCGTAATTAGTAATTAGGTATGGCATCAATACACAAATGCAGAATAATGTGAGTACTGTGAGTAGTAAAGTGACCCATTCGTGTTAAAGCGTGTGAAAGACAATATGCGTAAACGTGCCGAACTGTGTATCACACGAGCAGGAGCTCACTTTGAACATTTGTTAAGGTTAGTGTAGTTATGTAGGTAAATAGGTAGTTAAATGATTGACAATCGTTGTAAATAAGTATGATTCAATTTTTACATACGCCGGAAATACCAAGATAGGTAAACAGTTAATTTTTGTCCCAAGTTCATATCATTTACCTAGTCAACAAATTTGTTGCTTAAACGAGTGAAATATTTTGGTATTTTTGCCTGTTCTAAGCCAGGTTTAAAGTATGAAGGGGGATTGGATCATGCTTGTTTATCAAAGGTAGCCTGCTACCCTGTTAACACGCGGCGGCGTTTGGACGTAGGGAAAGTACCGCGCGATAACTAAATGTACATAACGGTGTTGTGTCGTCAGCGCAGCTAGGGCGTCCACATGACGCGTAATTAATTACATAACTTTTGGTTAACTTTACTTAGAAGTTTATTAATATTTATGTTATATGTATTTTTTTTTGGTCATATATGGTCGTCAAATATCACGTCCTTAAGTATTGATACTAATTCACCAGTCACCCTGTATAGTATAATTCAGCGAAAATTCTAACATTTTTGTATTCTATTGCAATTGCAATTTGCTATTGCAAACTTTATTTATTCGATTTCAATAAGACATTTTTATAACCACACTTCATACAAAACTGCAGTAGTTGTTGTGTTTCGGTTTGAAGGGTGAGTAAACCAGTGTAATTACAGGCACAAGAGACATAACATCTTAGTACCCAAGGTTGGTGGCGCATTGGCGAGCAATTGGTGAGCAATGGTTAAAATTTCTTACAATGCCTATGTATGTGGGCTTTGATGACCGCTTACCATCAGGTGGCCCATATGCTCGTCCGCCTACCTATACTTACATATATATTATATGTAAAGTTCACTTAGAAAATATATAATTTAAAAAATAAACCGCAATAGACTACAAACTCGCATATATATTTTACACAAATTCATACATTATCACAATCATAAATACATAATAAAAAAGTTTACACAAATACACACGCTTGCGTTAATACGTGTTTACTACCCATATTCAATTTTACTCTTTATTTTCTCTATTTCTATTCTATAATTAATATTTCAAACCAGTGATAGCTTTACATAAAGATTTATTGTCATAACGATCTTGAGTTACCAGTAAATAATGTACTCTACTATTATATTTACTGGTAATTACTAGTATTAACCAGTGTTTACTTTTTCAGTCATTTTTACTTCTCTCCTATACCCCCCGGTACATTTTACTCCTTATTACTCTTACGTTATCTTCTATAGCCGAGTAACGTAGCCAATGCGTATCTAAATGAGCGAGCCTTTACTGAAATCATGAATAATGTATGTCATAACAGGCCGTACCGTTCTGTTACACTTTGTCAGTCCGTCCGCCTGTTCCACAATTATTATCGTAACGAAATCGAGGGACGCGATAAACGATATTATTGAATTGCGAAAGGATAATGTGTAGATTGTTTTCTTGAATACTCAGCCGGGTATTTTAGTGCGGGTTTATTTCCTTATTTGATAAATTAAAAATATCTACACTGAGAATTGTTCATGGAAACAAAATAAATATAGAATAATTTAATCTTTCATTTTACAAAACAAAATGAACGAATTAACAAACTTTAATGGTTAAAAAACTCAATCTTAACTATTTTGCATCCGATTATAAATTTCAAGTTCGAATTATATGCTAACATCGTCCGGTCATTTTAGAGCAACTTATTATAAAACGAAATGGAATAAAACTCATTTTCAACGAGTAAGATAAAAACTCAATCATAACAATTTATTGCTCTACGATATAATGGAATGAAACTTAGTAAGAAAAAGCCGAACTAATATTTAATAAGCAAAAACATTCTATGTTATATATTCTTTAATTTAATATTATGACATACTTATTATTAAGATAATATTTTCCAATTAAATTAGTTTAAACATTTTCTAAGTCTTATAATTAGGTTAATAAATTAAAATTCATTTTCGGTATAACATATATACATACTCAATTTAAAAGGTTTTTGTTTTTGTCAACTCTACTTTCTTCTTACTTCGTTCGTTCTTATAATTTAAATGCTTTAATGACATTTTATGATAACAATAATAATGAAGATAAGTGGTCACAACCGCCAATAGATATTGGTTCTGTAAGAAATGTATGCATTGGTCGGCATGCAAATAAGTATACATACGTAGGTAAAAGTTAATCAAATTAAATCATTTATATATAACACGAATTATATTAAAATGATGTATTAAAATCAATAATGACATGTTATGTTGATACCGATAAAAAATTGATTATCTTTTTTATTCGACACATCTAGCGTACGAAGAGAAGCCTCTCAAGTGACTAGAACAACTGCGCCGACGTTCCTTTTTTTCGCTGAAAAATCACGCGTTTCCCCAACGGGAACAGTGGGGGGGGGGGGTATGTGGGGCTCGCCGGTGTCCATGGCGCCGAGTGCGCTCCGAACATCGGAATACCCACTAAAAAACCAGCGTCTTTCCGTCTTAACGAGGAGCGCCACCGGATCGCTTGCGCATGCTACCGTGACAACGGGCCGACGTTCCTTGCTAACATTTCTTATATCTATGTTGCTAACTAAGAACTAGCAAATTGTTTCATTGATCTGCTGATCTGACGATTTTGATTTCAATAAGTTTAGCAGACTCGTAAATGAGCCACTTTAGGGTAAGTGATCATTTCCGCTTATAGACATTGGCACTGTAAAAAATATTAACCATCATTTATATCGCCATTATGCCACCAACCTTGTGCACTAAGATGTTATGTCCCTTCTGCCTATAGTCACACTGGCTCACTCACCTTTCAAACCGAAACACAACAATACTAATAACTAACTAGATTGAGTTCATTTCATTTGTTCAGACAAGAATTTTTTTAATTTATCTTTATTAAATCTATATGCAAAATCTTCGTGTGCTTATATTTGTTATATTAATGTCACAAATATTGTGTGCGTTAATAATACTAAATAACAGCCTGTAAATATCCCGCTGTTGGGGAAATAAAAGAAAGTAGCCCTTTTAAAAAAGGTAAGGTTTTTTATTTACGAACATTGTTTCAACTTCACAATGTTTTTTTCACACCATGAATTTAACACATATATAGAAGTAATTTTCCTGGATTTGATCTCGCGAGCCTAGATCTACCTGTTCTATCCACTGCGCCATCTGAACATTTTAATTAATACAGCAGCTAAATATAAAACGAAACGAAACTCATTTTACCGAATCTACGTAATTCACAAACTCAATCAAAACTATTTATTGCATCGCGTTATAAATTCGAAAACAAATACAGAATTAACACGCTATCGGATTACACTGCATGCAGTTTAAAATATAAAGTACAAATTGTTCGGATTTCGTGTTCGTCACATTTCGTTTGTTTGATCGGCAGACTTAATGATCAATCCACGAAATCAATTTGTTAAAATTGGGAAATACCCTCTCGGATCAGAAGCCTCTGAAAATCTATGTTGTAATTGTAAAAATAAAAATGTGTTGTTTTTTTCATCCCGTGCGTGTTTTGTACTATTCAACGCATTGAAATAAATGTTTGTACAATTTTTATTTACAATTCCGTTCATTTTTTTTAATGTGAACAATGTGTTAAGGATATGGATTAATTATTAAATATTAATTGACTAGTTATTAATAAAATATTGTCATGTTTGAACTTTTATAAAATATATTTACAGTATTATTTTAATGAACGCACATTAATATCGTACTCTGGTTACATGTTACCAAGTTACGTACATGAAGTACCGATAAAGGCATCGGTCGATCGCACACTTAAGCCGATGAAAGTTGCCGGTTTGTCGGCTACAGTCGACCAGACTGTAGGTCTTTGCCCAGCTGGCCTTGTACCCGTCGCGATGCGAACCGCAGGACAAACTTATAATGATACTTGTTCAACTGTTTTAAGTACAACTATTATAAATGGTAAACTTGATTGTTAGATAGGAAAATTAATATCAAATGTAAATGTTTTTAAAACAATATAATGAGCGATATATGACGAAACTACGGATCTTTTTAATAAGTATTTCCAATAAAATTTCGACTTCCTCCATAAATTTTAGATAAATAAGAAGTTTACAAAAATAGCAAATAGAAAATATCAATATTTTTTATTCAAATAGACTTTGACAAGTACTTATAAATTGTCAAGCGCTACCACCGGTTCAACATACAATTTCGGTAATCCTTTAAATAAAAAAATCTAATTGGAAAACTTACATTAGATTTGTATTTAGGTCACCAGATTTCCTAAAGTTCAGAAACGAAGAAACACATTAGAAACTAGCAAAGAGATAATTGAAAAGATAAGATATAATAAATCGTCCTCTCAGCTCGTTACCGATGTGGCGAGATTTTAGTTAAGGCACGAGTTATGGGTAGGAGTAGTTGAGTTCAATTGTCCGCAGGAATTAGTGAGAATTGCGTTATTCCGACAGAAACCAAAAGATATGACAGAGTTCGAAGACTTGAGAGAGATAGTATCGTATACCAAATAGTATTATAATAGTTCTTTAATCAAAATATATTGCAATTTCTATGATTGCTATACATATGTATCCACCAACCAATAATCTCCAAACCATCTCCTAAGAGGATGAAGGCCTTTGGTCAGCAGTAACATTTACTAACTGTTACTTTTATTCAAACACACAATACAAAGAATGAGCAAAACATAAATAAAATGAACGAATGAATGAAGATAGTCATCAAACATTTAACGAAACCGATCGAAGCAAGGTAGCCGTGCAATGAAATGAGCCGGCTACAATCGTATTGGTTTAGGACGAGCACGGCCGACTTGCTCCTCACTCTGTACCTATTATCCCTGTTTACGCCAATTTTGTTCCTCATTTGAGGTATTTTGACCGTGGTTACTAGTGGTGGCTTGATTTATTTACCTCTTTATTTTGTAATCACATTTATTAAGAGGTTTAGAAATGATATTATACGTCTAAATTAAAAAGACCATATAATGAATCACGATGGTTAGAACTATATTATCTTCATCATATAATATCTAGACAATAATATGTCGTCACTCACACAGTAAAAACATTGTTACATTAATATAATGAGTAATGTAACATCCTTTAAATGTCCCACTGCTGAACAACGACTTTGCCAATTGCGGATGACATATTAAAGTGAACAAATGTGTGTGCAAACACAGATAGACTCCCTAACTCTCATAATCCGATTGGACGTCCATCCCACATGACCAAAAAGATTTCAGGCGCAAGATCAACGACTTTACGTGCTCCTAGAGTGTAAACACTTACACACTTCCAACTTCCAGATTTCGGGCTTCTACTAAGAATATTTGACAGAAAAACCCAATGACTTTTAATAGATCTGATCTTGACCTTTTCCACTTATCAAAAATGCAATTGAAAAAAAAAGGGAATAACCACACACACACACACACACACACACACACACACACACACACACAATACATACGAATTCTCGCATTAATATTAATCAAGAATGTTTTTTTTTATTTTTCTGTAAATATTAACACTTATACTATGTCTTTACTTTTGTTTTTTCTGGCGCTTTGTATTATAAAATTGTAATCATATGTGGCCGTATCAGTAATGAGTAATAACTGTACAACCATTTCTGTAACGCTGTTGATTACAAGTCAAAATAAATAAATAAATAGATATCATACAAAGGGATCGCTTTAGAGACTAAGTCGTTATATTAGTACAAATAAATTAAGCATTATTAACTATTATTTCATACATTGTCACAATAAATTATACAAACATACCAAAGTCAAGATGTACATCACTCATATTATAAACCCGGCTTCAGTCAGTACGTGCAAAATTAATGTCCAAGGCGCCACAGACAGTAAGCATATGTACTAACTGGCGTCGTAATACGTCATTCACACCATGTATTATATCGGTAAATGTTCTACGCTATGTATATGTTACCTTGACTGACAATTGCATCTCTCTTCGAAGCATAATAACGAGACAATCAATTTGTACACTCTAAGGAAATGTTAGTGCAAGCTAAGTAGGAAAATGTTAGTTGACGTATCTAAGACACGTACGAAACGATTTACTTCCTCGTTTCTGATACGCACCGCTAAGATCTGGAATATCCTCACGACCTCCGTTTTCCCCACCACCTACAATATGGGTACCTTCAAGTCTAGAGTGAATAGTCATTTTCTAGACAAGCGCGCTCCATTTGACTGTATCATCACTTTCATCATCACCCCACAAAAGCGCTAGCTTATAAATAAATTAAATAAAAAGCTGTATTTAATTCTTGAAGTTATACAAAAACCTTCGTAAACTCATTAATTTCCTCTCATATTATATTTCTACATTTGCAAGAGTTCTTGTCTTGTCTTGTATGAAATAACTTGATACAAATTTAAACAGTGTATCACTATAATCTTGGGAATCGTATAACTAAATTATTTCTGAGCTTAAAGTTAAATGTTCATGTTCAATTCAAGGCACATTTCTTTAACTGTTGAGTTTAGCGCCGCACGACTGCACGAGAGTTTAAAATTAACTTTCTTGCTTAACTTAACCCGGTTCTAACTTCATGTTAAACCAGCTAAGTATACCGTGTAGGTTAAAATCTTAATGGGCATTGAGATAACATTTGTATAGATTCGAATAAAATTTGTGGTTGATATAAGCTTAAATAGGCTATAGTTTACGATTTATAATTAAACTGACTCGTTAGTCTAGTGGTTGATATATAAGGGTGTAGATGTCGAGGTCTTAATTATTTTGATTAAGTCGCAATAACATTATAATAAAGATACAATAACTATAGTTTTTTACGATTAATCTACGCCTTCCTAGAGTGTGAACCATATCAACTTAGCCGAAAACTTATCATTTTACATTTAATAATTAAATGGAAAAAAAAACAATATTTATCCTTAAAACAGCCGAGAGGACCCACTCACTAATCGATGATTGTGGTTCAAACTCAGGCAAGCACCACTGAATTTTCAAGAGGTTAATTTATATTTATAATTCATCTCGTGCTCGAGGGTGAAGAAAAATATCATAAAGAAGCCTGCATGTGTCTTAGTTAATTGATATTCTGCCACATATGTATTACATTGGAATAGCGTGGTGGAATAAGCTTCATTCCGCTCTACGCTTCTGCTCTAAGGGAGAAAGAAATTTACTTTTACTTTTTTTATTAATCCTTAACAAAATAAATGCAATTTGTTTTAAGCTTTTCTGGTAAATAAAATTTGTCACTTACATTTTGCAATTTGAACTAGTAGTTTTAAAGATATAACACGATATTAGATTAAACGAATATATAAAAAAAAAACTTTGAACATGAGGTATAAAGTGTTAGTGTGTAGTGGGACAGATTGCTTAGCGGGAATCTGAAAGTGTTTCAATAATAGGTTAGATTTATATATATGCCCGCCGATATGGCCCAGTAAGAACGCGTGAATCTTAACCGATGATCGTGGGTTCAAACCCGGGCAAGCACCACTGAATTTTCATGTGCTTAATTTGTGATTATAATTCATTTCGTGCTTTACGGTGAAGGAAAACATCGTGAGGAAACCTGCATGTGTCTAATTTCACTGAAATTCTGTCACATGTGTATTCAACCAACCCGCATTGGAGTAGCATGGTGGAATAATCTTTAAACCTTCTCCTCAAAAAGAGAGAGGAGGCCTTTAGCCCAGCAGTGGGACATTCACAAGCTGTTACGGTACGGTTACGGTATATATATCATTATTATCATAGCTAGTATATAAATTGATTTTATTATATAAATTAACTGTCTCTTGGTCTGGTAGCTAGCTAGAATAGAATATAGAATATAAAATAAATATTATAAGGAAATATAATAAAAATTCTACTGTCACTTAATATAGATAGATAGATAGATATTAAGCAATGAAGTTGATGGTTTCTTATTATAAAATAATACAGGTAAATCAGCTCGGAGACGTTTTTGTGTCTATAGTAGTGTAATATAACAGTGGCTAAAACCGAAATAAACCAGTTTGTGCCAGCTATCACGTGCCTCGCAATTCAAGCATAAATAACTTTAGCAGCGCCATTTTGTCTGTTGATATTTTCCTCCAGTACAAAATAAAATAAACAAAAAATTAATTCTTTAACTGTAGGAAAATTTAAAAATGTTCGTTTTTAATATTTATTCGATTGAAGAGGAAAAGTAATATCGGGGTAGAGACGAGGTCTTAGATACAATATCAGATCGAATTACAATTAAGGTAAGGAATTGAAATGTAAAATAAATTGTCACCATAAATTGTCACCTTGAATATAATTTGAATTTATATAAAATTATTTTCTAGTAAATTATTTATTAATTTGTCATAAAATTTTAAATAATCATTAATTTTAATTTTTATTGCTATGTATTTTTGATTGAATAATTTGTGAAGACTTTATTGGTTTATGATGTTTTCTTAATGTGATAAATATTTTTGTATATGTCAACTGTTTGTCTTCCTTGATTAAATAAATAATAAATAATAAGTACGGGATTTATGGGATGAAAGCGGGTTTGAGACACCCTTCTACGAAATGTCTAGAGTTGAAAAAAATATATAATTCTGTTTATAATATTAAGTACGATAAAATAAGAAATATATGTAAACAATATTTGTTTATTTATTTATCTACTAACGGTGCACAACTACAAACGCAAAATCGACCCCATGTTGATTCGTCTCTAAAATATTGAAACGCGGAACTTTTAAAGTGAACAGTACAGCTGCACCAGGTCTCCGCATGCGGTTACTACAATCAATTCCACTTTACATGAACCAATAGCTGGATGTAAATAAAGTCCCTAAATCCTAGTCTCTATTTCGCATACATATAGCCCGATATAATCCGGCGTGTTAACGAGAGGCTAGCCGGCTTAGCCGGCTGTTCCAAACCGTGAATGTTACATGATGCCCATGTCAAAGTACCCTGACCGTTTAGTAACAGATCGATATTCTATTACGCCGACCGGAATTCAATTTAGTAGTGATTCAATGTTTTATTTGCGAGATGCATCTCACGGAATAAATACGTCATTGGACTCATTGCTCGTTTTCAATTTAATTGAGTTGATAACGTAATTAAGATATTTTTATTTTTAATATTTTAATCATAGTATGGCATAGCCGAGATGGCCCTGTGGTAAGAACGCGTGAATCTTAGCCGACGATCGTGGGTTGAAACCCGGGCAAGCACCACTGAATTTTCATGTGCTTAATTTGGGATAATAATTCATCTCGTGCTTTACGGTGAAAGAAAACATCGTGAGGAGCATGCAGTTTGCATGTGTCTAATTTCACTGAAATTCTGCCACATGTGTGTTCCACCAACCCACACTGGAGCAGCGTGGTGGAATAAACTCCAAACCTTCTCCTCAAAAAGGGAGAGGAGGCCTTTAGCCCAGTAGTGGGACATTCACAGGCTGTTACGGATTTTAATCATAGTATAACGATTACAATTATTTCAGTATACATATGTACAAGACTTGGTGCGCCTTTGGGGTTAGATGGAATCGTATGCTGTGACTGCAAACGCTCACTTATGCTGTCATTCCTTCTTTACGCCGCCGCTCTCTATATCACGTATAATAATAACTTCGTTGCTATAATTTATTATGTACACTCTTAATAAATAAATAATAAAGTCTATGTATAAATTTATCAGTTTTTTTCAATTGTAAATTTTTCCAAAACACATCAATTTCGATGTTTCGTATTTGACGGCCATACATTTTTATTATTCTAATCCGATTATTCAATTGACAAATAAACGTTGGTCAGTTTACTAATCTAAGTTTTATAAAAATTTTGTTTATTATTAATCTATAGAAATATTATAAATGCGAAATTAACTCAGCCTATATGTCTGTCTGTGTGTTACGCTTTCGTGGGTACAACTCTGAACCGATTTTGATTAAATTTGGTCCGGGCTATTTTTTTTAATTGAGTATAAAATAAAAACACACCGAAATTGCACTATAGCAGATTTTAAAAGGAAGAATATCATAAACTGATTTGCTTCCTCGTTTCTGATACGCACCGCCAAGGCCTGGAATACCCTCCCGACCTCCGTTTTCCCCACCACCTACAATATGGGTACCTTCAAGTCCCGAGTGAATAGGCACCTTCTAGACAAGCGCGCTCCATCTTAGACTGTATCTCACTTTCCATCAGGTGTGATAACAGTCAAGCGCTAGCCTATACATTTAAAAAAAAAACTGAATCCCCAACGGGCCAAACCGCGGGCTAGTATTCATTATATTATTACTATTTTTAAATATTATTCTTAACATGAATGAATTCAAACTATTAATTTTTACTTCTAATATCTCAAGCTATTATTCCTTGAAGATATTCAGTATTCCTTTTGCTTAAATAATAATATATCAATAGGAAATATTTTCTTGTCCATAATAAATTAATGAAATATTAAATCATCGATGTCACGACTGTACGTTTAATATCTATAATTTTTAACTATGATTGTCAAACGATCTCAGATATAATTTCCATGTTTGTAATAAACTAATTTTACATCTAATATTATGTCGAATATATATAATCGAATACATTATGTGGAAACTGCTACTAAGATGGTGGTGATGGTGGTACCAACTCAAAGTCTGTCTCCGGTAAGGTATTTCTAAAATGCAACGATATTACATTTAGTCGAGTAAGCTGTTTATCCATTAAACCAAACTATTTGTACACATGTTTGTTACCTAATTACTCGTGTCTTGAAGTAAGCAACAAGTCAACTTCAAGATGTCCCTTTTGTTAACAAGTCTGAGATTAAGCTCGTTAATGATCTTACTCCGAGTTATCTTCTAATGTTGTTCATTTCTACTTAAAGTTTTAACTACAATTTCCACTATATATTTACTAATATTAATACAGCATTTAATTTTATTTCATTAATAGCTACGGGTCGCGACTTCGTACGGTTTAAATTTATACAAAGTTATCCCTCCCATTTCCTTCCCTTAAGGTATTTTTTTTGAAAATTCTTTCCTAGCTTGTAACAGCCTGTGAAAGTCCCACTGCTGGGCTATAGGCCTCCTCTCCTCTTTTTGTGGAGAAGGTTTGGAGCTTATTCCACTACGCTGCTCCAATGCGGGTTGGTGGAATTCACATGAGGCAGAATTTCAGTGAAATTAGACACATGCAGGTTTCCTCACGATGTTTTCCTTCACCGTAAAGCACGAGATGAATTATAATCACAAATTAAGCACATGAAAATTCAGTGGTGCTTGCCCGGGTTTGAACCCACGATCATCGGTTAAGATTCACGCGTTCTTACCACTGGGCCATCTCAGCTTTTTAGCTATCTTAGCTTTCCTAGCTTATAAATTATAAATCAAACCTATGTTTCAAATTTCAGCTTTCTAGACTCAACAGTTGTAGCTTTGCGTTGATAGAGTTAGAACATATTGTTTTATAAGATAATTAGCTTCCGCCAACGCTACGTCCGCATTTGTAAGGAGGGGAAGAGTGTTTGATATCCAGTGTCTTAAATCAGGACACACGCTATCTCTATTCCAAATTTCATACAAATCCATTAAGTAGTTTTTACATGAAACAGTAACAAATCCATCCATCTCTCACCAACTTTTAAGTTGATAAAATTAATAGAATCGTATTTAATTATAAGCATGTTCTTATTCTTTTTTGTAATAAATTAAGAAGGTAAATGTGGTTAGTTTTCCACTTATTAATATAAACGACCTATTCGTCAATGTACAGCCAATTATTAGCTCTTAGATGCTGTCTTTCATGCTTTAGTTAAGCCTGCTTACCGTTGCAATCGAAACACAATTACAGAGTTTTGATGTATGGCAGTTGTATGGTGAGGTAACTGGGGGTACCCAGGTGGATTTGCACAAAACCAAGGGGTTCAATTGTCTTGCTAACAAAGTGGTCCTGTCTGACGAGAAGGTAATGAGCAGGTAAACTTTATTAACAGCGAAATTAGGTTTAATGTAAATACTAACAATGCTAGACCGTCATGATTGTTGAAATACTCTATATATCAGAATTTCGAGTTACCGCTATTAGTATAATTATTTAATATGATTTCAATTGTATATTTTAATTTTAAGCCGAGATGGCCCAGTGGTAATAACGCGTGAATCTTAACTGATCATCGTGGACTCAAACCCGGGCAAGCACCACTGAATTTTCATGTAATTATAATTCATCTCATGCCTTACGGCATTGAGCAAGGAAAACATCGCGAGGAAACCTGCATGTGTCTAATTTCAATTCTGCCACATGTGTATTCCACCAACCCGTACTGGAGCGACGTGGTGGAATAAGCTCTCTCCTCAAAAAGGGAGAGGAGGCCTTTAGCCCAGCAGTGTACACGTTTATTAATTATTATTATAAATAAATAATATGAAAACAGCGTATGAAAACTCTATGGTACTTGGCCGATTTGAAACCGTAATCTTCAGTAACGTTTCACGTGTTCTATCTCTGGGCCATCTGTCCCAGTAATATTCGGCATTACATTTCGGTACTTACGGTACTTATTCAACAGTAAGATGGCCAAGTACGCTCTATTCCTCCGCTGTAAGTTCATTACCTCCACCAATATTTGGGATACCAACTAATGTACTTTGTCGAAACCAATCGAAACCTCTCCGTTAAAATATAAAGATATGAAGTGGCTCGTGTGTAAACTGAGCATTATAGCTTAAACTAGTGCTACCTTGATTACTGCCTGCGATTTTACTTGCTTGAATTCGTATTGAAATATCTAACTTCTATATTTTAATAAAATGTAATTAAAATGTGTTTTAATGTAAATGTAGTAAAAGCTCAGCCTTGACTTATAGAGAATTCTAGTATCATAAATCATAGGAATTACAGTTTTTTTTTTATCGTACATCATTCGAAAATAATACGTACATACAAATGCTCAGAATTAGTCGTGTAGTACAAGAAGCTGTCTTATGTCTAATTAGCTACATGTCTTCCAGACAACTCATGAAAATGTTAAACTCATTAATCGTTAAAAGTAAGATTTTAATATGTTATAACACATGCTGAGTTATAGGCTAACTGATGGTACTCAATTATAAATACGTTGGCTTTCTATTAAATAAATACATTATTATATTAATATATAAAAATGGAGATTTTAACATATTGAAACGTCTATTATTACTTACAAATAAATATGAACATATAACACAGATTGTTATAGCAGGCACGAGGAATATAACATCTTAGTTCCCAAGGTTAGCGGCACATTGGCGATGTAAGCACTTTAACATTTCTTACAATGCCAATATCTATGGGCATTGGTGATCACTTACCATCAAGTGGCCCATAGGCCATATATATTTAAAGTTAAAATTAAATATACATAAATTATATACAGATTAAATGTTTAATAAAAATATTGATATGATAATGATGTCACTTTGTTATTGCGAGCAATAATTACAATACCCAAACTTTAAACAAGTAAAGCATTAGTTTATTGACTTCATAAATCAGCAAAATATCATTTAGCATGTGTATTTGCAAGTGTATTTGCATACGACCGTAAAGTGTCATCAATACGGCTTGATATAATTAATAGTTCGGTTGTTTGTCCGTTCGGGCTGTTTGCTCTTTGTATTAAGCAAGCATTGGGGATAACAATTTAAGGCCAACAAATATTCCTATTCATGGTCGGGACTGCGGTCTCATTACCATTCGTGAATATTGAAACTGAACCCGATGTTATCTTTTGATTTTCTTTTAATCGATTTGAAAGTTATTTTCTTAATTATTATTATTTTTCTTTTAATCGATTAAAAAACACGAACGTTATACAGCAGTAACAGTAACAGTAACAGCCTGTGAATGTCCCACTGCTGGGCTAAAGCCTCCTCTCTTTTTTTTTTGAGGAGAAGTTTCGGAGCTTATTCCACCATGCTGCTCCAAGGCGGGTTGGTGAAACACACATGTGGCAGAATTTCAGTGAAATTTGACACATGCAGGTTTCCTCATGATGTTTTTCTTCACCGTCAAGCACGAAATGAATTATAAACATAAACTAAGCTTATGAAAATTCAGTGGTGCTTGCTCGGGTTTGAACACACGATCATCGGTTAAGATTCTCGCCATCTTGGCTTGTTAACAACGTTATATAAGTTTGTTATTTTGAGTTTGAATTGAAAAATAACAATCAATATTATCAAAGATTATATTAGCGTGAGATATAATTTTACTATAGAGTGCAAGACATTCTCATTATTCAATGGGACGGGTAATTCGACGTGACCGGAAAAAAGGCGATAACTCCTTAATTGGCCCGCCCCAGGGTTTGAACTCAGGACCGTCACCGAGTCAGTAAGTTAAATAAGCATAAAATTACCAATTCAGAAATGAATGATTTAACGATTTACCGTATGAATTGCAAAAATAACTCTATAACACTCCTGACCACGTATCGGATTTTACTGGAGTTTAGTGGGGCTGTCATTTGAACCCGACCGTTTTTTTATTGTAATTATAGAAATGCTATAACTGTGATAATTGTTTCCAAGTAAATAGCTCCATCGATTAATGAAAGAAGACGACTCAAGACTGTACGCACGAACGTCTGCCTCTGTGTACGTTGCGTCCAAAGGCAATTTAACTGTATCTCTTAAACATAACATTATATTAAATCCACATCTTTCGCCATTGATTATAATTAAATTCTAACTAATAATATTTATAGAACATGAGTTTATTTGTTTGTTACACTTTCACGTCTTAACTGCTTAACCGATATCACAAAATTTCACATACACATTTCCAGGAGTACAGTAAAGTATATAGGGTACCCAACACAGGACATCTCTCCCTCAAACATAGACAAAGCCGGGCAGATTAGTTTATTCATAAATTTACAATATTGGTGGTATCGTACAAACCCTATCCCATCATTCGCTCTTTCTTTTTCGTTCCACGTTTTGCTACCGTTGTTAGTTTTAGTTAACTAAAACATCGCAGGTGCGTTCGGCCACTGGACGGAAGTACTTTTTTTTTTGTTAATATACTCGCTTTTGTTGCGTCACCAAACAGTTCAGATTAAAAATAATAAACACAAGCTGACAAAACAATGTGTAAATCGTTATACGTTGTTTTTTCCTTTTTTCACATATGAAATACATTTAGTTTCCTAATATCGTTACGCTATTATTGCCAGTTAATTATTAAATTACAATTGTCATTTTCTTGTTGCTACCATTTTAAAGCGTGATTTTTTCCAATTTATGGTTTTCTTTTTTATTTTTACTTAATTATTATAAGCCGTCAATTTGCTGAGGGTCATGGAATCTCAAGTGCTATGTCCTTCGTTTCTGGAATTCACTGTCACACTCACCATTCTCAACACAGAAATACAGAGTACTCATTGGTCTTTAGCAGTAGAATAAATTATGAGTGTATTGTAACCCTGGGAGGTTATATGCCGGCTGTACTACTAATTTTAGGGAAAGTATTATGTTTCTGATCATCTAGCGAAGGATATTCAAGTTTAATAATAATAATAATATCCTGTGACATTATTCAAACACGGCTGATCCCAAACTAAGCAGAGCTTATACAATGTAAACCAGACAACTGATCTACTACATATACTTTTTCTTTTGTAAATACATACTAATATAGATAATTACACCCAGACTCGGGACAAACAGACATGTTCATGCACACAAATGTCTGTCTTGGGTGGAAATCGAACCCACAACTTTTGGCGTACCAACCACGCCAACCGGCCAGTTTCTATTTTGTATTGGACATTTATAACTCGCTTCGGGGTATTATTATAAATCTTATCACGTATAATTTATACGGTGTCGAATAAAGATGACGTCACATGTAGCAATAGTTCCGGTCCGACGAGCAGAGTTATTACGATTTCTTCCAAACCACTGCCCACCCCACAATAACCTATTACATGACACTTAATTGAAACGTCCCTAATTAATCCTTCACAATCCATTAGTTTGGGCTAAGGTACTGAGAATTATGTTCAATTGATATACGTTTAATCTTTTTCCAAATATGGTCAAAAACAGTAGTTTTACAGAATACCCTGAACATGCCCTATTTTTGGAATCAGATTCTTCCCATGAATTCGTTTTCTCCCCACTAAAAAAACTTACGTGAATTATATTTATATTAAAAACGGTTCTTTAAGGTGCTGGACATATATGGATTAAGGAGAAAGTATGGAGTTTATTTAACCACGTTACTTCCCCATGGGATGCAGTATTTAACTACAGGCACAACGGACATACCACTTAGTTCCCAAGGTTGGTGGAACATGGGCGATGTAATGGTTGGTTAATATGTCTTTCAGTGCCTATGGGTTACCATTAAACATCAGATACTCACGCTCACCTATTTTAATGAAAAAGCTCCATGCTACTAAGGAGAATATCTTGACAGTAAAACCTAGTAACCTTTCATTGTTCCGAGCAAGAGCTTAAACCCTGGCTTCGAGATCTGCTGCCTTATAAATTAGCCACTGCACCAACGAGGTAGATATTTGAAATTATATTTCAGTACTGTTCACATGAAACCACAGTACAAAGGGGGTTTAATTAGACCCGCATAAATCGGTCGGTCTAACGAAGCGACTAACCTTACAAAAAGAACATTTTGAGTGAAAATTATCGTGTGGACATTAGCGGCACGAGCTCCTCTGCTCGTTCGACAGAGTTATCTCTTTGTTTATTTTGTTTATTCTATACCTGCATGTACTTTTTAGTTTTGAGTACTCTTTGAATGTTTATTTATAATATATGATTTATAGTTAAATAGATAAAGTTATTTTTTAACGGCATTGGGTGAAACTACGAGGCTCATATACTTATATAGTAATGCTATTTACCCATTGTTTTTAACGATGGAAAAACGCATTACGCGTTGCCCCCACGGGAAACACAACAGTGGGGGGGGGCGGTATGTAGGATCAGCGTTGTCCAAGGCCGAGTACGCCCCGAACATCGGAATACCCACTAAAAACCAGCGGTACCCTTTCCGTCTTACCTATTACAAAAAAGTCTTATTTAATGGTAGATTCTATATCTTCAATAGAATTCGAAATACCTTTACTCACAAAGTATATTTTCTTATATATACATATATATGTATAAGAGAATCGTAGACTACAGATATGAAAGAAAAATTCAATTCCCGAATAATATATTCCTCTGTATCTGATCCGAATACTTTGGATCTAACATTTTATTATGCAATATGAAATTATAACTTTTTTTTATATCACTAGGCGAAGGCGTAACTCGTAACCAGAAATAATATCGCCGTTCAGTGACGTACGTTGACTAATATTGGATCCAACGTTGGCGTATTTATTATTTAAGGTTATGCCACGAAGCGAATTTTATTATTTAATAAATAATATATTATTTAATAATCCAACTATGCCTTCTGTGATATTTTAAAATAACAAAATTGTTTATTGAACGAATAATTATAGTTATTTAAATATATTTTATAATACAATAAAAAAAAAAAACAAATCTGTAGAACCAGCTTTCGCCGGCGACTTTTCCTGGTGTCCTTGTACAATGGTCACTTTCCATCAGGCATGACCGTAATGAATTTAAAAAAAAAACTTAATATCTTACAGTAAATATTGTTTCGCGGACGCTAGTTTTGTTTATTTTTGTTCAAAAATTATAGTTTTTTTGAACTCGACTCTGGCATGATTTTGAATATTTTTGTACGTAAAATAAGCTTTGAATTATTTTTCTCATTTCAATCAAGTCGATCGATTTATTTTTTATTTTTAATGGGAACTGTAAGAAATACAATACTTCTCATAACACATAACTGGTTCAAATAGCTTCTTTGGCGTTAGAATAAATGATTGGTGGGTGGTACCCTCCCAGACGGGCCTGTATAGTTCCAGCATGATTCCAACGTTGAATCCAGCTTGTGATTGATTTGGGCTCAAGTAAACATTGCTATAAGCATATTGTTTGTATATTAAATATAACAAACAAAGGTTGTACGTACGCTTTGTATACAGTCGATTGTCAAAGCGATTGGTTAAACGGTAGAAGTTAATAGCAGCGCCATCTAACGGCGAGTTACAAAGAAGAGGACCTTAAAATATTTTCTTAGAAAAAACACATATGTGTTAAATTTAAGTAATCTAAGTCTATTTATCTCAAAAATCAATACCAACTTACATTTTATATTAACATATATATCGAATTTACATACAGATTCATCCCCCATTTAACTCCATTAGAAGACGAATTTTGAAAAATCCTTTCTCAGTGCTCACCTAAGGAGTTCCTTTGTTAAATAACATCTTATTATACGTAACGCGTCAGTCAGCTGTTTTTTATATGTATATAACATTTATACACAATTGTAGACAAACAACAGCTCTACAGTTCATTGACTAATTATTACGGTTATTTAAATTAACTGAAAACGTTTAGTATTCATTTTGACATTTCTAGTCTAAGGTTTGGCAAGGACAAGTTAACTAACAAAAAAAGTACTAGCAACGCCTGTTTTCAAGTATTTAGTAATTACATGGTCAGAGTCGAACCCACTATCACTAACAACTATTAATTTGGTGTTGTTCAATTCATTCTGATTTTATTTAACCCGTGCGAAGTCCCGATTGGAAAGTCGTAACAGCCTGTGAATGTTCCACTGCTGGGCTAAAGGCCTCCTCTCCCTTTTTGAGGACAAAGTTTGGAGCTTATTCCATCACGCTGCTCCAATGTGGGTTGGTGGAATAAACATGTGGCAGAATTTCAGTGAAATTAGACACATTCAGGTTTCCTCACGATGTTTTCCTTCACCGTAAAGCACGAGATGAATTATAATCACAAATTAAGCACATGAAAATTCAGTGGTGCTTGCCCAGGTTCGAACCCACGATCATCGGTTAAGATTCACGCGTTCTTATTGATAAGTATATCTTATTAATTCCGTCGAGAGATTAGCATGTTAAAGAAATATATACAGAACATTTGTCTTCCGTTTATTGTTCTGTTTATATTTTTCAGAATGATGAATTACTACCGGTAGCATAAAATCGGGTTGGCTGAATTCGAAACGTTCGACTAAAACACAGTTTTATATAAAATCGATATTCTGTGAATTGAATGCGTGCTGATAATCGATTCTAAGATGCAACATGCGTGTTACTTACCCCTTATAGCAAGGAAATCGAATCTATACGTATAATAAACCTGTAATGGGTGTGTCTGTATGTTATGTTTGTTGTATTTTGTGGTTTTAGGTAAACCAATGTTACATTATAATGCAAACAATATAATATTATGTTTTTTTTTATAGTATAGATTGGCGGACTAGTAATTGAGCCACCTGATGATAAGTGGTCACTAACGCCCATAGACATAGGCGCTGTTAGATGTATGTAAACATTCCTCACATGACTCACATCAACCTTGGGAATTATGATGTTGCCTGTAGTTACACTGGCTCACTCACCCTTCAAAGTAGAACACAACAATAATAAATATTGTTGTTTGGCGGTAGAATATCTGATAAGTGGGTCGTACCTACCCAGACGGGCTTACACGAAGCTCTACCAACTAGTAAAATTAAAAATCATGAAATTATATCATATATAAATATTTTAAGAACGCTCTTGTTTTATAGATAATAATATAAAAATAAAATATTTTTTTAGTACTATAGAAACCGGCTAACTACGTTGTTTATCGGGAAATTATCGCCGTCGTAAAGCCGCCGACGACATATGTCGAGCATTTCTCGATTGACCGGATGACGCTAAATTATATATTAGCATTTTGAACTATTCGTTGAATGACAGTTCAATCGGTTTTAATAAAAAAATCGGTTTTAATTTAATTGAACTGAATCGCGTGTTCTCTATGAAAATAAGTGTTGGAAATTATTAGATTTTAATCGACTTCAATTCTTCGCGAGACATAAAAAATTTACTAATAAAACTACATACATACGTGCACACAAACATACATGAAAGTGCCTTAAAATGTTTATTCAAAATTCGAATTTCGAGTAGCGATGGATATTTCAAGGGATGTAATTACGACATTTTAATAGTAATTTAATTAATTTAATCCAAATCTCTAAAAGCTTTGGAAAAAAAGACCGAGTCGAACGAGATTGAAGTGACTTGTGTCCAAATAAAAAAAGTATTAACGGACCAAATTGGAAATCTCCGAAACCTAACTGCAGCTCGTGGGTTTTTTATACAATTTTAAACGACAGAGTACACTTTGTAAAAACGTATGACACAATAAATAAATTAATATCCTTATTATAAACGTGAAATTTGAACGATATGATTTTTGTGTTAGAGAAATTTACATATATAATCTGTGTGTGCCGAGGTGGTCCAGTGGTTAGAAGACGTGAATCTTAACCGATGATCGCGGTATCAAACTAAAGCAAGCACCATAGAATTTTCATGTGCCTGCATTTTCATTTTGTTTATTAGACATCACGTGTTCGGCGGATGAGGAAGCTATCACGAGGAAAACTGCATGTGTCTAATTTCACTGAAATTCTGTTACTAATTCACATTGGAACAGCGTAGTGGAATAAGCTCCAAACCTTCTCCTCAAGGGCCTCTGCCTTCTCCTCAATGGCCTCGGCCCAGCAGAACCATTCGCAGGCTGTACCTTTACTATTTTTTATCTTTGTGTGAACATACCAGTTAAGTCACGGAATTCTGTTTGTTTTGAAAATAATTACTTATTAAACTCGTAAAGAATTTCACGGATAAAAATTTACTAAAATTATATCATAAGGCATTAGGTCATAGGTTATATATTTTATCGAAAAGTGAAATAATCCAAGATCCAAGAAATCCTTATTCATACATAAAACGTAAGCCCTATTTACACAACATCATGTCTTATCCGCAGAAATAGATCCGTTACACTACAAACATTACATTTCATGTGATTTACGTAACACACAGACGGTGGTATACGGCTTCGATATCAGATTCCAAAGGCATTTGCTATCGCGGATCGATTCCGGCTAAGCACCTAATTGCTAACTTGATAACTTTGACACGAGAAACTTTGGTATAATTCGTGATACAGCGATCGAGTTCGTGTGATCTGTTTAAATGTTTTAAGTAAATATTAATTTTAAAAACCAATACTATAAAAAATCCTACATAAACATATGTATATTATTCTTTCAATAAAACCGACATGGCTTAATTGCGTATGTTTAGAGCGAACTGACTTTTCTATTATAAATATAAATATCGCATTTATTTAATAGACTAAGATTAGATTATTTTTAATATTTTTTCAAAGCGTTATTACTTGAGCATTAGTACTAATATCATTATATATATTGAGAACAATACAACAACTAAAAAAGCAACTGAAAAATACAACAACTAAAGTTAAGAAATATATACAGCTTGAAATGTACAACCGTAAACATTATCCCTAGGAAAATATAACAATTAATCCCACAAATACTTACAAAGGGACAGAAATAGTTTATAAATATTATAAATTCACTTCATAGTATCACTGATAAAATTAAATAGATCTTTTCCAATTTTCATTCCGTAAACTATATATATATGTATATATAGAACAGGAAGGCGGACGAGTGTAGGACCACCCATAGACTTAGATGCTTATTTAGATATCGCCAATGCGCCACCAACCTTGAAACCTAAGATTTTATGTCCCTTGTGCCTGTAATTACACTGGCTCACTCACCCTTCAAAACGGAACGCAACAATTTTGTGCATCATAATAATCTATGAACATCGGAGCATCGGTAGAAAATATATAATATATTTTTTCAAATCCAAAATTATTTTTCATTTTGAAAATACCACGTCATAAAAATCATTCACATTTTTTTTATTTCATTTATTTCTATTTTTTTCGTGAACTTTTTTTATCATAAATCATATGCAGTCAACACGTTGTAATCTAACACCCAATAACATTTAATTATCTTTAATCACTTGTTATATTAAGTTTTTAAAGATTTTTGCATAAACTTCCCACTTCTACACGAAAAACGTATTTAACAAAAAATGACAATATTACTTACAACTTATATGGGAAACCTTTTTTTCTCTAACGGCAATATTTATCGCAATAAAAGCGAAAACCATTGAAAACAATTATTGAATTTGACTTTGCTTAAATTAAATTAAATTAAGAAATTTTTTTTTTTTTAAATATCATATACATTATCAGCGTATCGAAATCCATATGTATACCAAAAATCACATCGATCGGAGGTAAAGGGCTAAAAGGAAGTTCACCTACATTTTTAACATATCCTTAAAAATATATTTAAAAAAAAACACAATATTTTGGACTTACTGTCTATGCTTTCTATTGTTCTTTTATTTAAACGAGATCAAATTACTTAAACAAAATAACAACAGTCCAAAGTCAACAAGAATGGAAAATGAGTCTAAAACCACAATTCCAAATTCAAAACATTGACTTATTATCGTATGCCTTACTAAAGCGAAAAATAATTAAGTGTTTTTAGCAAACTACATATTGATAAATAAGTAATTATTATTTTAGAGTACTAAAACAATAAATGTTTTAGCGTCTAACATTCATAGTTAATTTAAATATTATCAATTAACATAAAACAAAGTTTATCCAAATTCACTTGGAACAACAAACATAAAATTCAATCAAACGACTGTACACAGTTATGTCGTTCAATGAATATTTAAATACTGCAATGAAATAATTCAAATAAAACAGTTTATACTAAATAAAATTTTGTGAGTATTTTTGAGTGTTGAAATATATATTTACTCACCAAACAACGCTAAAAAAACTCAATAAATACGTCACAAGCACAAACTATTAACTATCAAACACAAGTATCAACAAACTTCGCGTTCACAATATTTAAAAACAAAATAAAATCACCCTTTTTTTACTATGCATGAATACACGGTAGCGAAGTTTCGCAAACTTGAATACGTATATGTACCGTTTAAATACGACGAGAGAGCTGTCACAGATCACACATCTACCCGCCACGAGATCGCGACGAAAACTGAGGAAGGATCGGAAGCAGCCCTTAGTTTTCCACGTTAGACAGAGAAGGTTGGTGTGGGTGAACGTGAAAATGTATTGGTGGAAGAAGGAGGGGTATAGGAAGTTGTAGTTACGTCTCCCACGTGGCACGGCGCGATGCGGTCAATTGCAATGCTACGGTCATTGCCATAGTGTGATGAGCCTTTCTTTTTCATAGACAAATCTGCAAATTAAAAAAATAAATGAAGATAATATAAGAGATTTTATAATTCTTCAGAACAAATTGAAACTTTGATATTGTATATATTATAATATGTGCATGGTTTTATTATAGAACTTTAAATTTTTTTATAAGTAATATAAATATCATTAAATACATAGTAGCCTTAACGTGTAAATTTTTATTTGAATAAACATCAATCAATTTATCGTAATCAAAAATAGACGAGTTGACAACTTTTCCCGCACTTTACCTTGGAAATATTATGACTCTACAAATATTATAATATCTCTATGATACAAATAACTAAAAATACAATTATACAAAAAGTTTAGTATTTTCAATTTTCTTAAAGACTCTTAGTAATAAATTTGGAATACTTTCAAACAAATTGACAATTGGATTCAGAGCTTCTACGTTTAAATTCCACTCCGATAAAATCGCAGTCTAGTAAAAATTAAGACAATTTCGTTTGATAAAAAAAAGTCGTAACAGCCACCAATCAAGTATAGATTGAGGATTTTAAAGGATAAGATGAACCTTTGATCGCCGAAGCGTTCCGTCCCTACAGCAATCCAGTGACCCTATTACGAACTATTATACTTGAGCCGACCCGTGGGGTGTTTTCAAGGGATTTATTTTCAGTTTCACGGCGCATTGGTGCTGGTAATAAGGTGCGGTCGTGATTGGTGTGGGAAGGTGAGGGATCCGCAGTCAAAAATAAATATACTTTTAATTTTTTTTAACCATAGTTACATATAAAAACAAACAAATACCAATTATAGAATAGTTGTTATTTTGGCATTCGAGTTTTAACAAACATTTGTATGTTTATAAATTACATTATCAGAAAGCAACGAGTATTGCTTTAAAGTTACACTAAATATGGTTCAGTTTTAATAAAAATAATTAAAAATAAATTGCCAGAGACAGCCCAGTAAACACAGTATGTAAATCTTAAACGAAGATAGCAGGATCAAACCCGGGTTTTCAAGAGCTTATAATTCATCTCGTGCTCGACGGTGAAGGAAAATATCGTAAGAAACCAGCTTGACTGTGTCGGATGAAAATTTGCAATATACGTATCTAAGCCGCAAGCGGCGTGGCGAATTAAGCTCTAATTCTTCTCATTAAGAGAAGAGGATTCCTTAGCTTTTACTGGTGGTAGGGCTTTGTGCAAGCTCGTCTGGGTAGGTACCACCCACTCATCAGATATTCTACCGCAAAACAGCAATACTTGATATTGTTGCGTTCCGGTTTGAAGGGTGAGTGAGCCAGTGTAATTACAGGCACAAGGGACATAAAATCTTAGTTCCCAAGGTTGGTGGCGCATTGGTTATGTAAGAGATGGTAGACATTTCTTACAATGCCCATGTCTAAGGGCGTTGGTGACTACTTACAATCAGGTGGCCCATACGCTCGTCCGCCTTCCTACTCTATAAAAAAAAAGCCGAGTAATGAAAAATTCCATACGATTACTTTTTTTAATAAAAATATAAGCCATTACTGTATTGTATTGTATTTTCTGGTTAATTTTAATTATTTTCATAAACACAGATCGTGTCGTTCCGACAAAGCTTCTGTTTGCGATAACACTATGCGGGTGCAGCCAAAAGCCTCGCAAATAAACACATATTCTCGCTTATAATTCAGATAATTATCAAATGACCTGAAAACTGAAACACACTATGATAACTTTAATAAATAAGACATAATTATTATTTTATATCTCTCCATCTGTATACAGTCTTTTTGCCCGTCTGTTTGTTCACTCAACACTACTAAACCAATGAACCGATTATAAAATTTAAAATCAAAATAGATATATATTCTTATATAAAAATATTGAAGAGTTGGTTTGTTTCAACAGCTTTGAAAAAAAAAATTGCATTTGCTAGACGATTTATTGTAAAACGTTACACTTAAAATCGACTACGACCCACGGCAGTAACGTTTAACGACGGGAAAACCGCGAAGAACAATAAGGTAAAAATAACAGCCTGTGGACGTCCCACTGCCGGGCTAAGGTCTCGTCTCCCTTTGAGGAGAAGGTTTGGAGCTTATTCCACCACGCTGCTCCAATGTAGGATACACATTTGGCAGAATATCAGTAAAATTAGACACAAGCAGGTCTTTTCACTTAAATTATAAAAACAAACTAAGCACATGAAAATTTAGTTGTGCTTGCCTAGGCTTGAACCTGCGCCTAATCGAATAAGATTCACACGTACTTACCACTAGGCCATCTCGGCTCGTATATAATTATCAATTTCGGGATTTACTGAAAAAAAGGCCGCAGTCAGAGTCATGGTAAACAGTTAGTAAAAGGTTTAAAATGGGTTTTAAAATTTAATTGTATATAATATTCATTTTATTAATAAAAATGTAAAACATAATTTTTATATTTTTTAATTGTTGGTTTGTATAAAATCTTCATTCGGAACCGGCGGTTGTATTACGTTTAATTTAATCGTGTTAAAATACGATTCAAATAGCGCTTGGACGAGTCTATTTTAGAATCAAAATTAATAAATTATTAAGCCAACTTCGGGCTTCTGTTTAAATAAATACTATTACAACTTCGTTCGTATTCAACAATAGGTCTATTTTATTAATAATTAAGCAGTTTTATTTATAGCATAGAGCTGATATAACGCAGTGTTTGGAACACATCCATCGTAATTAAAGTTTGTATATAAAAAAAGTTAAAAATGTATATAAACTCAACACAAAATAAATTATAAAATTGCTTCAAAATCGTTTGGGGGCTACGATGACACATATACACAGATACACGCGTTAAACTATTATATATAATTATTCTTTTACGAGTACCAACTTACTGAGCTTTTTTTTTATTTATATAAATCATCATACAATTCAAGGAAAAATATCGTGATGTTACCTTAATCAGATGAAAATCATCCATCAACCTTCTCCTTAAGAAAGAAGGCCCTTCGCTCAGCAGTGGGAAAGAATTTTTATTTATATATTTTAGTTCTGTTTATCCATTATAGCAATTTATGCTAGACCGATATTGGATGGATGAATTTCGGTTTTAATAAAAATAATTCGGTTATAATTTTGAACGTCTGACATTTTTGCACGATGCTACAATACGTTCGCGATATGCTTCAAAAATAAAATATTTTTATATTGAAATTTGCTTGTATAAGCAAATAAATGTCCTTAAAACTTATCTTTTGCTTATAAATAATATTTATCAATCACAATAATATTCCAATGAATATTCAAACAAGTTGTAGATGAAGATTCTGAAGTTGTTGCTCGTATTTAACTCGTCAAAAGCCAAGACAATTGTATTAATAACAGCGTCCCTTCAGACAAACCCTTCGGCGAGTTCCTTCGAAATAAAAATGATAACAAGTCAAAAGCAAAGACAGGGTTTTAAAAAGTTTCTAAACAAAGAATTTTCCCCGCGACGCCAGACAAATAATCTTTGTTTTGTTTTCAAATAAGAAGAGTTACTTTATACCGCGTTTAGACAGCTGCCGTCGAAACTTCGGCTAAGCTGAGAAATCTTATGCTTTGAATTCTCAAACGCGCACCGACTAAGGGTGACCACAAACTGAGTGCAAACACTCAACGCGTGCGACAAGGAACGTGTGTGTGTCCCGTATGTAACACATAGTCAGACACACTTGTTAGCTTGGGAAGTTATATTAGATAATATCTGCAATTGTCACATTTTAACATTATTTATCACAAACAAATATTATATTATTTCATAATACATCATCTATATTACGGCTAGCTTGGCTAGGATAGCTGGGTTCCAGTTACGAATAAAAATCTGAATACAAAGTCATCTATTCGCTGGTATATCGTATTAAAAAATAAAATAAAAGCAATCATATAATTACATCGACGATGAGCGTATGTACTGTTTTTTTTACGCAGGGTAAACCTATAGAACGGTTCTCGAGTTATGTGGGATCCTTGCCCACAAAAACCTTCTTCGGCTCAGATTGAAAAGGTTATAAGATCGTTCCACTATAAGGAATCTGTGGCCTTTCCTGTGCTATGCTACGCTCGTGACTCAGTACAGCTCTTCTAAGGAAGCAACAAGAGTAATCACCCCCGAACCGCTTACCAAGAAAATTTTTGTGAACATGGTTGACGTCTCATAGTATCTATTAGTCAGTCAGTCAGTTATATTTTGATCTTAATATTAATTGAAGATTGGATCAGCTCTTCAAGTCTGTGTAAATCTATTTGCTGGTCTAGATTTTTCTTATATATTTTAAAGCTGAATACGATCCTGATTACAAGAGTTAGCTTTGACTTCCTTCATTTTAGTAGTTTCAATTGAATAAATATCGTCTTGATTGCGGATTGTTCGACAATTAGCGTGCAGAACTGCACATCTCATCATAAACTAAATATAAAATTTTAAACTTAGAATATACATTAGATTCTAGACAGACATTCTATAAGTATTATGATATTAAACTAACAAACATCCATGTTTTGAAGAAAATATGAAGACGTATACGGATTATGATATTAAAACGCTTACTCAACGCGACTCCGTTCATTAATTCGATGAGTTCAATATTAATTCTGAACAAATTTCTGCCTCTAGAAATTTCTCTGGGGTAGTAATTGTCCCACTGCGGAGCTCAGGCCTCCTCCCCTTTTTTAATGAAGAAGGTTTTGACGCTTATTCCGCTACGCTGCTCCAATGCAGGTTAGTGGAATACACATGTGGCAGAATTTCAGCGAAAATAAACACATGCAGGTTTCCTACACACATCCAGGTTCTTTAAACACAAATTAAGTACATAAAAATTCAGTGGTGCTTGCCCGGGTTTGAATCCACGATCATTAGTTAAGATTCACGCGTTGTTACTACTGCGCAGGGCTATCCACTAACCCGCAGTTGAGGTGTGTGATAGAATAAGCTTCTAAACATTCTGAATACTTCATTCAAACAAACAGTTGGTCATTTACCATCTCTTACTTTTGATATAAACGTCAAAAATTTATGAAATAGGAAGATATATTTATAATACTTCCGTCTCGTTCGCTCAGCTATCTCTCTCCCACATCTCGGTCAAGTAAATGAAGCAATCGCGTGTCCACGGTCCGTTGCTCATAATCAACCTGAGGCTTCTGTATATAGCACGCCTTTTAATATATCATTTTGATAATAAATAAAAATATTATATACAAATATGATTCGTATCTTTGTCTTATATATATAATATCAACTAGTGGTAGAGCTTTGTGCAAGCTCGTCTGGGTAGGTACCACCCACTCATTAGATATTCTACCGCAAAACAGCAGTACTCGGTATTGTTGTGTACCAGTTTGAAGGGTGAGTGAGCCAGTGTAATTACAGGGAGAAGGGACATAACATCTTAGTTCCCAGGGTTGGTGGCGCATTGGTGATGTGAGCGATGGTTAACATTTCTTACAATGCCGATGTCTATGGGCGTTGGTGAACACTTACCATCAGGTGGCCCATATGCTCGTCCGTCTTCCTATTCCATAAAAAAAAACAGAAATCTATGACAATCAACTATCATTATATTGAAGTAAATCTAAACTGCTAGAGCTTTGTTAAAAAGAAGCATATATATATATATATATATATATATATATATATATATATATATATATATATATATATATAATAAGTAAATACAATTTAAACGCTTATAATACATGATAATACATGAGAATGCAAAATAATCTAATAACAAACCAAATTAGCGCAACCTCGAGACATTCATTAGTCGCCATTGAAAAGCCACCATCCATCCGGGTCCATTATCAGACCAGCTCGGTACCAAATTATTGCCAACAATTCCCTAAATAATTAAAATTAACTTAGGTACTGTATTTGTTTACATATGGACCGTGGTCTTTACAAATTAAGTAAATAATATAATGCATTTAATATAAGGTATTAAGGAATTGACTGCCTCGTTGGTCTTGTGGCTAGATGTAAGGCCGTAGACCCGATGGTCCTCGGTTCAAATTCCAGGTCAAGCCAATAAAAAGTCGAGTTTTTCCGTCGAAAATTCTCAATAGCACTCCGGGAGTCTGGAAGTTGGTAATGTGTACACTTCCGTGCCTTGGAAAGCACGTAAAGCCGTTGGTCCTGCGCCTGAACTCTTTCTGGTTGTTTAGGATTGCCGTCCCATCGGATTATGAGAGTTAAGGAATAGAGAGTGCACCTGTCTTTGCGCTCACACTTGTGCACTATAATATGTCCTGTGCAGTTAGCTAATCTCTCTTGAGATTGGCCGTCGTGGCCGAAATCGGTCTGGAGGACATTATTAAGGAATGATGATAAATATAAAATAAGTTTCTGTTTGGAAGTAAAAGAAATTATATCTCCGATTTTTTACCTGCATTGTTCATATTAACATATCGTTTTATTTGTTATTTTGATATGCTTATGTTATGTTTAAGATTTTAATATTTAATGTTTAAAATGTATTACTACATTTTTATTTAATTGTATTGTAAATACCTGTAATGGTGTGTCACTCAATATATGTATATAAATAAATAAAAATGAAAATTTAAATTACATTATTATTCTTAATCTCATATTAAAATTTTAACTTAAAATGTTTTGAATTACAAAACATTGTTTGAATAATAACTCTAAATAAGCAAGCCTAACCGCATCACATTAAGCTGTAATTACCCAGCACGGCTAAGCTGTAGCCAACCGCTGACGTGCGATGGTTAAAAACGAATTATACTAAAGCACCATGTATATATCATATTATATAATTTATATATACGGACAAAAAAATATCATTTGCCTTAATATGTGTTTAACTAAAATTGCACTTTGATAAACATGATAACCACTTAAACAAGTGTAATAATATCATTATATATTTATTATAATCCTTTAAATTTTAATTCATTTTTAATAAATTCATTATAAAAAGAAAATGTTAATAAATATTTTATGATATAAATTACAGATTTTATATGTACAACCTGTATAATACTCAGCTACGCTATAGCCGGCCGCTGACGTGCGGCGGTTAAAAACGAATTACGTAGGAGCACCCTGTAGCGACATTAGTCATGAGACCACCTCGCGCCGCCTTCTAGTCTAGGAGTAACTAGTTTTGTAAAACAATTATAACTTTTATAGAACATTAGCAACCCGACGTCGCGCAAGTGCAGTAAATATTTAACAAAAAAGTCATATCATTATTATATTCTATAAGTAATCGCAGTCCTTCTATATACAACATATCTATCTTATCCAAACATTTGATAAATTCTGATACATATGCATCCTTTTAAATATATCTCCGAAACTGCAACCCCAATTATAGCACAAACGATAATGTAGGATAAGGCTAAAAAACCCCTTATTTGCTTATGTTTGTCTTAGTAGAATTTTTCTTCAGTCAATGGCTATCAACAACTAGACTCAAGCTCAGCTCACCAAAGACACGCCTAAGCACCCGGTTTTCCACCTATTACAATCATTCGGATCCCGCCACCTATCTTCAGGTCATCGTTCCACGAAACCTAGTAAAGTTACAATTGAAAATACTATATTTTAGATGAAATTTATTAGTTTGTAGGGCTTTGTGCAACCCCGCCTGGGGAGGTACCAACTCCTAACAAATTCTACCACTAAAAATCAATACATAGCATCCATCTTATTTCCTAAGCTTGGTGGTGCATAGCCGATCTAAGATATTGTTAATATTTATGACGTCGACAATATTCATGGGCTGTGGTGACCACTTACCATCAGGTGGCCCATCTGTCTGCTTATAATATAAAAAGGATATACTATGATTTTTCGATATAAGGTTCATTTTTAATTTTCTATTGTAACATGTTCGATATAAATACACATAGGATCTTAGTGTATTCAACCCAGATGTACGTAGTTATTAAATTTACCATATTTTTAGTGAGGACTTTGAATAACAAACGAATTAAAAACGTCACCGAGGGTTTTGTTAAGTCATATTTAATTACATATCCATTTATTTATTTAATTAAATATGTATGCATTTACATATATAACCGTGATGACCCAATAGATAGCCGTAAATCTTAACTTCCAAGGTTCAAAACCGAGTAAATATCACTGAATTCTTACATCTACTTTCATCCCTTACCCTTTCTCTTTACCCATCTATGACCTTGACAAATCACCCACTAAACGAAGTTTACAAGGCGTAATTGCGTTATTTTATATTGCATAAAATTCAACGATATTCTATATTTGTCTAATAAATTTAATTGGCCTTGATAGTCTAGTGATTATTGTATAGCTTAGTGCGACATCGAAAGGTTTCACCGAAACATGACGAGGGCGGCTGGTGAAGACGTTGTAGTATCTCATTGTCATGAAAAAGATTAACTTATACGCCTATAAATACTGAAATCAGATAAAGAGGCTTTTCTTTAAGAAATTGACAGTGTCGCACTGTTGAAACCCACGTAGAGCCATTGATCCTGTGCCTCATCTCTCTACCCTTGTCAGGTTGGTGGTCCATCGGGCTATGAGAGTGAGATTGACAGTGCACCTGTTTGTTTACACACTTGTATAATTTAATGTATCCTATATAGCTAGTCGTTGAGATTTCCGTGGCCGATATTCGTTCAGAATACATAACACACCTTAATCATGTAGGAATAAACGCTGTCTGTAAATTTGGACCTAAAGCACAGGTATTACTTACCCATTAATTCATAATCGAAGCTAAAATCGATTAGGACTAAAATCGAATAGCGGTAAATCGATTAGGGCTAAAATCGAATGGCGGTAAATCGATTATGTTCTATTAATCCGTTTATAAGTGCGGTATAGTGCGTGTATCCATTTAGCGGTGTGACACTTTTGATCCTTTAATATTAACGCGGGAAAGCGAGTCTGGTTAAAATTGACGACCATCTGGCGTGATACATGATATAGGCGTAGAGTAAAACCGAAATAAACCGGTAGAAACCAGAAAATAGATAAGGCTAATTTATGTTTGTACATACTAAAATAGTTATTGTGAGAAGTATCATGAGATAACATTAAAAACACTATGATATTTCAATGTTTTTAGGGCTGCGAAGCAAATGGACCATCTTAAAGTTAATAATTCTTCGACAGTATAGGAAATATTATCCATCCTGTTAGCGCCAATACGTCACTATTTGCGAACGTAGATGTCCTATGTGCTTATAGTTAAGTAAGCAATTCTAGATATTGCTGCTTGGCGGTAGAATATTTGATGAGTCCATGGTATCTGGTATGATGGTACCCAGACGTGACGTGACGTGACGTGAGGTAGACACAGACGGTTGCACCAAACCCTCAAATAAACCTTTAAATTAAAAACATAAAAATGTCCATAATGTTGTGTGATTTTTTTTCCCCTTATGCACCGACACTCGACGCATCACGTCAGTCATAATTCTTCACGCGCCACACACGGACGTCTACAGGGGCATATATAATTGAATGTGTGCAAGATTGAGTTGACAGTGACATTTGATATTGAAATACAATACTTTACTTTGGGGATCGTTGGCTAAAACTAATAAAAAATGATAGAACACAGTAGGGCATAAATTAACCAATATTTATTTATGCGCAATGATACCAGTATTCTGTAAAATTGACAGGATAATAAGCGACATTTGCTTGCGTTTGATAGAAATCGATCTCAAATCAAAAACAAAACGAGGTTTCTATAAAAGGATTACTCATATTATTCGCAATCATAAAATAAATAGTACCACGAAATACCCGTAAGATTAACTAAAAGTGTATCGATTTCCCGCCATAAAGAGTATCTGTCAATGTTTTTGTTGATAGATTAAAAATATAGATTATTATTGATTAATATAATAAAGGACAGATACTCTTCAATAATATTTGATAAGAATGAAGATGTTTTAACAAAGTAAAAATACTAATACAGGACAAAATAATTACAACAATATTATAAATATTTACCATTGTAAATAAATCTTTATATACTATATTGTAGAAATATTTATAGAGCAACGGCGATCACTCAATAAAAACGAGAAGTGCAGATAAACTTATAACACAAAGTTTCCAACTCTACAAAGTCAATATATCCTTTCTGGACCGAGGTATTCGTTTCTATTACAAAATTCCGCAGATAGTTTGCGAGTTAAGTTTAAATCATACGGTTAAAAAAAACAATAAGACAAATCTTATTTAATATTAATTAAGGTTAATTAGTTTTTTTCCGTATTATAAATATCGGCGCGATGATAGTAAGATTTGTAGGTCAAAATCGTATCTAGATGCAACGTTTTTGTATATAACGTTTTGATGTAAAACACGTAACGCTAAGTGAAACTTCGTTGGGGGAGACGAGAGAAAGGTTGGAACATTGAACCTGAGTGCAACGTTTTAATATGTAACGTTTCAATGTTAAACCTTTCTGACTAAAATAATGCAGATTAATTTCAGCTTTCATTAAATATAATAGTGATATTACGACGCAGATGTATTAAACATATGATACAATAGAAGCATTATTCACATCAGTAATTATATCACGAGCTATAGAGAATGCATAAGCGTCAAAACTTTAAATCACAAATAGAAACTAATTCCAATATTTCATCCGGAAGTAAACATGATACATGACGATACGAATGAATAAACGACTTTATACAAATATGATTTAAAGTCGAACTTCCATTGATAACTAAAACCGCAAATAAGTCCACAATCAGGGCTCTTAATTGTCACTATTCAATTAGTGGTCGGTTTCATTTGTTCGCGGTCCAGCGCCGCCTGAAAACTATAAGTTAATAAAATCGCGGGAATTTGTACTGTATATCGCTTAACATAAGAGCTACGATCATAAAACGGTGGCATGTGTATATCGCATTGAGCGAAATTAATAAGGCTTAACTAGTACGCCGATACAAAACTCGCTTGTAATTTTTGTTCGACGTAGCTCAATGGATTGGTTTCAAAAGATTCTTATATAAGTGTTATAAGGACGCAAAGTATGGTTATGTCGACTTTTACTTTTTATAAAAAAAAAACAAATTAGTTATTTTTTATGTTTTTACTATAGTTTTTCAACAGATTTAATAAAAAAAATTAAAAATAACTGATGTCTCAGTGCAATATTATTATAGCAACTAAAAATATAGAAAACATTTTAGAACCTACAGTTCATATATATAATAAAATTTATTTATCTAATAAAATTGAAATATTTATAAAATAGGTAAATGAAAACATACCTCCTCATAAATATCTCCTCTTTGTCAAACATCTATATTATAAAAATACGAAGTTTTAAGTTAGTTATTTTAATAAAAAGCAAATCGCGATATAGAAAAAGAGACTCTCATAACTCTGACAGGCGCGAGTCGCATTTATTAATGTTGCCTAAAGTATTTATGGTTTTGTGGTGTATTCCAAGAGGCTTAGAATCATCAATCAATGGAAGGTAACAGCCACAAAGGAGGTTATTCCTGTCACTGCCTTTGTCACCTCAGTTTTATGTCTAAGTAATTAATGTTTAAAGAACTTTATTTCTCATTAAGACGTTAGTCACTTACATGAGAACAATATATATAATTAGTTTATATTAGAGGTGTTTTCAATAATGTATTTTGATAGTCTGGATTTAAAAACTTTAAATGAATTCAATTTTTTTTTTAAATATTTTTTACATACGTCGAGATGTTGGGGGTCGGATGGCCTTGCTTTAATCAGGGAGATTGGCTACCGCCTTAGAGAGAGAGGATTTGACAGTCGCTCCGGGTCCTACCTGGCGCAGAGGTTGTCCATTGCCGTACAGCGTGGAAATGCGGCCTGCATTATGGGCAGCTTTGGGTCGGGTGGGAACCGGGAGGGACTATTTTAAATGTGACTATATTAAAAAAAAATTGACAATGAAATTGAGTAATATTTCTATTTTGTAAATTACATATTTTTGTCATATGATTGTTATATAGTTGTGCTCCTTCATAGGTGATATATTTTAGCATAATTTGTCCGTGTTTTTTTTTAATACTAGTATTAAAGATAAATTCAATCTTTAATACTGAAATACCAGCAATTATGAATCAATAAGATTACAAAATAAATTTGTGTCGTTTGGTACATTTTAATTATCAACACTAAACAACAATATTGAATATAAAAAGGCGATTATATTGTTAAAAGGGCTCTCTCCTAAAGTTAGTACATAATGTGCCAAATATTTGTTAAAATAAATTCTTAAATAATTATAACTTTGTATTGCTTTTTTAAAAAGGTTAGTATCCCGACATAAACCAATCATAAAATTGTTTTTCCGACACCGTATTCATGACATTTATAAAATTAAACATTTCCGAAGCTCGGTCGAAAGGCGAAAGGAAAAAATAAGATAATCCTTTTTCGTGGCATCAAAGCGAATGTTCACCACGTCGGTGTTGGGCAAATTCAATAAATAATCGGCAGTTGAAATCGCGTGGTCCAAGTTCAAAATATTGGCAGTGCTTTCATCTCACAAAAAAAAATTAAACCGGTTTAAACTTTGTGCGTCCGGCATCCAACAATATGTTATTAGAGTAACCAGCAAAATCATATCGTATAAGATGAAAAAAATAATGTTATTTTTATTTCGCCTTTGAGGTTAATTTTTATTTTATCTAAAATAATTAATTTTATAAATAAGGACACAGTACGTCGTAGTTTTGATAGCATAACATTATGTTTTCATATATTTAAATGTCATTATTTTATTTTAAACATTTCTCCAGTTGAGGTGCGATTTTACAATAAACTCCTCAAGGTTTCCTCCGAATGTTTTTCTTTCATCACGATCACGGGAAGAGATGATAAACACTAATTAAACATATGGAAACTAAGTTGATATTTACTAGGATTTAACCAGGTCATTTCGGTTCCCGTACTATATATCCAAACGCATTTCCTTATGCTCTTGGACAGCATCCTACAAAAATCCAACAAGTCCATCGTATTCAATATCCGTTGGCGGGTCTAACTACGCTCCTGCCGTGTGCAAATGACGTCTACCCGATTATTTTTATATCCTCCCGAACATGCTGCTCTTTCATAAGATTATACCGATAATGCTTGTTTTAATAATATGCTCGGTGCTGGTCTCCTTTGTGCTTTTTTAAATTTTATTAGTTCTGTTTTATAAATTGATGTTGTTTTCCTATTTGTATTTACTTGTCGGTTTATATTCAGTTTTAAAGGCAAAGGCTTTATAGGCAGATCATATGGTTGGCGGCTTAATTATGGTTAAGATGACAAACTACCATTTGGAACCGATTAGCTTATCTGACTTTTGAAATAAGAAAACCATCATTACCCCCCACTTATCATATTTTCTACAAAAGAGCAATTCTCAGTGTGTCGGTTTGAAGAATGAGTGAGCCAGTGTACAGTGCAAGCACAAGGGACATAACATCTTAGTACCCATGCCCAATGCCAAAGTCTGTGGGTGATAGTGACCATTTACCACCAGGTTGCCCATTTGTCAGTCTGTCCATCTAATACCATAAAAAATCAATTTTTTTAAACTATACAGTTGCCATGTAACAAAATCAGTTGGCGATAATTGATGATCATCTGTGTATATTTTTTGTTAATTATCAAATCAATTGTGATTTTTTTTTGTTTATTTAAAATAGATAGGCAGACTGACAAATAGGCAACATAATTGGAAGTAATCACCACCTCCCATTAACACTGTAAAAAATATTAACCATACATTCTCACCCTTTAAACCTTCCGGTACCGCAGCAAATAATAAACATTGACGTTTGCTAGTAGAATACGTAAAGAGTGGTTAGATACATTGATATATTTTATATTTAATTACTGTTAAATATACCATTGATATAAAAAAAATATAAACTCAATCGTATGAGACTTAAACACGCAGGTGTAACATACAACAATAAAAAGACAAACTTCAAAACGTCGTCGAAGAAATTGCTCTCCATAAAACAAGCACAATCCTCAGCTGTTACGTTTTTTTTTTTTTTAAAAGGATATGTTAGACATTAGACATAGATAAAAAGAGTAAATTCAAGTTAGCTATGTATCAAAAAAAATATGACACGAAAATCTTAAAATGTAAATTATGAAAAAATAATGAAAAGTTTCTCTATAATCTCATATACAATACTAGCTACATTAATCGGATTGAACGGGAAATATTAGGATTGCACCGTTTATATTTATCACATATTGGAACGAGTCTTTGGACAATTCCATTTTCTTGTACAATGAAATAATTACTTGCTTGAATCGCTTTATAGTATGCAAATGTTGTATATTAAGTAATTAAATTTTTGTAAACAAATAATATGATATAAGCAATGTCGGGCCAAGCGATCTATCCGCCCTTATAAATGAGTACAGCTTACTGCGTACCCCACGACTTTATTATAAATTCCTTTTATTCAGATAATTTTATTATGTAAAATAGGTAGGTGGACCTGATGGTAAGTGGTCACCATCGCCCATAAACATTGGCAATATAAGAAATATTAACCGTTTCGTGCAACGCCAATGCGCCACCAAATATAAAAAAAACTTATGTCCTTGTGCCTGTCGGTACACTGGCTCACACTCACCCTTCACACCGAACATATAAATAGAAAAGCAAAACAAAACAAACAAAATATAAAAGCAATTTTGAGTACTGTTGGTTTCTGGCTGTACCGAGAGCACAATAAACCAACATCAGATTATTCATACCGGCCAATAATAAATCGTGGAGATCAGACTAATTGTTTCAATAATACGAAATCGAGTTAAATAGAACATAAATTGCAAGTAAGTAATTACATAACATAGTTTTATATAATTCCTTACTTGCAGTTCAGTAAATTGAAGACCAAGTCTTATCAACCAAACTTCTACTTTAAGAAACTCGAACTAAGCATAGTTCTTCAAGATGGTAAAGTTCACACCTAATCAAATCGAACGCAGACTTGCTTGACAGACATTAATGGTAAGATTGGAACATCGAGCGATAGCTATGACGCTTTAACTAACATTAGCATCGCGCTTCAACTAAGTAGACGCAAGCAATTTGCATCTTGTGTATCTCACACAAACTGGCTTGATTTTTGACCGATCTCGATATTCGATCCACCTGTTATATGTCGAACAGCTTCAGCCAAACGACAACATGATTTTAAAGCAGTTTATTTGTATAACAAAATAAATAAAATAAAAAATATACATCCCTTATGTAATCGTGAAGCTAAAGTAATTATTAAAAATTGGCTACTAGGACTAGATTATCAACAAACTGAACTGTTGTTGCTATAATATTTTGTGAAACAAATTACACACATACACGCCCACACACACACACACACACATACACACATACACACTACTCTAGTATACAGTAAGAAATAATTATTTATCATTTGTTTTTATTTACATAGAACGATATGACACTAAAATATGAGAGAGGACACTGATTTCTGTAATACAGGTCTTTGAGCCTAGCTCAGATATCAGGGACATACTCTGTAACTTTTTATGTGAATAAAGATTATTTATTATTATTATATTATTTATTATCTCGGCTACGTTGGCCATTTTCAAGGGAGACTAGCCAACTGGCCGGGACATATGTCACAAGTGTGTGCACAAACACAAGTGCACTTTTCTCTTTTTCGGATAATTCGATAGGATGGAAAATCTTATGCATCCGTGAAGAGTTCTTGTATAGGGTACATCTGTAATATATCAGTATAAAACTGTCGCTGCTCTAATAAGCACATTCTTATCCTCATTAGCCCCTCGTATGTGAGTCCACCAGACCCAGATAGTTATTCGGCGCGTAATCAGCCGACTTTGATCTCGCTACGTTGCGATCAAAGGAATCACTCGCCAATTACAAACGTGAGCTTAGGGCGAGATTTTGCCTCCAACGAGAATACAGGAATGCGGACTATTTCCTATTGTGGTCGGATATTTTTTACTAATTAAAGGTACCTTTTTAAAAAGTTTCACAGATACTAATATGACGATTTTTATTATATCTGCAAAAAAATATCTCTGAATCTAATATTTTTATACCTAATCTTAGTCTTTTATCTTTAACTGTTTTACATGTGCTTTTTAATAAAGAGCACAATATTACAGCATGACTTAGTATAAATAAATAATATATTCATTAACTTCATATAAAATTTCTTAAAATATATGACATAAATGTAATGAAGTATAGCAATACACTTATAATGTATTAACGTATGTATATACATATATACTACATATATATATGTATATACATGTTTATGTGTTTTGTATAATGCTTAAAGTCTTCCAAATGCAAGGTTTGGTAAAATAAAACTATAATTATATTTGACTTGAAAAGATTTAGTAAATCAACCCTTTAATGCATTTTCTCTTCGTGAAAATGAATTCTTCTTTTGAGAGTATTCCCCGAAAATTTCCATTAAAATTTCATCCACAGAACCGTTATCAGTATGAGCATTTAAACTCCATTCGGCAAAGTGCTTTTTTCATTCGCGCTCCGTATTGTAAACACTGCACCTACGTAGAGGTACCACTCTTTGGGACTTATTTATAGACTGCCAAATTTAATTTACAGGCTTTTTACTATTTTTGTGTGAGAGCCGAGATGACACACGCGTAAATTGTAAGCGAAGAAAAAAAAATCTCGTGTTTGGAGGGGAAGGAAAGCATCGTGTGGGAATCTGCAAGTATCAAACGAAATTCTATCAAAACTGTATCCACTTCAATGCAAGTTGTATTACAATAGCGTAATGGAAGGTCGAAACCATTTTCCAAACAAACACTAAAGCGCTTTATCAAGCAAATCCTTCGGCGGGACATTTTAACGTAACCAGACAACTGCTTAATTGTTTGATTCGTGATAAGCGCACTTTGCGCAATGTTAATCAATGAACACTACAGATGGAACTCCGTCGAAATATCTGGTAAAATAATAAAAAGATATGTACCTTAATTCAGGTAATCAAAAGTAATATTGCTGGGACTAAGACTAGACTATAAATACGCCTGATTCACTCGTGCGGGACGTTTTGAGAACGAACTAAAAGTGAGGCAATTAGGAAATTAAACCAAATACTTAGTGCACCAGCTTTTAGTATCGGCCTGCATACCAATATAATATCTAAGATTACATATTTCACTAAGAAAATATTCTCTTTTTACATTTCATGATAATAAGAAAAAATATTTTGAACCTATCATTATAAGCACGTAAAGATAAGATTTGAATTTAAAATAATAGCTTATAAATTTCCAACTGTTGGGCTAAGGGCTCACCTTATTTTAAGAAGCTTATTCCACCACGCTGCTCTAATGTGGATGAGTGAATAAATACATATGTGACAGAATTTCTTTCGAAAGAAGTGCTTCAACTCGTTTTATGTATTGATAGGAACATTTAAATTAAAAGAAAAACCCAATAACTTAATTATAATTAAAATACAAACAATAAATAGCAATACAATATTTTCAGCACACCATACCTACGCTGTTTGAGGTCGAGTTATCTAACATCTGTGGACTCCACGCTAACCTCAACGCTGTCCACCACCATCTTGCCACAGCAGCACGGCCAGCAATGTTGTTTCTCACGGAGACACAAACACTCCGTCCTGCCGATACCAGCTACCTTAACTATCCCGGCTACATGCTTAAAGAATCCTTCAAAGCGAAAGCCGGAGTATACTTGTTCGTCAGGGTGGATGTTTGTTGTCACCGATTGCGCTGCTTGGAGGACCCCTCCTTCTCCATGTTGGTGATACGTGTGGACCTGGTTCGTAAGAGTAGAGTCTACTTGTGCCTCTACAAATCCTACAATGGTGACTTGGAGATAAGCTGATTATTTGACCATCTTAGTCGGGTGGCAGATGCTGCGCAAGAGCAGTTTCCTAACGCGGAATTGGTGTTTTTGGGGATTTTAATGCTCACCATGAATCATGGTTAAAATTCAAAACTGACCATGCTTTTTCTCTCACACACGAGTTGACCCAACTAGTTGATCAGCCCACCAGGATCCCAGATATTTATGGGCAAGGACCTTCTGCTAACTTCTCACCCGGTGGAATATGAGGTTGTAGTTCAAGCTCTACTTGGTTCTTCGGATCACAGCCTTATATCTACCAAAGTGCCACAGGCCAAGCTGCCGCCACCAGCGGTATGCAAACGTCACGTTTGGCACTATAAGTCGGCAGATTGGGACGGTATGCGCGATTACTATGCGTCAGTCCCTTGGAAGGAACGTCGCTTTAGTGGGAATGACCCGACAGTTAGTGCCGCTGCTGTTGCTGATGAGATCATGTTGGGAATGGAATACTACATCCCTAGCTCAGATCTCATCAGTATATTATATAGTATAATATAGTACGCGTACCCTACGCGTAACCGTTGGTCCACTCGTGTATGTGCCAATGTATCATCTAAGCAGGTGGCATATCGCGCGTGGATCAACGTCTGCATTAGCGGAGCATCTAACATTGATTCACTGAAAGCAAACTACAACAAAAACTCCAAGTCCTGTAGGGAGGCATACACGAGAGCGGATGCACAACGCATTGTACAGATTGGTCATGACCTTGTTTCGCATCCTAGAGGCTCCCTAGCTTCTAGCGTCTGACCAAGTCTGTGCAAAACAATTTCTGCCAACCTTCGCTGGCAGAAATTGTTCGAGGATCTTGTCATTGAACTCGATAGGACGTTAGAGCTCATCGCCAAATGGGGCTCTGATAATCTTGTTGAGATTAATGCCAAGAAAACACAAGTATGCGCACTTACAGCGAAAAAGTCATCAGAGTTCTGAACAAGGTGCGGCCTTTTTTTCACGCCACAACAACTGTGCTTGTTGTACAAAAGACAGGTACGGTCTTGCGTTGAATATTGCTCGCACCTTTGGGATGGCTCCGCTAAGTACCTACTTGAGGCCTTGGATCTGTTGCAGCGACGTGACGTGACGTGACGCGATGCACAAAGAAATTTGGCAACTATTTTCTTCGTCGCACTTCCAAAAAATGGAATTCCTTACCAGCTTACGTGTTCCCTCCGCTTACAACCCGGGTTTCTGCAAATGAGGGAAGAGGCAACTTGCGGGCCAGCAAGGCGGCGATAGCTAGTGCAGAACATTCTTCCCGACTGTACCGGCCGTCGTCGCGTTTGGACTCTATTACCACTTACCATCAGGTGGAGTAGTCATTTGCCCTCCCGGCAAATATAAAAAAAAAAAATTGTGTTTTATATACATATATTGGTAACAAGAAAAAAGCGAACATCAATTATGCTCACCCTCGCTAATGAGCAATTAGATAATTATTTGTAAATTATATTAAGGAGATCTAATATTGCTAAAACTTATTATCAGCCTTCTTCTGTATCGTTACGTCCTTTGTGTCAGTTATCATTCGAGCTTACTTTCACTATGAATGTAGCTACAGCCCGTGTAAGCTAGATTATTCTATGAGACCTACGACCAACATGTTTCCTGTGGATCATACAAATAAATCGTAAGCGCCCCATAGCTGGGCAACCTCATCTTCTATGAATAAGGTTTGAAACTTATTTGAGCTTAATACTGATGCGATATACATATTTGTTTTCTTGCGATGTTTCCTACAACGTTGATGACGAGATTTACAAACACTAATTTGATCTTGTCAGGATTTAACCCCCGATATTCGATAACGATCCACGAGTTCTACTCACTGGGTTATTACGGCTCATTAATAAAAAATAATTTAAAAGAAATGTTTATTTCTCAAACATAAACCTAGCCACAAAGGATTAGCTAGAGGACTGCCCAAGGCTTTTAAGTAATAAAATTAAAATGTGCTAGCGTCCTCTTTTACATACTATTTAGATGGTAAGCTAATAGAAATTCACTCTTTTTTCTCATATAAATTGGGAAAAAATGCAAGATTTTTATTTTAAAGTAGCCTACTCTTTCTGTGTATTTTTTTTTCACTTGGTAACTTAAAAAATTGATTTAAGAAGATCTTTGAATAATAATGTTGCTGTTAAAATAATAACTGTAAAAATTACCACCTGAAAATTCAGTAGTTACTCTTGTCTCTATTTTGAATAGTTTTATTAGTAGTTTTAAAGTAACAAGTGTGTTACTTTAAAACTACTAATAAAACTATTCAAAATCGATGTCGGAACCTTAAAGGTTCCGTTAAAGTTATTTTGTTTACATACCCGGTAATTCCGCTGATGTTGTTTGATATAAGTTATTGCTTATTGTAACTTAGTAATTAATTTTTTGGTCTTGCACCGATTTCAAACACTTTTGTAGAACATTTTAAACTTTTTAATGAAAAATCTAATTGAGTTGTTTTTCGCTTTAATTTTTTAAACCAGTTGATTATTTTGTAGATGACTATATACAATTAATTAATAATAATTAATATGAAAGCTAGCTTATATATATTATACTTGATGATGGGGCTTTTTACAAGCCCGTCTGGATTATGAACCGCGACCGCCACCATCACCACTGGCAAACAACAATAATTATTATTGTTGTATTCCGGTTTGAATTTTGAGTATACCAGTGTTACAATGCGAAATAAAAAATAAATACAGACAGGTAAATAAAAGCCTAAGGTCGTGAAAATATTTTTATTGGATTTTTTTTTGTATTCCAGACCCTTTTATTGGATGTATAGGTCTCATAAATTCACCATATGAATATGAAATGGTAGTCATAAAAGTAATGGTCAATGTTGTCAGTGGCAGCGTGATCATAAATCTTTGTCCGCCGGTCGATCCGTCCGTCACACACGAACGTAAACTATCCTCTTAGTCGAATGTTAAATCCTGGTATTGTAGATATATATGTATGTATTATAACACCTTGTTGTCATAAACATGATATATCTCATACTAGCTAAAGCCTAGTATGCGTTCCGCTCCAATATTTTTTCAGTATACATTTATCCGATCACAATTAAAGATAAATTACAAACAACTGACATAAGGTCTGGCTTCACGCAAGTACAAACTCTGCTTAATCTACTTCTGGAGCGGCTGGATAATTATCAAATCAAATCAAAATATTTTATTTAATATAGGACAATTACTTACTTGTTCATTGTCAAATTAGAATTTCTGCCGGTACGTAAATGGAAATACTCTGACCTGAGAAGAACCGGTGAAGTAAACTCAGCAGGATTTATTTTTGTCATGTTTTGTTTACTTGTTAGTACAACAAAGAAATAGCCAGAAGGCGATTGTTTCATTCCCAAGGTGTACTATCACCCATAAACTTGATAACTGTATTACCTACACACAAACATTCCTTTACATTTTTTTTTTTGCAACCGCTTTGTTTAATGTACTTTTTGTTGTAAAGCAGTATTGTCACACAAAAGAGTTAAGGACACTATGCAGTCGATTAACAGGAGTAATTCTAGAATATATGTTTGTATTCAAATATTTTTTACATAATTTTGTTCATTATTAGATTGCAAAAACAAACCAATTTAGATATAATTTATGTATTACCACTACATTTACGATACAAGTTCCAAAAATAAACGAATAATTATATTTTGGTTGAATTAAACTCAGACTTTTTGAAGCCATAACCCTTGGAACCAATAGTTTTAACCATTATCCATAATTTAAATAGTAAAATCAAATTATTATAACTCGAATAGACAGACAGACATCGTTTGTATATTAATGAGATTGACATGACATGAGCTGACAGCGGAAGCGATCCCGGCGAAGCTGCGCTCCTTATAATATTCATATGCATTATAAATTTTGGGGGACCGCAGAAAATGGAGAAATAGTCTTCTTATTCTTACTGCCCTTATACCACTACGTGGGGTCGGCACAACATGTATTTTCCTTCTACTTCTCTCTGTTACTCGTCATCTCATTACTTACCCCTTTCATACACATATCCTTTCTAACGCAATCCATCCACTTTCTTCGGCCTTCCCCGTCCCCTATATCCATCAACATACATACCCTTTACCCCTCCAGTAACATGCTTTTCATCCCTCCTCATCACATGCCCATACACGCTAATAAAACGGAGAAATAGTATACAATACAAATTCAAAGATTATAGTATCTAAGGAATTATATAAACACACTACTGACGAGAAAAAAAAACCAAACAAGAGTGAAACTTATAAAATAACAGGAAATCAGTCACATTTTATTTACAGTAATGTGACGTCATTAATGAACAACGACATACACATGGGTTCCCTTACTTTCAGTAGCTTCAAACTCAGGTTTTTCATTTACTGATTGTAGGAAGGCAGTCGAGGAAATAGGTCACCTGATTATAAGTGATCCACCTTTACCAATAGACACTGTCACCACAAGAAGTATAAACATAAGCGTCCACTAAGACGTTGACACTGAGTAGCCCGTTATTCCCTAAGCAACAATACCACTGCCTCAACATGAAGGATGAGTCTGCACTCAGGGGCAATGGGGTCATGACAACATAAACCTCATGATTGACAGCGATTGATTCTTTGGCCATGTAATCTCGGTCTGTTTCCTCATATATCTTGGTATCAATAAAAAATATAAGATTTTACGGTGGGGATGATATGGATAGATAAAATATTTTCTGTGTATATTAACCGACATGAAAAAGAGGTCCTCAATTTGTCCATTTCGTATATATGTATGTATATATTTTTATATATGATCGGGTAATTACCTTTACGGCCCACAGTTACTTTTTTGTCCATCAACCGATTTGATTGAGCAAATTTTTGAAGTACTTGAAGAAATTGTATTTAATTAATTTGATTCATTTCATATGAACTTAGCTTAAAAATACTTTGATTTTGCCTTGACTTTTGATCTTGATGAAAGAAAGACTAAACGATACCGTGAAATACTACTTATAATATATATTTTTTATTTGCATTTGTATATTTTCGCCATTTTAAAGGTTGCCACGGATTCACAGAGACAAAAATAAAGAAAATTATTGTATGTATATAATTGTAATAACAAATTGTTGCGAGTTACTGCCTCACAAATAGCCTAAGAATAAGCCTCACAATAACTTAAGAAAGTGTTAGTTATTTTAAAATCACAGACAAATACTTCAATTTTATTTATTTTTATAGATCTACAATTGAAAAATAGCTTCTTAAAAAGGTAATAAATAAAGCAATAGAAGTGTTAATACGCATTTAAATTCGCGGAATTTAGTTAGATAATAACCCTGGAAAATTATTCTTAATCTGGATTACACCGGTCTTTTCCAACCAGTTGATATCAATGTTTTTATTAGTTTTATTCGCTTCTCGCTCGTTTCTTACCCACGAGGGTATTACGTAGCCTGTAACATTCGTGAGAAACAAAACAAAATACATTCCTTTATCTGAATTTTAAAGTTTAAAGCAAGGATTTTCAAGCTTTTGGAAATCTCTCCGGAGTGTAAAAATATTATCTCATATTACAATGATAACAAAATTATTGTTGTTTCGGAATGCGTACATTGAAACGTGTTTAAACTTCGATTGTCGTTGCGGTATTATTAATTAGATTAGATTTTCTTTAGTAGTTCCGAGTGCTAAATACTCCCCTTCCTCTCTAGGGAATCTCGCTCTCTCGCTCACTCTCGTTGGTCGGAAAATCATAGCTTAAAGTTTTATAATGTTGTTTAATTTCTATTGTAGTAATATTGCAATTTTAATTGTTTTCTTATTTAGTGTATTGTTTATGTTATTTATTGAAACACAAACATAACCATAACTTGATAAATGAATTACAAACTCTTAAGCTTATGTACTAAGATATAATAATAATAATAACAATAATATCCTGTAACATTATTCACACCGGCCATACTACATATATTACTTTTCTTTTATCTATATAAGTATGTATTTACAAAGACAGAGTCTAAATTCTTCTTGGGCCGAATTTGTAGGTAGGTTTGCCTTCAATTGCATCCAATATGACTCGAAGTTGCATATACGTCTTTTTTTATTTTGAGCTACGCAGCTTGTATAACATTACCGAGATATTGAAGCTTAATGCTAAAGACTTAAAGAGCTGTTTTTTTAAAGCCCAATACAAAGCAACAATTGAACAGTGTAGAGCTTAGAAACTTTAACTCGTGTGTTCAGGTGTTTCGAAAGTAGTTCGAATTGCAACAAATAAAAACTTACAAAGACAATATAATCTGATTGAACATATTAACTCTATAACTTTTGTTTTAACTCGATTTTATTGGAAAGTATTATATGTACGTATCTTGTATATTGTAGTGGGTTGCCTACCCGTTTTTTTATTGTATAGGCAGACTGGCAAATGACCACCTAATAGTAAGCAGTCACCACGCCCCATAGACATTGACCCTATAAGAAATTTTAACCATACCTTCCTAACCTTGGGAACTAAGTTGTTATGTCCCTTGTCCCTTCAAACCAGAACACAACAATACGTAAATATTGCTGTTTAGCGGTAGAATTAGTGACTTACGTGTTCTTACCACTGGGCGATCTCAGTTTCTCCGCATGGTTACAATATTATGAGTTATCTCACGTATCAATATATTTACAACTACAATTGTATCGTTGTATTTATGCATAACACACAAAAACATTGTTACAATAACATTCGCATATTTCTTGTCACAAAAAGCGAGTGACCAATATACTTTTAAAATTTCAATTCTTCTCGCGTCCGACTCGCTATGTTTTGTTCATCTATCTTGTGATACTTTTTGACCGTATAACCTCTAACCATTCGAGCCCGTGTGACAGCACCAGATTGCCTGCATTGTCAAGGATGAGAGCCAATAGACGGACGAGGCAATAAATTGTTACTTATTTTAGTTGTCGTTTGAATACATGATCAGAAACGATCAGGGATCACGAATGATTTGATATATAAACGTCTATCTTCGCGATATAATTTACAACAATATTATTATTTTTTACTTTTAACAGACCAGTGTTTGACCGTTGACTTGCCTGATGCTAAGCATCGACACTAGCTAGAAACACCTTGCACTTACACTTGCTAGAAAAACCTGTTCACTCTGGATTTGAAGACACCAACGTTGTACCATTCAGGAAATAGAGATTTAGGCAAAGTATTCCACAGTTTCGCAATGCGAATGATGAATGCATATTCAAAGCGCTTCATACGCAGGCGGGGAATAAATAAAATATTTACGTTCTCGTGTAACAATATATTGTTAAGCTGATCAACAGATAGTACCATACAATATGCGACAAACGTAGATTAGTCAAGTGTGTAGGAAAAAATATAGTGAACTTGTGGAGAGAGGTGGTTATCCTAAAAATCCTTATATTTTAAACGCGAAAGTCCATATTCTTTATTTATTTGTCTTAACTTCTCTACCGATCATTAAGAAATTTTGCATACACGTTTTCAGGAGTACTGAAAAGGACACTAGGTAGCTAACACCCCCCTTTCCCTCTACGTATCACTAATTATGGCTTGCTTAAGCTAGGTCTTATATCTACTTAAAGTAAAATAAGAAATGCCACATCCATCCACACCTGGGTGCGCGCAACGATGCAGTGGTTAGGTGTAATCGAGTGCGGCGCGCGCCGTGACGAGGGTTCCGTACTTTAATGCAACTCGTGTTAACGAAAACCTCACACTTTGTCTCAGATCGCACGAATGCCGACAAACCCACTCCACATATATATATTACTCCAATAAACATATAGGTATAAAGAGTTTTGTTGAGAAAAATATTGAAAATCTCTCCAACCAACGGATCAACGAAATGGCGTGATTATTTATATAAAGATTTAGATATATGTAGTATCCGGGGAGACATATAGTTAATGAAGTCAAAATCAATACTTTCACTGAATACATTAAACTTCGAAATAAATAAATGTCGAAATTCTACCGTCGATTCGGAAAGAAACACCTCAGGCGGTGATAACAACTCAAAAGCCACACACCACTTTTATTTAAACACCGTAAGGTCGTTTAATTCCGAAAGTCCTAATCTGGTTAAATCTTAATCAGAGATGGTAACTTTGATTATTGATTATTTACATTATTCGATTTAAAACACAATTTTTTGTACAAAATTCTATCTTTCCTGGAGTCGTACTCCACGTTGTTTCCAATATTTAAACCCCTGATGCCATAAATATACAACACCTCAGTTGCGCGTTGGAAACAAAAGTTTAATCAATTATTACGTACATAACAAACAACAACTCAATCACTAAATATCAAACTAGATATGTAACATGCTAATATTGGCCAGTGATTTTTTTAAGAATGTAACTTTTCTATCTATATTTTATATATAACGATAATGTCATTTTAATATTTGTCTTAATATAACACACACACATAAACACACACAAAATAATAAATAATTATATAACTATATTACAATCTATGCGCTTAAGTATTTAATATAATTAAAAATAAATTATCGTTACAGCCTGTGAATGTCCCACTGCTGGGCTAAAGGCCTCCTCTCCCTTTTTGAGGAGAAGGTTTTGGAGCTTATTCCACCACGCTGCAACCCGGGTTGGTGGAATACACATGTGGCAGAATTTCAGTAAAATTAGACACATGCAGGTTTCCTCACGATGTTTTCCTTCACCGTAAAGAACGAGATGAATTATAATCACAAATTAAGCACATGAAAATTCAGTGGTGCTTGCCGAAATAAAGTATGTTTGATACGAATAATAAAATAATAAAGTCGAAAATGTTGAAAATGCGAGCAATGTATTACGACACTTATGACATACATAAGTGACACTTATAATCTGTTAGAACGCCACACTTTTAAACTTTACTTACAGAAATAATTAACGCAATTTTGATCTTCAAATTAAATTTCAAATATGTGTTTTCTTTTAAAACATCAAATTGATTTAAATTAAACGTAAACGGTTTCGATGTATAGAACGAAAACACATATATTAGAATGGGCAGAAGGATCGTTAAGGGATCTCTAAAATTCAAAAAATGTACCTACCGCCACTATGCTTCATCCGTTGACACATGTGTCAGATATCGCTAAGATTTATCGCTCGTGTGACAGCCGGGACAGAGCCGGTGGGCGACGACCTAAACAATATGTCAAACCATCGAAAAGAGATTCGCTTTTTTACAATTTTTAAAGTTACTACAATAAATATGATCTTGTACTTATCTACAACATTTATATATATATTTGACTGCCTCGTTGGTTGACTAGATATAAGGCCGCAGATCCCGAAACCCTGGGTTCTAAAATCTGGGTCAAGCTCATTATAAATTATTAGGTTTTTCTATCAAAAATTCTCTGGAAGTTGGAAGTGTTTACAGTTCCGTGCCTAGGCAAGCAAGTAAGCCCGTTCCAGCGCCTGAACTCTTTTCGGTCATATCAGATTGCCGTCACAGCGGCTTGTGAGGGCGAGGGTATTGAGAATACATCTGTGTTAACGGACACACTTGTGCACTATAATATGTTGCTTAAAGCTGACATCTCTATTGAGATTTGCCGCCGTGGCCGAATCGGTAAGGATGGATATACGTATTATTTATATAAGGCATTGTGGTACTTTTGTACTTCGCATATTAATTAGAGAGTCGTCGGATTTGCTCCAACATTGGAAATTTTAATAATAGAATCTAACTTACTACAATTTGAGACCTCACCGTTTTTGTTGAAAAGTTGCAATACTTTGTAGGGTAACCAAACTGAGTAAAACACAAGTTTATACTATATTCTGTATAGTAAAGTAGAACGTATAAAATCTATGATACACCACCACAAAAGTAGTATAAAACTTTACCTAAAATAAAATCTCAATTGCGTAAATCCCCGTGCGAATTCGGGAAGGGTAAGTCTAAGAATAATTATTTAAAATGTAAAACCTCACAGGATGTATGTCAACAAACGGTCAAGCAATTATGTTTCATAAAGAAATGAATACAGTAGAACCATTTTTCGGTGCATTAAGAAAGAATTTTGTAAAATACTGATGTTTAAGGTAGTAGGGAAACAAGACTCTTAATCTTCAAGTCCAACCAAACAACCCGTTCAAAGTATCATTTAGCACATCACGCACAAAAAACTAACTTTTTTTTAATAAACAACGAATAGACGCAAAAAACATTTAACTGAAAGAATATCGAATATAATATTTAGATGAATTTATTACAATAACTCCAGTCCACTTATGAAGGAAGTTTATTAACGCGGATCCTTAGAAATAAATTGTCCCAAAGATCACATAATGAAAGAGGGAGATTTAACAACGATTACGCGTAATAACACGGTTATAAATATCGTGAAGCCACTCCAGGTAGCCCCTGAACCTACGGGGCAGGGGACAGACACAGGAGACAAGCTAAAAGCGATAAGTGTCAATTTCATTTACTTACTTTAAATATCGTTCAAATGTTTATTGCTACAAAGTACTCCAAATTTTGTAAGCAATTATATGCTTAATTTTTGTTTAATAAATGACAAAAAACGTCGTGAGGAAAAACCTTATCTGGGACTACAGGCATTTAGTTTTTATTAAGTCAACGAGATATTTTTCTTACAAGGTAAGGCCAACATCACTTTGAAAAACTAATTTATTATCTGTCGAATATGAAACTGCATTCTTGTATAGTAAATATTTTCTTAAGTCTTTAAAGCTAAGATGTGTTTTATCAATTTACTCAACTCAGTTAAATTAATCACAGCGAAATAGAAACAATATGAACAGAACAATAATATCAACCGAATACATTATTTTCATTGCTATCCGCCATATTTACTCATAATTCCAAATGTTCCATAAATCGAAAATAGATTCGATGTACAGATAAAGATAATTATATGATCAATTGTTTTTATCAATATATTTAAGGATGTTGATAATTCTTTTATCAAACATTCGTCAGTTACAACTGCGAACTCTATTATATTGCATCATCAAATAATGATATCATTTCCATGAACTTATTTTAATTATAAGCAACACGTTACGTAATTTCTGTTAAAAGTATAACTAATAAGTATGAATATCATAATTTTATTTGACTTTATAACATTTTTTTTTTTATAAAATATTATTTATTATTTTATTATTTTTACCTTATAACTAAAAATTATTGATTATATCATTTTGCCTGTAATTTTTATTATTATAATTTTTTTACATCGCCGGGAGGGAATATGACTACTCCACCTGATGGTAAGTGGTAGTAGAGTCCAAAAGCGACGATGGCCAGTACAGTCGAATAGAACGATCTGCACTAGGCGTTCCAGGCCTTCCCGATCGGCAAGATGCCTATTCACGCCTATTAACCCAGGTTATACAGGGAAAATTATTATTATTTTTAACGTGTGGCTTTGAGTACTAAACACAGGTTTTCACGATACATGTTTCATTAACTAGTTAAGCTAGTTCTGACTGCCTCGTTGGTCTAGTGGCTTGATGTAAGGCCGCAGACTCGGAGGTCCTGGGTTCAATTCCCAGGTCGCCCCAATAAAAAGTTATTGGGTTTTTCTGCCAGAAAAGTCTCAGTAGCAGCCCGGAATCTGGAAGTTGGAGGTGTGTTCACTCCCGTGCCTCGGAAAACACGTAAAGCCGTTGGTCCTGCTCTTTCTACTCTTTCCGGTCGTCTCGGATTGCTGTCCCATCGTATTATGAGAGTTAAGGAATAGAGAGTGCACCTGTTTTTGCGCGCACACTTGTGCACTATAATATCTCCTGCGTAGTTGGCTGATCTCTCTTGAGATTTGCCGCCGTTTCCGAAATCGGTCTAGAAGACATTATTATTATATTATTATTAAGCTAGTTAGACCGAGGAGAAGGCGCCGACTCAATGTGTACCTTCTCTCCCCGCCATAAACGTCGCTAGGACTAGGAGAGGCTCTGTACCCCGGGAACCCTTAGAAATAGAGGCCAGCTTAGGCGAGCCGACTGTCAGAGCGTCACGATAGTATGCACAGATCCCGTGACGCATGGTTTTACGTGGATATTCCGATGTTCAGAGCGCACTAGCCGTCTTGGATACCGGCTAGTCCCACATCCCGCCCACTTCACTTAGGGGACACGTGTAACGCTTTTTTCTAGCGAAAAAACAAAGTAACGCGTCCTCACGGTACTCGCGGTGTCTACCTCGAAAATAATGGGAATTATTTCGAACGTAAATCTCTAACAAATCAAGTAAGAAACTGTAGTCCTTTATAATCCTAAGTAAATTATATTATTGTAGTGAATCTCAATAATCGCTTGTCGCTTCTAACTCGATCACAGTTTTCGTGTAGCGAATTCAAAACGATAATTCACTTCATAATTAGCACTCGTCGTATTCAACAAAAATGTCCACTTTTATACCGCTTTCCACAAAATTATTCTTTATTTATAACCAACCGTTTTAATCTTAACAGGGATCTGTCTTGGGTCACGGCCCTCCATGGTTGCGAAATTTGTAAAATAAGGGTAATTATAAAGGCCGAAATAAATTATACGGACGCGTGCTAAACATTTTCATGTTTTTTTATTTACTTCGGCTAGTTATATATCAGTTTACGTCTATCATAAATTTTTATATGAGATACTCTATATGATGTGTCCGTATAATACGTTTATGTTCAAACCAGTCGTAATCCACTGTTGGACTGTCTATTCTGACTGACCTATGGACTGCATCACAACTTATTCTCACCCAAATTGTTACAGGGTGTATTTATATTATATTTTCTCTAATAACGGAATGAAATCATTATTTTCTCATACGTTGATAATAATGAATATAAGTCGAAGTCAATATAATTATTCTGTAAATATTAGTTATCATACTGATATGGTTGTCGATATGTTTAAACGGATAGCAACAATCAGTTACCGCTTAAGAAATAATACAACAAATACTTAAAAAATATATTTATTTATAAAAATCTTTTAAAGACAATAAATAAACACAGTTCATAACCTCTTATGTACAATAAAACGATAATTAGAAACTAAGATTACCAAATATAAAGTTTCCAGGGGCATTGGGATCCTCGGAGGTGAAGAACTCCTTCCAGCGCTCTTGGAAATCGTCCCATGTGAGACTGGTCTTACCATTAGCGAGCTTGTCGAAGGCTGCGTTTGTATCTTCCTTTGGTAATCCAAAAGAGCTGTGAACTGAGACGAATTCGTCACGGTCAATTGCACCGTCACCTGTTGAGTCCTGGATGTGGAAGATCGCTTTGCAGTAATACGTCTGCCAATCGACTGGGGATGAGGGGTCGTTGGAGTAGTCTTCCCAGAGTTTCACCCACTCGTCAGCGGAGATTTCACCATCTCTGTTCGTATCAGCCTTCAATTGCATTCCCTGCCAAATTTCAAGCATGGCTGTTTCGGCTTGCTTGTATTTCTCATCGCCTGCAGCCCATCCTTTCGCCTTGGCAATCCTCTCGATAGTTAGGTCAAAGTCCTTCTTCGTGACTGAGCCACTGCCATCAGCATCGAAGAAGATCTTGAACAGGTACAAAAGTTTCTTCTTTCTGAATTCGGACACCATTTTGGTTATTTTCTTTGTTTTCGAGCAGGCTATACTGACGAATCTACTGCTCCAAAGTGGTATTTATAGCATTTGAACATCTGCGATTAAAGATAATTGTAATCTACTCAAGCGCATTGCGATATTATGGACACGTCTTTATCGAACGAAATATATGCAGTGCGAAATAATATATATAAAAATTAGTTGCTTAATGTTATTGTGTGTTAATTATAAATAACCAGAAGTGTATATACAAAATAACAAAAATAATATTGTCATGTTACGTTACTGTACCTATATACACCTCCATTTTCATGCTGCTCTATCCTTTATTGACAGGGTTGTCATAAAAAACTTTTGTGTATTTTGATTTATTTATTAAATCATATACTGCTATTAAGAAATAAAGATAAGATAAAGCTACCATTTTTGTAAATATAATAACCCTAAACAGTTTCCAATATTTCACAGAGTCAAACTATTAAGATACGAAAACCGTATGTTCAAATTCAACATTATGTACAACTAAAGCATCGAATGGGGAGTTTCATACAAAGATTTTATACAGGGGCTTCTGAAAAGCGTTAAATCGGTATCGCGTAATAGAATCCATAAGCGGTAAGCACCCATACGCGGTGTCTCGACCGAGCGTCCTGACAGATAGAGCGCATCCGTCATGGTCGCTTCCACGCCCACGACGCCACTGAACTACAAAGAACTGATTTGGATATGGTATATAATAAAGTATTCCATTCATAGACATAAAAAAAATCAAGAAAGAGCTTGACATTTCATTAATATGCAGTATTATGAATATTGTGTATTTAAAAAGGCTGTTCTAATCTATATTATAAATCTAATTGCTTGGTAAACCATGATGCTATAGACGAGATTCGAAATAATATAAGCGTATATAACAAGGATCAATAAACAAATATGTTGATATGTATATCAATCTTAGTCACAGTGCATAAATTCCTATTAGGATAAGTTTCTCACATCTATACACAAGACTAATGCGATAAAAGAGTGTTCTAATGGCTATAGAGGGGAAGACGGCACGCCACTCATTTGCCAAATTGTCTGGGATTATAGAATTTTTTATCGCTCTGTGCATTGGCCCTAATGCATTTTGCGACCACTCTATAAAATCATGAAGCCTGCCTGCATTTAATGGTTGCAATAGAGCTCTTAAACCCAAGATAATATTGTTCTGATTTTAGTGGTAGTGTGGTTTCGTCTGGTATTTGTAAGCATAATGATAATTAAATATAAAAGATACTTAGATTTACCAAATATATAGATGAGTTTTAACAAAACAAATCTAGAATTTAAATTAATTATATCAGATATATTATATTAAGTTAAATAAGGGGCTAATAAATTAACTGTAATAGTTACTACTAAGAATGATTCGTATAATTTAAACGAATACAATATACTTTTTATAATAAGAAATGAAATTTATGTAATAGAAGAGAACTACACATGAAAGTATTTTGCCGAAAGAAATAAATAACAAGCCGAAAGTTTATGTAAATGCTGACATTTTATTGCAATAAATGTATTTATGTTCCGTACACAAGAAAAAATATGCACATCACTGGATCAACGTAATTTTTCTAATTTCTTAGATCTAATGCCGAATGAGTTATAAATTAAAATCCACACAGCTTTAATTTCACTTCCATATCGTCCACATCACACCCAATCGTAGAAAAATCGAGAAAAGCAATCTACAAGCAACATCACTAATTCAACTAGAAGCTCGATTTTCCGAAAATGAAGTTTCCTGGTGCATTGGGGTCTTCCGTGGTGAAGTATTCCTTCCACAGGTCCTGGAATTCAGTCCAAGAAACATTGGCTTTTCCCTTAGCCATGCTCCTGAAGGCGGCAAGGGCATCATCTTTGTTCAATCCAAAAGAGGCGTAGACAGAAGAAAACTCTTCACCATCAATAGCTCCATCGCCACTAGCATCTTCAAGTTGGAAGATGAATTTGCAGTAAAGGTTCTGCCACTCGAGAGGAGCCGCAGGGTTTTTGGCGTATTCGTCCCACATTGATATCCATTCGTCGGTGGACACTTGGCCATCGTTATCAGCATCAGCACGACCCTGAAGTCCTTCCCAAATCTTCAATAGGGCGGTCTGGACTTCCTTGTACTTGGCATCACCTGCGGGCCATCCTCGCAGCTTGGTGATATTTTCAATTGCTAAGTCGAAGTCCTTCTTGTCAATGGATCCGCTCGCGTTCCTGTCGAAGAAGGAGTTGAAGACATGAAGGAGCTTCTTCTTTCTGAAGTCGGACACCATCTTTGTAGCGGATGAGATATGATTCTTTACACCGTGTATGAGATGAGTTCGCACTCTCTTTTATAGCAGTACTCACTGCAGTTGGAGATAATTTTTATCTGCTATAAGCCTGCGAGGGACAGAGATGACGTTCATCACTTTTATCATTTCCCTATCTGTCTGCATTGCAGCGTTTGTTTTCTCATTAATTAAGTCACAGAGTAATTAAATAATAGAACAAAAACACCAATTTTAATTAAATATTTTAAATAATTACCAATCAGAAAAAAAATAGGAGAGGAACTGGAAACACGATTCGAAATTTTATTACAATTGTGAGGTATTTAAATAATAATCGTTTTAATTTTAAATTTTATTTACCAGATATCTCTGTTCTCATTTAATCTGTATTGTTCAATATTTGATATTGTATTATTGTTATAAAATGGCATTAACTTTGCTCATAGAGACAAAGAACATTTTAATTTATTCAAGCATTTTCACGAATGCTCAACTTTTATTTTGTGTAGAGATTTACCATTAATTTTAATCATAAAATTTAAATATAGATCAAATATTAAATTGCAACTTCCGAGTTATAAATAAATGTCATTGACGAAATATTTTGAAGTTAAAATTTTGACAGTTGTTTTTAGCACAATATCTATATGTATATGTGTTGACGAAAAATTAAGACATCTTATTTATTATGTTAATGATTAAAATAACTCTTAATTACGCTTTAATTCCCTTTATCATGTGTTTAATATCTCTCCAGACGTGTTCATCTCTCCCATTTGGGTATAAGAGAATGGAATGAGTTTGCAGACACACTTTCTAGGTGGTAGGATTTTGTGTAAGCCCGTCTGGATAGGTACCATCCACTCATCGGATTTTCTACCGCTTAATAGCAATACTTAGTATCGATGCGTTGTGGTTTGAAGTCAGTGTAACTACAGGCATGCGAGACATAACATTTCATTCCCAAAGTTTCCCATTGGCGATGTTAAGAAGGGTTAACATTTCTTACATAGCCATAGTCTATGGGTAGTAATGACAACTTAACATAAAATATATATCTCCTTCGCAAATATCTAGTCCATGAGATTAGCCACCATTATTATATTATTATATTCCTTTTTTAAAAATAAAAAAATAACTATTTTTAGCCTAACCTCAAAACTTTACACTAAACAAAGTTAAAACAAACTTATCTAGAGACAGTTATCATTAAGATAACATTACGTCTAATTAATCATATAAATGAGGTCATCTGCTTTTTGTTAAAATGGTAGAATAAAATCATATTACAGTTTTTTAATCTCTCAAAATTGTTTAGTTACTAGCTTCCATCAGCGTACGTGGGGGGGACGCGGGTGGAAGCTAGTTAGATTAGGTTAGGTAAGACGATAGTTTTGGAGATAATTCCATCAATTTGCTCCAAGGAGTAATTCTATATATATACATACATGTGGTAGAATTTCATGTCAAGTGCAAGTTCCATTACAATATCTTTCGTTTCCACGATATGAGTTATTAACACAAACTAAGTACATGACTAAATCGGTTGCGCTTGACTGTAATTAATCCGGCAATATTTTGTTAAAATTTGCGTGTTTTCTCTGTTATTTTATTTTCTTCGAAACTTATCAAACTTATTTGTTTTTTTTTTTCAATTTATGGACTATAAAGTATTTCTCAACGTATGATATAACCTGACGTTGGTGTCTTCAAATCCAGAGTGAACAGGTTACAGGGAACAGGGAACAGAACTTTTAGGCAAGCGTGCTACATCTTAGACCGTGTCGATGCTTAAGATCAGGCAAGTCGACGGTCAAACGCTTACCTATCAAGTGTATAAAAAAAGACAATCTGAAACAAAAACCACGGAATTAAATCCGAACAAGCGCTAATAAATTATTTGCGCAATTTGTGTTTATAATTCATCTCGTATATTATCGTTGTCGGCTGACATTCTATCAAATGTCTAACCACCAAACCACATTAGAGCAGTCCTTCTCCTTAACAAGAAGGAACTGCCCAGCTTTGGGACGTTGTAATCTGTATAATGCATACACAACAGGCACAAGGCTGAACACAAACACACTACTAGCTTGCGTATTCATATAATTAATTGTTCCCACAAACACACACATTACGTACACATTGTGTAAAAAGAAAGAGCTTAAATTAAAAATACATATGTATCCTGCGCCGTAATTCCTCGCCTTAGGGCTTCTAAGGCGGTTTTTGTTTCCTTCCCTTCGTCTGTCTGTGCGTTGATGTATTACTAAGGCGTGGGTTCGGACGTCTTTGAAGTAAGATTCTAATACATTTAATGTATATTTTCAGCATTATTTTGGTTTGCTATTCAATATTTGGAATAACACCTTGTCAAAATAGCTTATTATATATTTTTATTATGAAAATTTCTGTTTCATTACTTCGATAATATAATCTTCGACTACTGATACCGTGTCTGTATAAACTAATAAATAAAATATATAACCTAGGATATATATTTCATTTATTAGCACAACAAAGACTTCAAAATTCTTCAAAATAAATATATTAAGTTTTGAAACAAAAATTATAACATTATATTTGGACATTAAAAAGTAATAAATATAAATTGTAATCTTTGTCTAAGAAATATCATTGAAAAAAAATAGGATATCATTTTAAGTATCCCTATGATATTAAAAGTTATTACTTAAAATTAGATAAATAAAAATATCTTACATTTGACCATAAGTAATCTTGCAATTACGTATTAACCTACGCAGATAAAGACGCGTTTATAAAAAAATATAATTTTTACTTTAATAAAAAAAATAAGTTAGTTAAAAACTTGTCTACTACTAAAAATTTAGAAATAAAAGTATATTTATAAAGACTCGCCCTTATAATTAGTTTTGTTACCCTAGTGCTTGATTTTGTTAAGTTTAAACGAACTTAGGACTGCGATTAAGTTAGACTTACTATAAAAGTTAGACATATAAGAGCTCGCGTGAATTCTTTCATTAGAGGTGCAAATATTTCTCAAAAATATACAAATAAATTAAGTTTTATGAAAATAAATGATAAATACGAGAATAACAAAAAATATATGACGAAATCAAACAGACAATCGATATATTTTTTTACAATATTTTTGTTTATTGAAAACGGAATGGATTATGGTCTGCTCACACTATTGATTTATTTTAAATTACATATATATATATTTTATTTAATTTTAACATTATTGCTTAGGTTTAAAGGTTGATTCGCAGGATATCTTCCGGCATTAAGTCCGCCTTTTGTACATTAATTATCTGGTCAATAAATCTTTTTTAAACAATCAATTAAATTGAAGATAACAAGTATCATTAACAAGTTTAAAAACCAATTTATCTAGTAAAATTTGGATAGGTAAAAAATAATTCATAAACACAATCCGTTATCCACCACTCATCCTTGGAGACTTTTAATATGTGAATATTGTTCAAATATATACTTCGAAGACTAGAGCATACTAAAATAGCTGATGAGGATTCATTTCTTTATAATTTCAAATACAATAATCTCCCTTAGGCATAAGCTCTAAAACATACACGTAGACGTATAACGAAGAAATACCACAAGGAATAAAAATATTAATAAGGAAAATCACCCGCTACGTATATTAAACTAAGTCGGACCATTAAATTCGCCATAAGCCGGTGACCGTTACATGTGGCTTATGACGTGATGTTATTACGTCATTAGGCACCATGGCTTTTACATTTCTTGTAATTTAACCCTTTAAATAATAATATCCTGGGACATTATTCACACACAGCCATTCCCAAACTAAGCAGAGCTTGTACTATGGAAACCAGACAACTGATATTTTACATATACTACTTTTCTTTTGTACTTATATAGATAATTACACCCAGACTCAGGACAAACAGACATGTTCATGCACACAAATGTCTGTCCTGGGTGGGAATCGAACCCTTCGGCGTAAAAGGCAAATATCTACCAACCACACCAACCGGCCCGTCATATAATATATTTAAAAAAGACTTATTCATAAACCTACGTTAGATTATAGTAACTATAAGTGTGCCCGCTTTTATCTCTCAATACTAAGATTATAAATGCAAAATTAACTGTCTGTCTATAATTTTGTCTGTTACGCTTTCATGGCTAACTGAGCCACTGAATCGATTTTGATGAAACAAGCTGGAACCTTAAGGCAGGACAAAAACTACTCCCTCCGATATGAGGACGAAATTGTGAAAACTAATTAATAATAAACAAAAAGGGAATTCTATTCCACAGGATAATCAACTAAATACCATTAGCGTTACCCGTGCGAGTCTTATTGACTTACAAACATCGAACATCATAAATATATTTAAAAAGTTGCTTATTTTAATACATTTTATCCTATTCTAACAATATTTGAAAGAGTAAATGTTTTTTTTTTAAACATTCCTTAACCGTGTTTGTTGCAATTATTTCCTGGACACGTGATAGGATGGTATAATAACTCGTAAATTCGAGCCATGAATCAGTCTTATCTAGACGTACACAAAAAACAATTACGACTTTACATATTACATATTACACAAATTGTTTAATGCCGTGTAGGGAATAAAAATACTCTGATTTATATGAGGCATGTTGCAATGGAATGCTCATTAAATTTCTTTTTTGACGTCCATCTTGGACGTTATCAGTCAACCTTTCTCGTCTCGTTTCTCCTTGTTTCTACTGTCAATTGATTCTCTCTACCAGCCCGATGTTTTGAAGTTGACAATATTAACACTCCCGTGCCGCATAATGCAAATAAAGCCTTTGATCATGCGCCTGAACTCTTTCCGGTCGTGTCGGATTGTCGTTGTGAGAGTGAGGGAATAGAGACTGCACCTATGCTTGTCCTCTATAAATCAGCTATTATATCTTCTGCGCTGTTGGCTATTCCCCATTGGAATGCGTCGTGACCTCAATCTGTCATCGTAAGACCTGAAACAATAAATTATAAATGATAAAATATTATAGCTTGTATAAAAATACCTTCTCTAATAGAACCTTTACAAATGAAGAAGTTACGAATATAATACAAAGATGAGCTCGGCGAGATAGCAACACTGCAATGCGAGTCGAGCACTAAATGTAAAAACTAAATGAAACCTCACATCGTACTACTCATGTAAATCCATACAAGTGGAGACAACCGTGCCTCGATATTGTAAATATAACAAAACCTCAGAATGAACTTGCATTTGATATTTTTCTTGATACAGATGTATTAAAAACTAGATGCGACATGAAATACTAAAACACGAACGACAACATTTCCGTAAAACAATTATTCATTGACATTGAGGACTTAAATATGAATCAATATAAAAACATACATATATATGAAAACAACTGCTCTAGAAATCATTCACTTGTTGGAACGCTATTTCTCTGAGCGAAATATTAATCACCTGAGGCAATAAGACGTGTTTTAAACCGTACATAAAAACGTCTACTACGTTAAGATCTACCAGCAAACGTAACAAATATACTAGAATATGGAATAATTGGATAAATCTAAGATTTCTTTGCGTAATGTTTTGTTATACACACCGAAGGTTTTTCGAGTGTTCTTCATGAAGACTCCAGTGTGTGGATAACAGCCTCTCATCGGTTTATTCAACATTAATATCGTACTGTTATGTTCTGGTTTGAAGAGTGAACGAGTAGTGTTATCACAGACAAGGGAAATGGCATTTTAGAACGCTTAAGATACTTCTTGCATTGCCATTGTTTACGGACGAAGTTAATAATTGTATTTGCTCGCATATGATAAGAACATCATAATAACGTATTTATTCGGTTTACTATCTTTCTAATAATTATATAATAATAATTATAAAATAATTATATAATAATAATTATAAAATAATTATATAATATAATATGTAACGGTAGTTACTCTTAATCTTTAAGTCTCTTTGAACACACTTTGCTACCACAAACATATGACCTTCGATTTATTTTCTACGTATTTATGCCAATCCTTTGTGTCAATAATTGTAAGTAATTGTTTGTGTTTATATTTCATCTCGTGCTTAAAGGTGACGGAAAACATCGTGAGGAAACCTGTATGTGTCTAATTTCATTGAAATTCTGCCACATGTGTATTCTACCATCCCGCATTTTAGCAGCGTGGTGGAATAAGCTCCAAACCTTCTCCTCAAAAAGGAAGAGGAGGCCTTAGCCCAGCAGTGGGACATTAATAGGCTGTTACTGTACTGTACTCTACTGTACTGTACTTGTGTCAGCCACACAGTTTATTATTGAGTTAAAATGTAATATTTTACAAAACAGATATTCGATTTAATGAAATTAGTGAAGATATTACTTTTAAATTAAATTTCGAATATCACAGTAACGAATATAAGATACAGTAATGATAACCACGATAATTTATAATCTGTGTCAACAGTATCATCTTTATGATAAGTAATTTAGTGACAGGAAATAAATGAATGTTCTAGAACCAAGATGGCGTCCTGTTCATTTATCACTATACGATTTTATTATCATTAAGGCCCTTGATAATATAGAAGTATTTAATAAACTAATTGATAATTAGAGAAACGAATAAAAAATATATTTACGTTACTCAAATCAAATATAATGTTTTAAAGAAGACTTCGTAATTTTATAAGTTGGTATATCATATTATTTCCAAGAAAAAGTACTATCAAATATACTTAAAAATGTATAATTTAGATGTATTATATTCAATTAACCTTTACAAAATCATTTTATTCGACATTTAAGTCTTTCGTGTATTCGTACATGAAACTATCACAACGGTAAGTCTTTTTGTATGTTATGTCGACAATGATTAAATGGTTACATCATTGTGTATACAGTTTTGGATTCCGAGCGCAAATTTATGACATCGATAACTCATGAGAGTAGTAACAGTGTGGTTTTATAATGTAAGAAATGATTATTGAAAATGTTTTTGTTTGTTTTGATATGCCTCGTCCAGCAACTTATTTTCAATGTATATATTATTTTTAATACCGCACAATGCGGGGCCCGCTCCCGCCGTAAGACGACCTCCGTTACACGCGGCTAATCCGGAACCGGCCTGTGCATTTTGTCTGTTTCCATTGCCTAGATCAAGCTTGGTTAGTATTATGAAAACAGTTTTAACTCACACACAAACAATAAAGTAGACATTTATACAAGTATGGTGCGTTTCCATTGTTGGCAATTTTTTGTTCGCAACTGAAAAAACTATTACAATAAGAACCGGAAACAGAAACGTGTAAGTTATTACGAACACATAAAATAAAATGTTTTATCTATATTTATTTATTTGTGTGTACTGTCCGCGTGGGAGGAGAAAAAGTAAGCCATGTCCTTTCTTGGGGTTCAAACTCGCTTCATATCGAATTTCATCAAAATCTGTTTAGTGGTTTAAGCGTAAAAGCGTAACAGACAGACAGAGTCACATACACATTTATAACATTAAATATATATGTAGTTACTAAGCATGTGTTTAGGAATATTTAACACGGTAATATTGTGTTACAAAGTAAAGATTATCTCTTTACGAGATTTCACTACTCTAGTTGCATTCTAGAAACCCTAGTTGCTTATTGTAATCCACTGATGCGCATCATTTAATATTCGTTATATTTCAAGATAGCATTTCCCACACAGTCGTAGCAATAAGTCCACACCGGGAATAATTTAACAAATATACACATATCTGTGATAATGTGCAACCCTCCTCTTCATTCGGAGCCGAGATTGCGAACATATTTTTCAAGCAACTTAAAATGTTTGTGCTACGGTTTGAACGGGGAATGAACTCGTTTAACTACAGGCACAAGAAGTCATGTCTCTTAGTTCACTAGGTGACCTGTATTACCATAATAAAACTAGCTAAATATATAAGTAATAGAATCACTCATAAGAAGTTGCAAATTAAACAAAGTATTATTTAATTATATATCTTTTAATATGTATGAAATCAGCTCATAAATTTGCGTGACGTGATTTGTAGATATAGTATTATCAATATTAACTTTCGAAGATTATATTTTATATTGATAAGACTTACTAATAATTACGTAACTTCGTGAATTTTGATACTTATATATTAGCACATATAAGTAATTTTTTTTTTTTTAATCTGGCGTTTCATATACAATTTTACTTATAAATTTCCTAAGTGTGTACTGTACCGTCTTATGATAGACTTGTTATCAAACTCCTGTTAAAAAAATGATTTTCCTGATATATATTACAAATTAAAATGATCGTCGTGTGCGGTCCACGTATCTCTCCGTCCGGTCCGGTTATTCCTGCATGCTATTGTTATTTAAAAGATTTTCTATAACTTCACCTTGTATGTTTGGATCAAATCTTTCACGTGAGTTTTAAGCCAGTTTCATCCAATTGATCTGCAACACATTTGCACCTGTTTTTTGCACACTTGGTGACGATACAATCTGGGATAGTAAATTTTGTTATTAGGTCTAAGTTACCGCTGAATAATAGCTTGGATGGAAATAGTATTTCAAGCGTCAAAAGCGCAATGATGAATAGCGCAAAGTTTACGAGCCACCTAGCGATATAAAAGTCGCAGGTTCGAGCTTGACTCCTTGGAGGTATTTTCGTCCCACAAGCATTGCCTAAAAATAAACTTGCAGAACCCGAGGACTAAGTTTAGCCTCGAGCCAAAATAAAAAATTATCGGGTATTTCTGTCGAGAAATTCTCAATAACAACCTAGGGCCTACAATTATTAATTATTACTAAGTACAATTACAATATTGTACTTAGTAATAATTAATAATTGGAGGAATAATTGAAGGATTGGAGGAATAGTTAATAATTGAAGGATTTCCAGCATCAATGCGATTTTAAGGCATTTTCTGCCTCGCACAATCATTCTAGTGATCCAGCTTTAGCCAGCGATTTTTCCGTTTCGATAGAACTTGGAACTTTCAAGAAAAAGAATTCCTTACAGGCCGGAACCGCACCTGCAAGCCCTTCGATATAGCAGATGTTCATTTTTTGCATACGGGAAGTCGGTAGTTACTTTCCATTAGGTGAACCTCCTGCCTGCTTGGCCTTCTTGCAGTAGTATTTAGCAATGCTTAAACTCCCGTGCCTCGAAAAGCATGTAAAACCTTCCGTAACTAATCTACATTATGGCCGCTGTGATCGAAATCGGCAGGGAGGACGTCAGCTAATCATAATATCGATAGATTAAGCTTGTCATTAATTTTGATAAATGACGTACATTTATAGAATCCTGCTGTTTTCAAATTATTTTAACGGATTTAACTGAATTTTAAATTTCGAAACGCATTGAATATCGAGAAGAATCTGCAAGGAATTCAGTAGTGTCGTTTTGTTAAATAAAATATAGTTCTTTTCAGGAAACACACCTTAAAAAACAAAACATCCTATATACCTTATTATATATATAATAAGGTAAGGCTTATTATTATATATAATAAGATGTATATAGAATGATATATTTATTATTTGAATTAGAGTCGTTTCCGAACTATAAGAAATAAATATATATTCAAGAATTGCTTACTTAATATAATAATATTAATCAACTACGTACAATTAAATAAATATATCATGAATGGCAATCAACTAATACTATCTCACTAGTTTTATCACTTATTTAAAAAAAAAAGATTTTTAATCTTTTCGAATTATCGTTATCATAACATCATTTTAGCCTTAGATAATTATATTAGATTATATAATTTAGAATATATTGCGAATTACGTAATACCAAGTAACAACTTTTATGAAACTTCGTGTCTATTCATCAACAAACGAATGGCTACATCAATGCTTTAGAATTACGAGATTTGCAATAAAAATAAAAGTATTTAAAAACGGAACCCGCACCGTTGAAGCGCTTAGTCTCGCTGTTGCTCTTAAAAACTATTAAGCTGCTTTTTTAAGCGTCACGACACGGTTCCGACTCGTCACCGACACGGTATTAATCCATTAATAAAATCATTTCAATATTATTTATGTAATATCTAATGTATAGTACGCAGTGTTGTATCCTTTTTTGGATGTGAAACCGAAAATTGTAATAAATTGTGTATTCAGGCTCCTCAGTCACTCTCCCTGCTCGAGCTTAAACATTTCAAAATTTTAAAATCTCAACATCCATAATAATAGGATGTAAGTTAATTTTGACAAGGCCACCTTATACTATTGAATTGGGAATAAAATAACCTCTCATTTCATAAAAAAATCAATTAAATAACTGATGAGGTTATTTTAATAACGCTTCTTTACATGTTTGTACCTTGCATTTTCATATTTGTGCTAGAGCGAAAATAGACAACCTATATATTTCCAATTCCTTGGTTAAATTTCCTCGGCTAATATTCGATTTTCATCAATAAACAATCGGTGAAGTTGATCAAAATAAGTGAATTAAAGTAAATAATATTATTTAACAGTGTTGGCCCGTGATGTAGCTCGGCAACCCATTTGCGATTTATCAATGTACATACTATCTAACATATAAGCATTGTCGGTATAAACAAAGACTCATAATAACGATAATACACTTTACACACAAAATTTACATAACTCAAAGTCAAAATCTTTATACTGAAAAGAACTGGTGATGAAAACTTCTATCATTGATTTTACTACGAAATTTCGTTATTTTAGTCATAATAGATAAGACAATTTTCGAAGAGAAAGAAATGTAACATTAAAGCATATAATATTTTTATGTATAATATATGTTATAAAATAATATTCAAAACATTATAAAAAAGCGGTCGCAATCGTACCTTATCCGCTAAACAAGCCTACGATCTGACGAACGCATTCATCGCGTTATTCGAGTAATCATTGCAGCAACCATTCTGATAATTGCCGCTGTATTTAATGTACGCAGAGAATAATGGACGAAACAACAAATGCTCTCTGAATTTATTGACTCGACTACTTTGTCGAGTTTTACTTTTTTTCAATAAAATCAGTATTGTTTATGGCTTCCCCTGGTTGATGAAATAAATATAAAATAACCATCCTTTATTGTTTTACGAGATTTATACATACCTATTATAAGTGATATTCTGAAGTACTGTGTTCTTGTTTGAAGATTGAGCCTGTGTAATTACAGACACAAGGGATATAGCAACTTAGTGGTGAAAGGGTTTTTTATTTTTACTTAATATGTATTGGGCGGTGGTGATCACCAACCACCAACCCGCACTAGAGCAGTGTGGTGGAATAAGCTCCAAACCTTCTCCTCAAAAAGGGAGAGGAGGCCTTTAGCCCATTCACAGGCTGTTACGGTGGTGACCACTTAAGACCATTATCAGAACTATCTAGTACTTATCTGCGTAAGTTTTCATAACACTCTTCTGCTGACCTGCTTAATTGACATCAGTTCCTGTGTACCGCTGAAAACTTTTCTGTCTACTACGCTATTTTTGCTGCATATCAAAGATTTTCTAGGCCCCGGTATCTTTGGGTACTCAGCTATGATATTGAGTAATATGCTTTATTTAATATTTATGTCTAAATGTAAGATCTTAATTAATTTTTCGGCGAATTAAAAATATTTGCAGAAATTTACTATGGAAACGAATACTTGCCTCTGGCAGGATTTATTGACTTTGTGAAGTCGGAAGTTTGATGTTACAATTTTATTTATTTAACATCTCGTACAATGATTGTCACTGACTGAGATGTATGAATTTAAAAAATCAATATCTTTGCTAATATATATTATAGCTTAGTAAATATATAAAGTCACAATTGTAAGCACCTATTCCTTAGAGTCGAACTCATATAGCACAAAAAGGCCGGCCGGATAGGTTTATTTTTTAAACTAATTAATGCTAACACCAAAACGTTGACACTAACTGCAGGACAAGTCCATAAATTTTAGTTCGCTCAGTGTGCCATGGAGCAAGTTATGCTCGGATTATCTTTTTTATACGATTAAATGGCGAAGAACCGGAGTTACCAAAATAGGTTGCCAAATTAGCAGACTGAAGTGCCAGTGGCTGGTGGCTGGTCACGTATCTCAAAGGACCGAAAGCCGTTGGAGCAGACGTTTCCTGGAGTGGAGAACGCGGATCGACATGCGAAATAGGGCGACGACCAGCCATATACGTTGAAGATGGTGGCAGGAACCGACTGGATGCAAAGGGGAATAACCAAAAGCTTGGGAGAGGCCTATGTCCAGCAAAGATGGTCGCTGGTGAGTCCCACATATGGGGGAAATGCGCAAGACGACGCCTAGTCGTAGTCCGTAGACTAATAAGTATGTGTGTCCGTATGTGTTTGATACTCTTCATTTCTTATAAACAATTATGTTATACGAGTCGCGTGTTACCTTTTATACGATGATGGTGTTTCACTAGAAATCTTCTTACGAGTGCTAACAAGAACTGTATCAAGTTTACACTGAATCTGTTGAATAAATATATACAGTAACAGCCTGTTAATGTCCCCCTGCTGGGCTAAGGCCTCCTCTCCCTTTTGAGAAGGTCTTGGAGCTTATTCCACCACGCTGCTCCAATGCGGGTTAGTAGAATACACATGTAGCAGAATTTCAATGAAATTATACACATGCAGGTTTCCTTACGATGTTTTCCTTCACCGTAAAGCTCGAGATGAATTATAATCACAAATTAAGCACATGAAAAACTTCAGTGGTGCTTGCCCGGGTTTGAACCCACGATCATCGGTTAAGATTCACGCGTTCTTACCACCGGGCCATCTCGGCTTATAAATATATGTTAATAGTTAATTAAAAAAAATACATTTTAAAAATATATTTTATTATAACTTTAATACAATATTACTTAAATGTACATTAGCCAACATCATTCGATTACAAACATGCGTTTGATACACAAGAAAACCATATTAGTCATAAAATAAATCAAATAACGAAACTCAAATGAATGTCTTTGGACGCGTCCGTCAATCATTAATCAATAGCACATTCAAAACGCAATTAATTCAATATTTACATAAATACAATATATTAAATATTTTGAAATCAATATTATACGGATAAATTCATTCTGTAATATCTAAGTGCTACGTGATTTTATGTTCATCATTTATTTTTAACACAATAATGGCGGCACTTCAATTGCCGCAACGTGGTCGAAACTGCAACGTATTTATTCGTTTTTTCGCACAAATACGACAAAAAACACAAAGAGCAATAACATGTTTCCATTCATTTGTCGGTCTTTTGTTACACATCAAAGGTGAACGAATGGATAACATTCGGTTTCAGTTTTTCCGTTCAGTCTTTATGTGGATCACATGTCAGTATGTGCGCTGTGCGACGTTAGCGAGCCAAGTGTAGTGCCGCCTTATTAGAAGCAACTTATCAAAAACTATTTCGAATTAAATATTTATTAAACTCATTTATATTAATAATAACGCATATGTAATAATTTATATTTAATTTCAATAAAATTTACTAAACGTAAACGTAATGAATACATTTCAACAATATAAATGCTGGGGATTTCCTATTTTCAATTTTTCTAGTTTATAAATCGTACAAATACTACTGAATATATTCATTGCATATAGTATTTCTAGAGAGTATACTATGCATGGGGTTAAGGGAAGATGGACTTTTTGAGGTAGAAGCTAAATTAGTTTTTGCGAAAAAAAAATTGAAATTTATTTTTGCTATCCATTTTACAACTTATTTTACTTCGATAATTTACTAATATAATACTCTGACAACTGGCTAAGCTGTTGAAGACTCAAAGAGACGTTATATGATTAATATGTTAGGTATAAATGTATGTATGTACATATGTACAAAACACATACGAGATTTTATACATAAAAGTGTTAAGTAAACTGTGGAAAGGTTTAAGCAGCACTAGCGTAACGCCAGATACAAGCAGGGTTCGATAATTTCGAACTTTATCGTTTCGGGCATCGGAGACTAATGTTGTCCATAAGGTGGAGGGGAAGGAAGTTACAAATATTAGGAACGCCATGAAAAAAGTAGCCTGTGCTTTTCTTGTTCTAGGTCGTCGAGAGGAAACATTTTAAACGTGTGTGTTCACCGCGCTTGGTGCTGCTGGTGGTGCTGCTGGTGCTGCTGGTGTTGCTGCGGCTGCGCCTGCAGCTGCGCGGCCAGCAGGTAGAGCATCTTGAGGCCGGGCAGGAAGGCGGCGGCGGCGGCGAAGTCGGGCCCCGTGGCCAGCGCCGCCACGGCCGCCACGGCGCGCGCGTGCTCGCCCGCCGCGCCCGCCGCGCCCGCCTCGCGCAGCTGCGCCAGCGCCGCCTCCGACAGCTGCGGGCGGACACATTCGTAACTCTGACCTAAGCCGCGCGCGAGGCACTCTCGTCGCGGCTTGCCATACTCAAGCTATCCTTCGCTATGAGAACGCACGGTGTCGCATACCTATCTACTATTGGGCCATTTACATTTGCTAAGTTCTCTGCGATATTTGTTTGACAGGTGTACGTTGTAGATATAAAGTAAATATAACCTAATTCGTACAATAATTGTACACAGTATCTATCCCTTAATAAATAGAAATAATGTCAACTACTATACCGTGTAACCACAGGCACACGGAACATAAGATTTTAATTCCCAAGGTCAATGAATGATGGCGGATTAACGATATCAAAGAGTTAACCATCTCTTTATCTCTTATGGTACCGATGTCTATGGGATTCGGTGACCACTTCCATCAGTTGGCCCATTTGCTAGACTATCTACCTATTTCAAATAAATAAGAACTATAACGACGTCATCGCTGTCAACAGCCAACATTAACTCACCCGATGTTCCCGCAGCATGTCGTACAATGTTTCCAGCCTTCTTTGCACATCTTCGAGTTTCCTCTTCATTTGCTGGAAAGAGACGCGAACCATTAACGTATACAATTTGACAGAGACAAAATACTTTAAAGATATTTCATAATATTATATAATTATTAAATAGCCGGGATTTTTTCGCAAAATTATAATTTAGCTCTTTAAATTTGTTTTTCAAAAAATAATCCAAATGATTTATTTCAATTTTTTGATTATGGCAAGCCCAAAACAATGACAGTTATCAAAATAATAGAGATTCATTTTTTATCACCCATTGAATATAGCGGAAGAAAACTGACACATACGTTAATAATCTTAGTCGACGCAAGCTTCTGTATTCAATGTTACCTGGTTAGTAGCATTATCGGAACAGGCACTCCGGAGGGAATCAAACATAGTCTGCAGATCCACGTATTCAGCGGGAAGGGGACCCTTCTGTACCGGCGCCGGCTCCGCCGGAGCGGGACTCTCCACCTGGTAGCAATAGCAGTATGATGAGATTCTTTGAGTTCAAAGGGATTAAGACATTTTGACTTGACTTCATATGTTAAAACTTTAAGGGCTTCGCACAGCCACGACTACAGACAGTCGTTTTTGTTGTCAGAACCTTGGTCATAGAAGCCCCGGTCAAACTGCATGCACTGGAGCGCATCACGAAGACGGCGGGCAGAACTTATGCGCGGGCTTTCATAGCAAACTAAACGTCATTAGATATTCTACCGCAAAACAGCAGTACTTGGTATTGTTGTGTTCCGGTTTGAAGGGTGAGTGAGCCAGTGTAATTACAGGCACAAGGGACATAACATCGTAGGTCTTAAGGTTGCTGGCGCATTGACGATGTAAGCGATGGTTAACATTTCTTACAGTACCAATGTCCAAGGGCGTTTGGTGACAACTTACCATCAGGTGGCCCATATGCTCGTCCGCCTTCCTGTTCTATAAAAAAAAAGTAATCTGGTCACAGCGACCAGCCGTACTTTCTGGTCTGGTCAATGCGACATTTGCACTATAATATTGACAGACTGGTCGGGTCGGAAGTAAATTTAATATTATTCTTATCTCTATCAAATCAATGTTTATCGGGTATTTAAATCATATATTTAAAGTCAACAGGGAACTGACCTGTTGCGGATATCCGGCTTGCATTCCCGGCTGGAACGACCCTTGATACTGCTGATCAGCATACTGTCCAGGGTACTGAGTCGTCTCGCCGGGGTACTGACCCATTTGTCCAGGGTACTGCTGCTGTTGACCAGGGTACGGAGCCGGCTGTCCTGGATATTGAGCCGGTTGTCCGGGGTACTGAGCTTGTTGGCCTGGATATTGAGATGTGGGTACTAATGGCACGTATTGGGGAGGCTCCACACCGAATAAGGGATGCGTGATCGGAGCTTGTTGTTGGATCTCTTGTTTGGGCTGAAACAAATTTAAAAAATTCAAACGTGATTTGATTGGCGTGGCGTTTACTTACATAATCAATCATATGATTTAACAAATTCACGGCCTCACTTATAACCATTGCTTAGCAGCTGTTTAGTCAAACATAAATTATGTCAAATTATTTATTTGACATTTGAAAGAAGACACGTCATTGGTTAACTAATCACTCGCTAAATTATTTTATAACCAAGGCCGTTAATTATTAAACGTGTATTATGAAAATGTGATTTAAATTGAAAAACAAATTAATTATTACATTTTTACTAACATAAGGAAAACATTTTAGTACTAGAGATAACAGTTTAATTAGATATAATAACAAAAACCAATTTCATGTAAAACTAAGACATGTAACACAACATCAGTTCAACAGATACGAATGGTCGAACCCAAGTGCAGTAACTGCGCTCTGAAATGATCCACTACTGGTCCAAACCTTTTCACCTGTGAGCTTAATCCACCGCGCTGTACCAATGCGGATTGGTGGACGTGTGTGACAAAGACAGATAGTCTTTTGTTTATTTAACTATTTTGAACGCGACTAAGAATCAAATTAGTTTAAGCAATCAAATATTGCTCGATTACGAGGACGATGAAGATGGCGAGGACGATGACGTTGATAATGAATGGTACAGCATACTCAAACACGACCTTGAAATTTTTCTTCCATTGGATTTCTTTACAATCTATTGATTTGAGCGTATCCTAATTTATACATATTATACGATTTCTAACTATATTCATAAAAGGAACTAGTTATTTAGAGTTATACATAAATACGGAATATCAAAGACACAAAAAATAAAACAATATTTTTTTAAATCAGCTCTTATAAGTTTTTGAATCATGTTACACGATGTAATTATGATAATGTAAAGCAACCAGGTCAGAATGGTGATTCTAACAAGAACAACTGTAAAGCAAACCAATAGGTACTATTTTTCACCAATCTAATTATTATTAATCCTGCTTGAAAATCAAGGATTACTAACAACGCTTTTTATCATCTTTATAATCCTGTCGAGTGATAAGTCTTATTAATATTGTTAAAGGTAGAAAACTCGCAAGTCATTCCCACTCAAACATGCGGGGTCACTCTGAACAAGGGCTGGGCTACCTCGTAATGTCGTCTATGCTCTATAATGTGACTCCACTGTCGTGTGCCAGCGTGTAACGCTGACATATCCTCGTGTCCAAAGTACTAAATAATATCCAAAAAACACATATAACAAATTAACATTTCCAACGTACTAATGCGATATTATACGATAAAATTGAAATGTATCTGTTTTTAATTTTAATTATACAGGTGGACATTAGAGGCGTGGTCTAAAACCTTATCTTATTGGTGAAAAATATTATGTTAGACGACCGAATGGTTTAAAAAAAGTTGTGTAAAAATTGCTGTATTTTTTGTCGAACGCATATATTTTTTCTATTATGTAATTCTTCTTCTTCTTCCTAGCGTTTTCCCGGCCTAGTGCTGCCAGGGTCCGCTTTCCTACATCTTTGCCTCCACTTTGCCCGATCAAAGCGTCGTTTTGAGTGAGATCGTGCTCTCTCAAATCGTCCCTCACAACATCGAGCCAGCGCTTCTTGGGCCTGCCGCGGGATCTGGGGCCTTCGACAACAAAGTCCAGGCATCGGTTCCCAACATAGTCTGGCGGTCTGCGGCTAATGTGGCCAAACCAACGGAGACGGCTTTCCTGCAACTTATCCGCTACATCGCAAACGCCAAGGCTACCGCGGATGTGCTCGTTACGAATACGATCTAGTCGCGTAACGCCACACATCCACCGCAGCATCTTCATTTCCACGACGTGAAGTTGCTGAACATGTCTCGCGAGAGCTGGCCACGTCTCGCTGCCGTACAATAAGACTGGTCGGATGATGCACTTGTACACAAGGCCCTTTAATTTCACCGGTATCCTGCGATCACAGATTACCCCGGTGACTTCCCGCCATTTGGCCCAAGCTGCGTTTATTCGAGCTCTGACGTCGTGGTCGATCGTACCAGACTCGTGCAGTACGGACCCGAGGTATTTAAACTTTTCCGTCTTGATAATGGATTCTCCGCCTATCTTTATGGGTTCGGGGTCCGTACTGCCACAGGCCATATACTCGGTCTTCGCAACATTTAGCATCAGACCACCCCTCGCTAGCACACTCTTCCACTGGTTCACCTTTTGCTCCAATACCTGCTTGTCCTCATCTACCAGTGCAATGTCATCAGCATACATCATGAGCCAGGGAGACGGTTCATGGGCTTTCGCTGTGACAACGTCAAGCACTACACTGAACAGAAAAGGACTCAGGGCCGAGCCTTGGTGGACACCAACTGTGATCGGGAAAGGGTGTGTGTCGCCAACGGCGGTCCTCACTATTGATTCCGAATGAAGGTACATGTCTCGGATAATGTCAATATAGATTTGTGGCACATTCTTCATCTTCAAAGCCCACCAGATTATTTGGCGTGGGACGCAGTCAAATAATTGTATATCGATTTTTTTTAATTCATGGATAGTCTTAGAGTTTTCACGTATCTATGACGGATTAAAGGCTATCCTCAAAGGTTTCAAGTGTTCACCTGTATAATCATTTTATAATAATTAAAAAGGTAAAAATAAATAGGAAATCAGTAAAACATAGAATTCGTCGATACGACACTAACATTGTCAGAAACTAATATATTTATGTTAAAATGATAATACTAAATGTAAATAGCTCACCTTAGGTCTAGAGGTCAGCATCGGGGGGTCGTTCCAACCCGGCGCGGCCGGTTTCGACACATGAGCGACCTCCGCCGACTGGTAGTAGTTACCGTTCATTGACGGGTGCATAGGGTTCAACGTTGCAGGGTTCGACGGATTTAAAGTATTCATCGGATTTGGAGGATTCATGGGATTTAACGGCGCCGGATTCATGGGGTTTAATGGATTTAATGGTGCCGGATTTAATTGATTCATCGGGTTTAACGGAACAGAATTTAACGGGTTCATTAATGGGGGAGGATTCGACGGGTGATTCTGTTGTTGGTTGATCGGTGTAAAGTTATGACCGGGCACGCTAGAGGCGCTGTACTGGTCGGGCAGGGGGCTGTTGTACACGTAGGAGGGGGCCTGGGATGGATTATTAAAGCTATATTGGTTGTAAAGGGGTGCGGATTGAACCGATGGATCAACTTTGTATTTCGAACGACTTGTGATTCCACCTGTAATCCAATAAAAATATTGTTATTATGAAGATAATTTCTTCTTCTATATATTCTTCTATATATAATTCTCTATAAGCCATTGAAAATATAACAATATATATTTCCTATATTTACCTTCTTCACTGTCGAATATTGAATTTGAATAAATAACATTATAGTAACAACCAGTAGCCATGCTAAGCACTCAGTGCCTTGGACACCAGCGAGTCCTACATACTCCCCCCCCCCTCCACTGTTCCCGTTGGGAACACTAAAAACGTTATGAAAATGGTGTTCTTACGACGCCCAAAGTACGAGATAGGGCAGTTATTCTATTCTGCCGGAACTATGCGGTACTTGTGAATAAAATAAATCTCTTAAATTATTTAGTATTTATTATACACAAGTTACATACCAGGCTGCGAAGAGACGCTCGCGGGGCGTGGCGGGTGAGAGCTTGCGGACCAACTTTGATTTTCGAGGGGCGCTGCTGGAGGTTCTATAACGAAAAATGTCTATTTTATACGACTTAACTGCCTCTTTTGCCTTGTGTCTTATATTGCTTAAAATAGGGTTGGAATAGTATAAAGTATAGGTTTTTGTGGTAAGTCAGTATCAGCTCTACTGGTGGTAGAGCTTTGTGCAAGCTCGTCTGGGTAGGTACCACCCACTCATCAGATATTCTGCCGCAAAACAGCAGAACTTGGTATTGTTGTGTTCCGGTTTGAAGGGTGAGTGAGCCAGTGTAATTACAGGCACAAGGGACATAAGATCGTAGTTCCCAAGGTTGGTGGCGCATTGGCGATTTAAGCGATGGACAACATTTCTTACAATGCCAATGTCTAAGGGCGTTGGTATCCACTTACCATCAGGTGGCCCATATGCTCGTCCACCTTCCTTTTCTATAAAAAAAAAACAAAAAAAAAAGCTCAAACTATGGGAATTGGCCCAGTTTACACTGCTAAACCTCGGTAAGTACATAAATCTGTTAGTCCTGATCTCTGGACGGCCTTACTATCAGACTGTTAGATTAAGAGTGCAGATAGAAAGTGCATTTGTTTGCGTAATCTTGTGCGTTACAATTTCTTATATGTAGTTGGCGTTGGCATGTCCTATTATTACACCAAACAGTCGTTGGCTTACAAACATGTTTAATAGAAAGGAAAGATTAGAATATAGAATAAATTGCTTCTAAGAATTTAATAGGAGTGCTTGACTATACTACTCACGCATTTTGTATGCACCAATGCTCTCATTGTGTGCGTAGTTCGAGTGAGTGCTCACTGTACGCGCACGCGTTGACGTCTGCTGCTGTTGCTGCTGCCGGTGCTGCTGCTGCTGCTGCTGCTGCTGCTTTCGATAATCATAATTATATAGTTAAAATTCAGAATGGGTTAGTATTTTCTAAAATGATTTATGGCAATAAATTACTTATGGTCAAGAGCTGTCACTTAGCCTCTCTCCACCAACTCCACTTCCAGCTTACCCGTGGCGAACCCTGTTACGTCGAGCAACCTATCATGGAAATAGCGGAAACCAACCCCTATAGAGATATATCGACAAGCAGCTGGGAGACAGGGGGTCCGGATCCAATAAATCACTCAGTCCGGATGAAGGGCGCTGGCAGCAGGGCGCCCTTGATAAAAACATAACATCACTGCGGTGCAGAAGGGAAGGACTGGGACTTGGGAAACCACTGCACTATTTTCCCATGAAACTTGTCATGAAATATATTTGATACTGAGAGAACGATGGCATGCGATCCGGCTACCTCCCGGCGCCATGTCCAGGTCGCATGTTGTGAAGTATGCTACTGGTTCCACTGAAGTGACTCATCAGGCTCAGTGTGTTCAGCATGCTACTGGTGACATCAACACATCGTGTGTTGATGTCAACTCACACCAACCAAAGCCAAACACCCTCAGCTTCACAATAAGATTAGGATTGGGACATGGAATGTCAGAGGTATACTGGAACCAGGGAAAGTGGATATTATAGGTAAAGAACAATAACACTACCAACTGGAAATTCTTGGAACAACTGAAACACATAAGAGAGGGTCAGGCTTTTACACAATTCCATAAGCCCACACTTTATATTTTTCAGGACCAGAAAATGAAAGTAGGAATAGAGTTGGTATTTGTGTATCACCTTACATCAATAAATCTGTGCTGAGATACCACCCAGTGAGTGATCGTATAATCACCATTGAAATTAACACAAAACCATGCCATCTGAATCTGATGGTTGTGTATGCCCCAACATCTGGTTCATCAAAAGGAGAGATCCAGAACTTCTACCGAATGTTGGAAGACACCCTTAGGAGCCTGCCCAGAAGGAAGATCACACTTTTGATGGGAGATCTTAATGCAAAAGTAGGATCTACAAGGCAGGAGGATCATCTAAGAGAAGTTGTTGGGGAACATGGTCTCGGAGATAGAAATGACAGAGGTGAGATGTGGCTGCAAATCTGCGCGGAAAACTCTCTGTCCATCATGAATACATGTTTCCAAAACCACTCACGACGGCTATATACTTGGGTTATGCCAGGTGATCGTGCCAAAAACCAAATTGATTATATTGCTATAGCAAAGCGATGGAGGTCCAGTATAATTAATACAAAGACGTACCCCGGAGCTGACTGCGGAAGCGATCACAAATTATTGGTGGCAGTCATGAATGTAAAGATCAAGAAATGCTTGAGATCCTTAGAGTCAAACATCGTGGTTGGCCTTCTCCAGAAACATTTAATACCTTAAAAAAAGTCTTTAAAAACAAAGCCACACACTTAAAGTTAGATAACAGCCTCGACATAGATACGAAGTGGACTACAATAAAGGACATTATTCTCGATACACGAAAATAAATCCAACAGCAAAACTATTGTAGTCCAAATAAGGCGTGGATATCAGAAGAAACGTGGAAGGCGATTAATGAAAGAAACAGCTTCCTAACCAGAAGGGATTCTAAGAAAGCTCAGTATAACACCATGTCAGCTAGGGTTCAACGCTTATGCCCTAGAGACTACAACCGATATCTAAACTCAATATGTGAAGATGTTGAGGCCCATGCTAAGACTCTGCACACCAAAGATCTGTTTCTACGAGCAAAAAGCATCACAAGAGAGTTTAGAACCAAAACCTGGGCGATCCAAGATGGTAAAGGTTTATTACTGACGAGATTGACCAGGTTACAGAGAGATGGCGGTTATATTGCCAAAGCCTGTACAAGGACGACAGGAGATCTTCTGAGCCATTGAGTCTGAGTGAAATCCTAGAGCCTGAAATACTAGAATCTGAAGTCAGGGAAGTTCTTAGAAAATTTAAAACAAATAAATCGGCCGAAAGAGACAGTATATTCGCTGAAGAACTAAAAAACCTAGGAGACACAGGTGTCAAGATCTTGAAGGACCTATGTAACCAGATCTGGAGCCCATAAACCCAAAATGGCCCAAAGACTGGACGAAGTCTCTTTTGATACCACTGCACAAGAAAGGCTCGACAAAGACATACGCAAACTACCGAACAGTGGCCCTCATATCACATGGTAGTAAGATCATGATTCACATAATTAATGGATGCTTACAACCTTACCTATAGCGGCAAATACCTAATGAGCAGGCTGGCTTTGTCAAGGGCCACAGGACCAGAGAGCAAATTGTCAACATTAGACAACTCAAAGAGAAGAGGCAACTCAAAGATTGTCTATGGAGTCCTTCTAGAAATAGGTGTTAGTGAGCATTTGATAGCATTGATCGCAGCTCTATATACGAACGAAAAGTCAATGGTAAAAGTGAATCACATGGTACTCCCTCCTTTCAAACCACAAAAAGCAGTACGACAGGGGTGCATCATATCTTCATCATATCTCTTTTTTTTTTACATCTACGGCAAGTATATGATGAGGGCAGCGCTAGAAGAGTGGGATGGAGGCATTTTCGTTGGAGGCAACAAAATCAGTAACCTCCGATACGCCGATGACACCACGCTATTGGCTTCCTCAATATAGAAAATGGCTGAACTGCCGAAGAGTCGAGCGCGTAAGTGCGATGGCCGGTATTTTCGTTAATAAGATGATCTACTACCATGACTTTAGTCTAAAGTCATGGTAGTAGATCGAGCTGAAACTTTTGCACGAACTGGAGAACTCACGGACCTGGAGTTCGTAAATGAGTTTGTGTACCTGGGATTGCTTATAAGCAATCAGGGAGGCTGTGACATTCGGAGACGAACGCAGATGGCTAAAATAGCTATGAGTAAGTTAACTAGAATCTGGCAAAACAGGAAAGTGTCGAATACCACCAAGACCAGACTCGCACGAGCTATGGCATTCTCATTTTTTTGAAAGAAGAACGAGACTTTAGAAATGTGGTGTTATAGAAGAATGTTGCGTATACCGTGGTCAGCAAAAAGAATCTACAAGTCTATTCTCGACCAACTGAACCACTACATACTACCAACGAGTCTTAAGTTATTTTGGCTATATTGCCCGGAGACAACCAGACAATCTGGGAAAACTGGGTGTAGTAGGGAAGGTCGAAGGCAAAAGATCACGAGGTCGATTACCTACCCGCTGGTCCGATCAGATCCAAAATATAACGGGACTCAATATCCCGACTGCCCTGAGACAAGCAGAGGACAGAGTGGTATGGAGAAAGCTAGTCGACACATCGGCGAAAGCATTTCAGGACATGCGCGACCTTCAGTAATAAAAAGCACACGAAGAAGAAGATTTTCTAAAAATTTAATCTACGTCGGTATTAATACTCCGCTTTAAGGGTGTGGCAATATTGGATGCGACGTATTAGCAATCAAAATAGAATATTAACGAAAAAGTAAAGAAAAGCGCGCTCGAGTACCGGCGGGATGGCGAGCGCGGCGTGCAGGCGCTCGCGCAGCGGGGAGCGCGCGCCGCGCAGCGCCGCCAGCGCGCTGTGCAGGCAGCCCTGCGCCGCCACGCGCGCCGCGTAGCGCGCCAGCAGCGCGTCCAGCCGCCCGCCCTCCTGCGCGCACCACCTTAGCGTTACGTGTGACTCCAAGTGACGTCTAATTATTACTAATATATAACAGTACTAATGTAAATCTGTCGTATAATCAAATATTATCTTTGGAGCGTCACACAATCAATAAGTGTCTTAACATTAATAGTCCAATTGAAATGACCAAAAAGAAACGAAAGAGACCTGCGCGGGTCGGCCGTGCACGGCGGCGGCGGCGCGCAGGAGCAGCGCCAGCTCGGCCTGGCGCGCCAGCTCGGCGGCGTCGGCGGGCGCGGCCCGCAGCGCGCGCTCCGCCAGCGCGTCCCCGTGCGCGCCGCACACGTAGCACAGCGCGGCCGCGTCGCGCAGCGCCGCGTCGCCGTCGGCCGCCAGCTTGTCGCCCAGCACCTCTGCACACGCACACATGTAGCGCGCGCCCGGCCGGCGGGGCGGGGGCGCGGCGGGTACCCACCGCAGTAGTGCGCCAGCGCGGGCGGCTCGCAGTGCGCGGCCAGCGCGGCCAGCGCGTGTCGCCAGGCGGCGGGCGCCACGGCGCGCAGCAGCCCGTCCCACGCGCCGCGCAGCAGCGCGCCCGCCAGCAGCGCCACCGGGTCGCCCGCGCGCGCGCCCAGCTGCGCGCGCTGCACGCGGTACTGCAGCTCCGGCCCGCCTGCGCACAGCCCGCGTTACTCGCGCCGCACGTCGCGCGCCGCGTTGACGGCGTTACTTTAGCCACACGTCAATATTTACCGAGTGAGGCGATAATGAGCGCGTCGGATACTCTTTTCGCTTCCAGGCAGTGGTCGACCGCTTCCTCGATGTTCCCGCACACCAGCGCGCGGCAGATAAGGCTCGTTGAATCTGCATTGCCATAATTATTATTATAATAGTCAATTAATTCTATTAAAACCATTATTTCATGAAAATCCAGACCATCAGATGAATGTATACTTTACAACATAATATGTTTGTCGTTGTACGAGTAACGTATTAAAAAAGGCATTGAATATGCGATTCTGATTATAAAATATTTTTATATCAAATACACGTTTAGTGTTTTACCGAATGATCAAAAAATACATTAGTTGCGAACGCTATTGCGAGCGAGGAGGACCTTGAAAATAAGAACCAATCACACGTCAAGGCAATACGGGTGTATTGACAACAACGTGAGACGTGTTAGTTACGTGAGCTTCTTACACGTTTTCAATTAATTAATTTATTTATTAATTTTTATTTATTTATTTATTTATTTGGATTCCCAACAGTTTTGCATAAAACACATTCATTTACACAATAAAATAAACATACAAATTCTCACAAGGAGTAAAATGTTATCCAGTCCAGTGGAATAACATATTAGCATATTCGTCTAAACAGCTAAACGTGTTGCTTATTTTCATCATGTCATAGTGCTAGATATAATATGACATATGACATATGACATATGAACATGGATGAGTTAAATATAACTGAAAGAAGAATTTACCGTCACCGCTCGGTATGACGACGTTAGTCACAGTCGGTTCGAGGTCTATACTTGCGAGCTTCTTCTCGATCAAGGTCTGTGCATCCTACAAACAAAATACAATATTAGGACTATATATATTCATGTATATCTATTATCCAAATTGCGACTATATCGTAGAAATATCTATTACAAAGAAAAAATAAGATAGTGGTTGTTAATACACTTTTCCTTTTGAGTAGGATGGATTATTTTTAAAAGATCCGATTTCTCCTACATTTATTATCTATGAATGCTCGTCGCGTTCCACAAACACTACAGTTGACAACATCACGGAGCGTTTGACATCATCATCATCAATCATACATATGTATGTTTGTACCGGTATGTACCGGTGACGCGATCAATGATACCTGCGTTATTCGAACTCGCAACTTTTTTGTAGATCTTATTACGTTACTCATCTTAATATAATCTGTAACTCTTTTGTCTGACAATGTTTTGCTATCTATACCTATTACAACATATGTTGATAAATTTAAAATTAATATAAAGACAATATTGAATGGTTGTAGGCGCACTTCTTGGGGAAATACAAACGCAACCAAGCTAAATTCTTATTCTAAAAATTGTAAGTGGTCATGAAATGATCCAAAAAATTCAATTGGTTCACATCTGATCTCATTATAAAAAGGAGTTTTATACGTAAAATTTCAACTTACAGATAGATCTGTGCTCGTGTCTGTAGACAGCTCGGCTTCAGTCTCAGTGCTCTCTCCCTGTGTTATTAGTGTGACAAGTGTGACAATTAGTGCACAAAGATGAGTTGTGATCAAGTTAAGGTGGTATAGTTTTTGATCATAGAGAGTTCGTGTAATAGCACTACAATTTTAATACGTTGCAAATTACGTACGAGAATACTTCATCTGTCAAGTCATTCGCTTTTTGACATAATAATAATAAAACTTTGTGCTACCATCTTGGAAACTATATCCCAAACAAGAAATGTTCTGTTTAGCAATATTTTTAATAGTATTACGTCAACTTAAAAACAATTTTAAGATAGAATTAAGCGATCTGTTAAAAGGCGAATAATCTACAAGGATGTTTGATTTCCGTTAAAATAATCACCAATGCCATGAATATTAATCCGGTTTCGAAGGGACTAAAGTGTTCAGATAGGAAATTAAAGAGAACCCAATGAAAATTGAATGAATGGAACTTTAGTTGTACAAGAATAAAGAAACGAAACTTACTCGACTAAGCCCGAAGATGTCCTGCGGGGCGCGTTGATCGTTACTCGCCTGTTGACTCTTGAACTTCGACGACATCTCTTCTTGCTTGAAGCCTAGTATGTCAAGATTTATTAAGAAACCATCTGATAATAATATTTAAGTAGATGAGCAATTGCTCGGTCACCTTTGCCGATAGATACTAGCACTCCTTACATAGCCAACGAACCGTCATCTAACGGATCACAGATGTTATATACCTCGTGCCTGTAATCATGAATGAATCACTCTTTAAACGAGAACATAAGAGTATTTATGTAAGGTGGCAGAATAATGAAGTGGTGACCATGCTTGTTCAAAAACCTACCACCGAGTTATTGGTAACCTCTGCATACAAATTTTATAATTTATAAACTATTTTAAGCACATAGAAACATATGATTTCTAAATGCTGTGCCCGTACGTTTTTTGGTTTAGACCAAATTACGAGCCGGTTGTTGTGGTTGGTAGATACTTGCCTTTCAGGGCGGAAGGTTGTGGATTCGATTCCCACCCAGGACAGATATTTATGTGCATGAACATGTCTGTTTGTCCTGAGTCTGGGTGTAATTATCTATATAAGTATGTATTTACAAATGAAAAAGTAGTATATGTGGTATATCAGTTGTCTGGTTTCCATAGCACGAGCTCTGCTTAGCTTGGGATCAGATGGCCGTGTGTGAATAATGTCCCGGGATATTATTATTATTAAATTCAATTAACAACATTATAATATTAGAACGGTAAATTTGTAGTCGGAATTAGATACGACCTTGTCACCCTGAGGGTAATGTTATTTTAAAGTACAACGTTTTCACGGCAAGACTTATAATTTGCTTAGTATTTACGCATATGAATTGAGTACGAATTTCGTTGCAATATAAAGAGCTCACCGAGCAAGTTCAGTATCTCGGTCCGGTACGTGGGCAGGAAGTTGGCTCGCAGGAAGAACCACGTGTAGCGCTCGTGCTGATCCGTCGCCGCGTCGCCCTTCGCGCGACAGTACCTGCGAACAAGCGTTACTTAGGATACCCCTCCGTGTTACAGTGAATGGTTTGTCCGGAATTGGAAGTTAACCGTGTAATACTAACGTTCCTCTGAAAACGCAATGCCGAGTCGGATTGCTATCCCGTTGGAATATAAAAGTGAGTGAGGCGAGTGTATCTGATCATTTATTTATCTTCTAAATAATACACTTTGTCTAGAATATCTTGTAATTCGGGTATCGGGTATAATTTTTTTTTTTTTTTTGCGGGTAGGAGTAAATCAATATAGTCAAGCTTTTGTTTGCTCTAATTAACTTTTATTTAAATAATTGTTTTAAGTGTATATACATTAAACATATGTAGCATCACATTACCCCTCAGCAAGTATTCTCCTGTATAATTTCACTATTTCATCACTATCACATCACAACAGCACATTATGGAAACCATTAAAGAGTCTTTGTCTGCCATGACAGAATTGTTCAACAATAAAATGAATGAGTTCCAGCAAGATCTACAAAAATCCTCCTCTTCCTCGCCTACTACAACTTCCTCGCTGGCTTCAGAATTCACGACCTTTAAGGCATTTATTATTTCTGCACTTAACACATTGCAGCGACCAGTTGTTTCTTGCAAGAGAGATGGATCGTCAGGAAATGCGCAAAAGACGAAGAATGCTTCTTTTACATGGAGTACCAGAAGAGAAGTCAGAGGAAACAACATCCCGAGTCACTGGTCTCGTAGTTCAGCATCTACATCTGCCGATTTTCTCCAGTACAAGTATAAAAAATTCCTACCGCTTAGGTCGCTTAAATGATAACAAGCCTCGACCTATTGTAGTCATGTTTTGTGGCGTCACGATGCGTGATAAAGTATGGTTCGCCAAAACAAAATTTAAAGGAACTGGAGTCACGCAATCGGAATTTTTGACAAAAAGTAGGCATGATGTCTTCCTTGAAGCAGGATCTCGTTTCGGTATTGCCAAATGCTGGACACGGGATGGCTTTATATTTGTCATAGCTCAAGATGGTACCCGGCATAAAGTCGAATTTTGGTCGGATCTCAATGCCATTCAATGCTCGTCGAATGTGAAGTCTCCCGTTCAGATGAAGACTACCGAGTCTAAAGGTGACAAGGTGACTATTCCAAGCACTAAAAGGATGATTAAAAAGTGATAGTTGGTTCTTAACCTTCTTGCGATATTTATCCTTATTAATTGTTACTATTTTCTGTAGTTTGCTTTGTTTTTAATAACTCTTTTATTTTGTATGTTAAGTGTATCACGTCATTGAACACATCTACTTGTCATTGTCAAATGTCAATGTTGAATGTCAATGTCTGTTGCAGATTAAAAATTTATTTAGATTATTATAGGAAAAAAAAATGGAAGAGAAAATTGATATTATTTTACACTATTTACTTTTATATTCCTTTTAGTTGCTTGTGTATTTATTATTATTATTATTTTTTCTATTACTGTTAGTTACAATGATTCTGTTGTTGACCTTAAGTGAAAATTTTAGTTTTTTATTGTTTTTCTTGAGATGCTAACTGTCGGGTTATGGACATGCTACAATAGTCTTATAGGTATAGTCTTTTTATTACTTATTTATTTGTTCATTTATTTTATATTATACTTATTATTATTATCACTTTTATTTATTATTAATATTTTTGTATTTATTTTATTATCATTATTATTTGTTTTTATTTTATTATTATTTTTGTATTTATTTATTTATTATTAGGACTTTTTCTACATTTATGGTATTTTATACTTATCACAATAATGGCAGCAATCAAGAGCGACAACGAATCCTTTCTTTCCTTATCATCCGATGACTCGAACACAGACACAGACAGTAGTTTTTACAGTATTCCTCCTACTCTTTGTGATTACCTTGACTCCCAATTTTCCGACGTTGTTAATAATTTTAACATTATACATATAAATGCGCAGAGTATTCCAGCACATTATCCGGACATGTTATCCTCTTTTCAAATTAAAAATTTACATGCAATTTTAGTTTCTGAATCCTGGCTTAAGCCGTGTTTGCCTTCGACAGCCTATTCCTTTCCTGGATTCCATCTGATCCGTAATGATCGTATGGCATGAACTGGTGGGGGTGTCGCCATTGTAAGCTCCTCTAATTCGAATACAGTTGGAGAGCCAGAGCACCTTTTTATTGAAGTTGTTCTCTCTCACTCAAAGTTACTCCTGGGTGTATTTTATTATTTATTTATTATTGCCCGTCGCAGAATATTGATTACTTTCCATCCTTTGAGAACTTACTAGAGTCATTTACTCCTTTGTACACTCATACCGTGGTGATGGGTGACTTTAATACTTGCCTTCTCAAGAACGATACTCGATCATTACGCTTATGTTCTATCATCAATGGTGCTAACTTAAATGTTCTGCCACTTTCTGCAACTCATTCCTTTCCAAATTCCACTCCTTCTTTACTTGATTTGATATTTGTGTCATCGCTTGCTCATGTTGAAAAACGTGGGCAATATGCTGCACTCGCTTTTTCATACCATGATCTCCTCTTCCTTTCTTATAAAATTAGACCTCCTAGAACTAAACCTAGAATTCTCCTGCAACGCAATTTCGGAGGAATGTGTGTGGAGCAATTGCGAGAGGATGCTGCTAAAATAAACTGGCTAGAAGCTTTGAACGGTGTTACGGTTGATGAGCAGGTTAATATTTTTAACTCTCTTCTGACTCAACTGTACGACGTACATGCTCCTATCAGGCGTATACGTATAAAATACTTACCAGCACCCTGGATTACTGCTAAAATTAAAGAACTCCAGCTTAAGAAAAATTTGGCAAAAGCGAAATATAAGGCTAATCCATCTGATAAGAACAAATTAAATTATAAAAAATATCGGAATCGTTGCAACATGCTGTTTAGGGATACACATCAAAGGCACATTTTTAAATCTGTTGTTGAAGACGATAACACTTCCAGAGTCTGGAAATTTCTCAAGTCACTCGGAGTTGGCAAGTCAGATATCGATACCTCCACTAGTACCCTTGATCTCAACCAACTTAACCATCATTTTGCATCTTCAGCTACCATAAATAATACAACTAAATCTAATACCTTAATTCAAGTTTCTGCGTCATCAACTCCGACTTTTTTGCCCTTTACTTTTCGTGTTTTTACCGAATGTGATATTAAGAAGAATATCTTAGCTATAAATTCTGTTGCCGTCGGTACTGACTGCATTAGCCGTAAAATGATCCTACCTATTATTGACTATTTAATTCCCGCTATAACTTGCATATTCAATAATTCCATTAATTCCTGTACCTTTCCAGACTCCTGGAAAGATGCTCAAATAATCCCTCTACCTAAAAAAAATAATCCTTCATCTTATGGTGATTACCGTCCTATTTCCATCCTTCCATTTCTTTCTAAAGTTCTTGAGCGTCTTGTACATCAACACCTTAACCTCTTCCTGTCTTCCTACAACTTGTTAAATCCTTTTCAATCTGGTTTTAGATCTGGCCATAGTACGGTTACTGCATTAGTCAAGATTACCGACGACATCAGATTAGCTATGGATTACCAGGAAGTTACAATTTTATCATTGCTTGATTTTAGTAATGCTTTCAATACTGTAGATTTCGACATACTCCTGGCTATACTAAATTCTCTTAATATATCTCCATCGGTAATTAATTGGTTTCATAGTTATCTCAATGGTCGCCGTCAACGTATTCGAATCCAAGATTCTTACTCGGATTGGTTGGCGATAAGTGCCGGTGTTCCCCAAGGCGGTGTCTTATCTCCTCTTCTATTCTCAATTTTCATTAGCTCTGTAACTCAACATATCTCTTCTTCCTACCACTTGTATGCCGACGATCTCCAAATTTATGCTCATTCCACAATTACTGACCTACCACATGCTATTCAATTAATTAATTCTGACTTAGACAAAATTTTAAAGTGGAGTCTTTCTTTTGGTCTCAAGGTAAATCCTATTAAAAGCCAGGCTATTATAATTGGCAGTTATAAATTATTACCCCGTGTAGACTATTCCCGTTTGCCACCTGTTGTCTTTAACAATACTATAATTCCATTAAGCAGCAAAGTTAAAAATTTAGGAATATATATTGATCAAAATATCTCGTGGATGTCACAAATAAGCGAAGTTAGCAGGAAAATGTTTCACTCGATTGGGTCTATTCGTAGACTACGTAATTTTCCCCACCAAAATTGCGTTAGCTCAAGCCATCCTCTTACCCATCCTTGATTACGCCGACACCTGCTATCTTGATCTAAGAGAGGAGCAATTAAATAAACTCGAGCGTATTCAAAATCTCTGTATTCGGTTTATATTCGGACTCCGCAAATTTGACCACATTTCTGAATTTCGCAAAAAACTCGAGTGGCTCCCAATCCGTCTTCGCAGGAATACTCATATTCTTTCTCTTCTCTACTGTACTTTTTCATCCGAATTCTCCTCAGTATCTTAAACACCGTTTTGAATTCCTTAAGGACTCGCACGGTCGCACTCTACGATCTGAAGATAATTTAATTCTTAAAATTCCTTCTCACTCCTCTTCTTTTCATACCATTTCCTTGTCTGTCCAAGCAGTTCGACTATGGAATTCTTTACCACACCACTCGAGACGATCTCAAACTATTAATACATTTAAAATCCGACTCAAGGCGTATTATTTATCATTATAATTATCAGGGGAGTGTTGTTTTGTTGTCTGTCGCACTTTGTTGTTATTTATTATTATAATTTAATATATATATATATATGTTTATGTATATATTATTTGTTTATATGTATATATATATATTTATTTAAGAGATAAAAGATAAAAATTGAGATGATAAGTACACCTCCTTACAGCTTTATTTATGTATTTCTTGTCCTTCAACCAAAGGTTGTCTGGAAGAGATCGCTCTTTTAGCGATAAGACCGCCTTTTGTTCAAAATAGTTTTCGTTTTTCTTTTATGTTTATGTTTATAATGGTTCTGTAACTATTTTGTTACAATAAAGCATATTCTATTCTATTCTATTCTATTCTATCGGGTAGTTTAGACAGTAAGAATTATAGCACTATTATTATCACTTTTTTTAGAGGAAGACCTTTGGACTTTTTAATTTGAGAGACAAAAAGATTAACATTGATTGGTCCTTTTAACCGGATAAGAAAACAAACAAAAAGTAAATCATATTATTTAAAATATTATTTGTAATATATTCTTATAAAATGAGATTCTGAACAGACGTAGAACATTATCAAAAATAAATTAATAAAAAATCACTCACTCTGCCAATTTCTCCGCAGCTCCGGGCTCCTGACTGAGGGTCAGTTCTATCACCGTGTCCAACTCGAACGCCTTCTCAATTATTTCTGGTTCACTCACTACCTACAAATTATCGAAATAATACATTATATATACCGTAACAGCCTGTGAATGTCCCACTACTGGGCTAAAGGCCTCTTCTCCTCTTTTTGAGGAGAAGGTTTAGAGCTTATTCCACCACGCTGCTCCAATGCGGGTTGGTGGAATACACATGTGGCAGAATTTCAGTGAAATTAGACACATGCAGGTTTCCTCACGATGTTTTCCTTCACCGTCAAGCACGAGATGAATTATAATCACGAATTAAGCACATGTAAATTCAGTGGTGCTTGCCCGGGTTTGAACCCACGATCATCGGTTAAGATTCTCGCGGTCTCACCACTGGGCCATCTCGGCTTTTACCGACACAATATATATAAGAAAAATTAGGTAGGTAGTTGAAAGTGAAGAGATAATTACCTGGCTTATATAGACGATCTTCTGCGAGTCGGCCTCTTGCGGGCATTTCTCGAACGTTACTAATTTCCCGCCAAACTGGAACACAAACATAATCAATGACATTAAGCTACTCGGCCCGGACGGGCGGCGTCGAGGTATCACCGGGTGCTGACCGCGAACTTGGCGGCGGCGGGGCGGCGCAGCCAGCGCGGCGCGCGCGGCGGCTGCGCGGGCGCGGCGGGCGGCGGCGCGGCGCGCGGCACGGCGGGCAGCGCCGCGAACGAGTCCGCGCCGCCGAACGACTCCATTATGTTGTTGGTGCTCGCGCTGCTGCCGCCCTGCGACACCCGGTCGATATACGTCATCACGTTAGGCAGTCCGACGAGATTACGAGCTACCTACTAGTGGGCGGTAGCCACTGACACTTAAGATGCCATCGGTTATCCTACCGACATACAAATTATACTTTGTATCGCTATATGTCGGTAGGCTACCCGACGGTACTCACTGCGGGGCCGCTAGTCGCGAACAGTGTGTGCAGCGCGAGCGAGTGGTCGAAGGAGGCCGCGGCCAGCAGGCCGGGCTCGCGCGCCGCCCACGCCACGTCGAACACCCACGCCGACTGTCGGCTCACTTCCACTAACAGTTCCCCGCCCTGGTGTACAAAATAAATTAATAACATAATAATAATTAATTATTTCATATTTAGTTTAAAAAGAAACAATATTTTTTATCATTAAAGCAACGCTAACCGGTTTAGTGTTGTTTGGGTTCCAGGCGAGCAGCCTCCCGTCTCGCCCGGCCGACAGCAGCAGGTCGTGGTCGTGTCGGCTCCAGGACAGCGCCAGCGCGCCCTTCTCGTGTCCCTCCAGCGTCGCCAGCGGGGACGCGGCCAGTCTAAAAAACAGGTCGGTACAAATATTAACCTGTTAAATATTAGTCGTCATTACAACTAACAAATAAATATATTGCATGTAATCATTATATTGTTTTAAGATCAATAGGTTGGATGGTAATACTAATACTTGAAATTAAATAAAAGCTTATGAGTTAGTCGAAAGTAGCCAAACGCATTTTTCAATTACATAATAAATGAATTCGAAACCAGGACACCACGTCCATCGTGAGTAGAGCGAGTAGTACCTGAGGTCCCAGAGCTGCACGACGGGCGCCTGGTCGTCCTCGGAGGCGACGCACAGCTGCGTGGCGACGCCGGGGTGCCACGCCAGCGCGCGCCAACGCGTGCGGAACTGAGAGTCGCTACAAGACAATCATTTGTAATAGATATATATTAAAACAAAAATATTATTACATCAACATAAATAAATTTAATCTGCAATTATAACATAGATTATATATTATTTTCAACGCACCTTAATTTCATTATAGGTTCATTTTTTCTGAGATCCCACACTAAGCATCTCGTAGCAAATGTTGATCCTAGAATATGTTGCACCTGAAATAAATAAGTCTATGAGAAATTCAAATTCCATATAAAAATTGTAGCATACCTGTTTATAGAAAAACTTTTGCAAATGTCAATTTAACTCTTAAGCTATTATTTAAACAATATAACTATATATTAAATCCTGTTTCATATTACCTGCTGATTCCAAGCTAGACCCTGAACATGATCATAAGGTTGGCTTCGATTGCCGGGTGCCATCGGCTGACTTGTGTTGTTGAGGTCCCAGATAAAGATTTCACTGTCCGATGCACCGGAAGCTAAGAGATTCTTTTGATAAGGATTAACGTCGAGCGCCGAAACATGACCTGAGGAGCAATAAGGGAGATTCATATATCAATAACCCCTTTAAGTATATAATATAAACTCAAAAACATCCGGTAAAAGTTTTCTATGAAGAGTAGTCTGACACATTACATTTTATCAAATATTGATAATACAGCTTTCTGTGTTGTGTTGTTTTAATTGACCTTATAAATTTTTATTTATTACATAGATAAGGCATAAGCATCCATTATCTCGTCTATGGTCAAAACACTTCATTTAAAAACAACTGCATAAGTTTATTACTTAAAATAATGTAGTACGCTTGCAACATTTTAAACATAAATTGAAAAATATTTAATGACAAAATATTATTTATATACTTGTTACTATAACCTATTACAATCGTAGGTGAAGATTAACAAACCTTAATTTTTCTAATAGCTCTACAAAGAGTATTTGATTAATTCAACACTATTCTACTTAACAAGTTAAATATACTTTAATTTTACTTCTAAATGTTCAACAATAACAACTTCGCAGATATCTGTATGTAATTTTTCGAGTCCGTAATGAAAATCATAGATTATTATTATTTTTTTAGCCAGGCCACCTGATGGTAAGTGGTCACCAAACGCCCTTACACATTGGCACTGTAAGAAATGTTACCATTGCTTGTGCCTGTAATTACACTGGCTCACTCACCCTTCAAACCGGAACACAACAATACCAAGTACTGCTGTTTTGCGGTAGAATATCTGATGAGTGGGTGGTACCTACCCAGACGAGCTTGCACAAAGCCCTACCATCAGTAAATATCAGCAAATTATATAGCATCAATTAAATATCAGGGTTGTTTATTTGTCTTTATTCCTCTTGTGATTGGAATAGGTTATAAGCAAAGCTTGCACATGCACAAATCTATATGTTTACAAAAATTTAAGTTGAATAGTTGTTTTAAAATTTATCTTTACTACATTTTAAACACCTACCATTGTGTTTAGAACTGCTACCAATGAGTGAGTCGCTAGCATTATTAAGTAATTTCTCTGCACTGTAGAATTCTAACAATCCTCCATCACAGCCACCCACAATGACTCCTGCACCTGACCATACTAATTTTTGAAACCTATAGAAAGTCCAATATATTATATCTATTTTATAAAAGTAACAGGAGTGTAAATTTCAAACATATGTTGAATAATTTTTAATAGAAGAAATTTAATATGAAATGTACTAACTATAAAATAATATGTGTAATATATGAAATAAGTATATAAATCCATATATGTCATTTAACTCACTTGTGTTTTGTCTGAATGCTTGATTTCATTTCAAAATCAAGACTTGAGTCACCCAAGTTAAGAGAATGCAGTTCCAAACAGGAATTCGTGCTAAAAGAGGCATCAACTTGCTGAGCGGCGGAGCCGGTAACGAGCATCGTCGGATAATGCTCCGCTGGCGACCAGCTCATATTCACCGTCCTTTTCAACTCTTTGATCTTCATCTTGATGCAGCAGCCTCACTAAAAACTATTAAACCTTTTAAACCAACAAAAACACTGAATTATGTCACAGTATTTTGAACACGTCAGGGTGTGAAACTAAGAGGATAAAGTGTGAGTTTATCACTTTTTACGTTTGCTTAGGCCTGAAATAAAAAAATCTGGGTTTAAGTTCAAAAGATTAAGTGGTAAATTAATTTATTTACCATAAAAACACCGAGTTGGCACTTCCAACGTGGCTGACGTAAATATTTCTGATTTGACAGCAAATTTAAATGACGTTGATTGACAACACTTTTTTTATTTCATAAAGCACAGACTGCATTTTAAATTTACATATGTAGTTAAGAATATTCATAAATTAATATTACCAAAATTATTGCTTAAGAGATTATATATGTAATTAATATTACAGTGCTGTACTATACTGTACTTTGCCTAATTGGAAATTACATTTAAGAAATTTAAGCAGGACAGAAATTATACAGAAAAGAATAAAATTAATGTCATTCAAAGATTTTTGCGGAGACAGATTTTATAACAATTTACAATTAAAACTTAAAAGTACCTATTAGCTTTGAAAGTACTTTGAAAAAAAAAGAAAGGTAAGTTAAAAATAAATCAAAATTCATTACGCAATATTAAAGCATGTATGTGTAATGTATATTAAGTAACAAAAATGTTTGTGAAAACATAAACGAAAATATTGTCGTAGATTTTACTTGTATGTATATGAGAATTAACATAATCTTGGGTAATAACTTGAAAAGGATTAAGCATAAACAAAAAGGTAACCGCACTTAGCTTAAAGAAAAATAATAGGCCCACACGTGATAATATTATAGATAATATTATGAGTGTAGCAAACAAAAAAATGAAAAATGTACATAAACTTCTTAAAAACTTGACTCAAATAATGAGAATTAAAAACCATCAGTTTATGAATCGATTGATATTAATTTTGTTTTTACTAAATAACTAATTTCAATACACTCTACAAAGTTTCTTCACACGAAGCCGAGCTGATTTACTATGACAACATTCCAAGCTGTTAACTTCAGTCATTACGTTTTTGTTTGTTTCTTAGCGATTGTTTAATCGATTTATTGTAAAATTTTCGTAGTATTAAACTAACAATTTTTTAAATTATTATTTCATTCAACTAATTTACTAATTATTTAAAATAGGTACTTACATACAAAGTGAAATAGAAAGACATATACCTATACCTGTGTATAAGAAATAGCTTAATAATAGGTCTGTGTAAATTAAACATAATATTTTTTCTCAATTTTTTCTCTCTCAATACAATGTAACTTCCTTAATATGTTTAATGCATATATAATCGATAAAAATATATTTATCTTCTCGTTGTATATTATCTTTATAATAAAAATTAGAGGTTCAATTCCTTTTCAATATTCCCAGTAACAATGCCGATTGTAATGACGAAAGACGAATGGTCGAGAATTGAACGGTGGGCGGAAGGGAACAGAGAAGAACAAGAGGTAGCCCGCAGACGAGATTACGTCCAGTACCTCAACGAGACCAGCCAGGAGATGACCAAGAACTGGCCTAATTCTTTGGAGGTTTAAAATTGTGATAAGTCTTAATTTAGTAGTGTTGTTGAAACTATATCAAAATCAAAATATTTTATTTACAAGTCGGAAAAGGGAAGCCTTACACTAACTTATTGATAGTCAAACTAGAAACTACCACTGTCCACTGTACACACGTCTTACAAACATATATCATTGTACTAAGTCGTGACGTTTCGTAATTCGTTACCTTTACACAATAAAAGTATATTTGAATATAAAATAGAGATATATATATATATATATATATATATATATATATATATATATATATATATATATTTAATTACTATAATTGTGCTATCGACTTGCATAGAATGTAAACAAACGTAACGAAGAGCTCCGGCGAGCACGCATCGAAGCCGCCGAGCGGGCTAATAGCAAGTTCTACAAGCGATACGTGAAGCGAAAACAGGAAGAGCAGGAACGACTATTGCATAACGCGAGAGACACCATCTTTAAGAATAAAGATGCACCTAAACTACTGTTGGGGTAAATATATTATTATTAGCCGTGTAACAACTCGAGTTATTGTCATGTTGCCTTCAAATATAGTATTTTTTTTATCGAATTGGAAGGCGGTCGAGCATATGGGCCACCTGATGGTAAGTGGTCACCAAACGCAACTAGACATTGGCACTGTAAGAAATGTTAACCATCGCTTACATCGCCAATGCGCCACCAACCTTGGGATCTAAGATTTTATGTCCCGTGTGCCTGTAATTACACTGGCTCACTCTCACCCTTCAAACCGGAACACAACAATACCAAGTACTGATGTTTTGGGGGTAGAATATCTGATAAGTGGGTGGTACTTACCCAGACGAGCTTGCACAAAGCCCAATAAGTATTTACTTTCAGGGATAAAATAAGGTAAATTAGCACCGTAATCAATTAAATGAAACTCGATTTTAGTGCTGTTATTGAAACGGTCATCCAAAAAGAACGCCAAGAGCAAATCAAGTTTAAGCAGGAAATCCAGAAGCAGAAACAGGAACAAAAGAAAAGAGATGACGACGAAATAATCAGTAAAGCAAAAGAATGGCACGAACTGATGGCGCTACGCAGCAAGCGGCGATTCGATGTGAACAAACAGCACCAGAAGGAAATATTAGACCAGTAAGACACTCAACAAGATTTACAATTCAAATATTTTCCTCCTCCGAATAGCGGATGGTAGTTTAAATGTATTGAAAAAGAAATGTACCACTTAGTGTTTCTAACAAAATGTGAATATTAAAATGACAGTTCTACTATCTGTAAGCAAAACGAATCACGCACAAATGTGCAAACCAAGGGAACTATTCAAATGCGTTAAACATTGGTTCCGCTAACAACGCATCACTTTCGTAAAAGGTACAATTGTAACGTTAATTTGTCATGAAAGCAAAAAGTTTATACGACAATATGTTATGGAAACTGTTTACTTTTTAGACTATTTTGAAATGTGAACATGACGATTATATTCCATTTTTAATTTAATTTATTTTACCATCATTGATGAGTCTATACTCAAAACTTCAAATTCTTAGTGTGGTTTGTTGATTGCTTTTTTTTAGAGCTCATGAAGTGTCGGAACGCAATCGCATAGAGTACGAGTCGGAGTTAAACTTACAAAAGATCGACAACATGAAGGCGGAGGAACAGATGGATGCTATCAGACAGTTCGAAATGGATTTCGTAAGATTTACATACTTATGTTATCAACACGCAGTGACGTGTAGGAAAATTAATTGAAATTCAGTTTATTTGTTTTCTCATCATTTCTCACCTTTTAATCGTATTTTAACTAAAGGCCTAAGATAGGTTTTACAAATTAAATAATATATATTATATGTTATATATCAGCTCGCTATGCTCACCGTCTTCACTTCGCGCCAATTCCAATATATATTCTATTTTCCCGCGCTCCGCAATGAGTGTCATCCGAGATGACAGATGGATAGAAGATACACAGATAACATTCATATTATAAGATATTAATTAATACATTATTGTAGACGTGTGTACGCTACAGTACCAATTAGTAAATGTTTACCGTTTGTTTGTTATTAGTTGGTAACGAATAATCAACGTGTATTCTGTGAATGTGAATATTAGAAAGATTTTAGAAGAATCTGTGCTGATAATATTGAAGAAACAGACAAGAGTGAAATTGGTTTTATGATTTTTACAGAAAGCAGCAGAAAAAGCTCGCATCTTGTCTGACATGCAGCGCTCGAAACAAGAGGCGGACCAACGGCAGCGCGAGAAACAGGCGCGCGACGACCTCGACCGGCGCCTGCTCGAAGTGCTCGCCCGCGCGCGCGCGCGCACCCACCGCCGGCGCCGCCTCACCGAGCAACAGGTGACGCGCGGGTAGCGTAGCCTGAGCCCCTGATTAATGAGACTTATTTATTCAAGTGGATTAGGTATGGCGAATACTATGTACCAAATAAATATGTATATACTTTACGCTCTTAAATTCCGGAAAATGTGCTCAGGAATTACACGAGTTGATTCCTCCCGCCCCCTTTTACTATCGAACGGCCAGGCAAACGCGACCAAAGCGGCATAGGTACACAGTGGAAATTCCGCGCCTACGTACGAAGCGCTTTGAATCTACATTCATCATTCGCACTGCGTAAGTGTGGAATACTTTGCACGAGTCTGTACTTCCTGATAGGTACAACGTTAGTGTCTTCAAATCCAGAGTGAACAGGTTTCTTCTAGGTAAGCGTGCCTCCTAGGTAGCGTCCTAGACCGGGTCGATGCTGAACATCAGGCAAGTCAACGGTCAAACGCTGGCCTATTAAGGGTAAAAAAAATACAAGCAGAAGAAAAATATATAATTTTGTATGAGTACCAACCTTAAGAAATATCTGTACCAATTAATGCAATCTCACACCGATTTCTTTATCCGCTTCGCTAGCTTTGTGACTTCTTCGTATTAATTGACATTGGTGAAATAATTTGTTAGCGTAGCTAAAATCAAATACGAAAGGAATTTAATGAAAATTTCATATTGCTATTTACGATGTATAACGATAGGTTTTCTCTGATTTACAATTTTATTACTGTATCTAATAGAATTGCAGACTCACAGATTCAAATTACGAGCCGAGTAAAACTTGATAGGTCTCTTTGTTAAGAAACACGTAATCAAATAACTCGTGTCTTCATTCTACACTATTTATAAAAGTTATTAAAGATAGAGAACATAATAATATTGTTGGTATAAATTCCAAATATGTCTAACAGATCCAGGACGAGAGGCAGCAGGTGTTGCAGAAGATCAGTGAGTCGCTAGAGAGTGGTGACGCGGCACGCGAGGCGGAAGAACAACGAAAACTCGAGGCGGCCGTGAGAGAGAAGGAAGCCGCGTTAGTCTTATTATTAATACGGTCGCTGTTCGATGATCCAATGGCTACCTACATATACATCATGTCATATATAATATATATTATAGGGCAGAAGCTCGTCGCGAAGCAGATATTCGCAAGCAGAAGCTGTTCAAGCAGCAACGCATCGAGACCAGGCAGCAATTTTTGAAAGAGCAAGAGAAATGTCTTCAAGATTTCAACACCATGCGCCAGTGGGAGATCATGAACAGGTAACGCAGATGCTGATAAGATAGTGATAAAAGTTATGGTGTCTTATTTTTATTCCTTATTTGCTATCGATTTAATAAATTGTTCCCTATTTGCAAATATCGTAGGTCATTATTGTCTCGTGTCAAGGTAAGTGGCAAACTTGTAAAGTGCAGCTCTCGACGTCACGCGTTGGGGCAAAAAACATAATTGGTTTTTTTTTGTCAACAAATACTCAGTAGCCTTAGTCGTTTACACTCTCTCCCATGTCAGATTGCCAGCCTATGAGGTAAACCTTAGCGCAAATATTTAAATACTACAATTTTCTGCATAAAATTGCTTTTCTCCGTTAAACCCGATTTGATCTGTCACTGAGACTAATTTATAGAATCCAAAGAAACTCTAAACGTAAACGTGTAAACTGTGTGTTGTAATAATATAATTTTGTTTATGCTTATGTTCTATAACAACGTATTGTATCAGATTCAAAAACGCCGAATTGTACGAAGACTTCAAGGAGAAACTGCGAGTAGAGAAGGCGCTTAAAGTACAGCAGTATAGAGAGGATCTTATTAAGCAATGGGTAAAAAATTCTTTTAAAATTGATTCTATTCTTACAAACTACTATTTCTATTTCATAAATAAATTATACAAAATGGTAACAAAATCTTCGTGAAACTATTTTACAAATATGAAAGAAAATTAAATAATTTAAAAAGGAATAAAATATATTATAAGAAAAAAAAACATATAGATACAGAAAGATTATAATTTATGCCGGAATAGGCTCCAACCGTTCTCTTTAAGAGGCACTCGGTCTGCCGCACCGATTCATTACTTTTTAACCAATCTAAAAGATAGGGAGTCAAATAAAATGGAAGATTACCCGCTGGAATGTTACTAAAGAGAGTAATATGGTAACGTCTAATGCCGCCAGCACGAGCGCGACGAGCGCTCGGCGCGCGCGCGCGCGGAGCTGCGGCACTTCTACGGGCCGCGCGCCGAGCACGAGCTGCGCGTGGCCGACCAGCGCCTGATCGCGCACGCGCGCGCGCTCGCCGACGAGGCGCGCGCGCACGGCCGCCCCGCGCGCCCGCTGCTGCGCGCCCTCGACGTGCGGATCACTCTGTTATATACGTATAAGCGCCTCCAACCCCGGTCACACGACTGGAATGTCTCTATTTATCTATTTGAAAAGACCTAAAAGATCCGACCAGATTGATAAATTTGTACGGTTTGTATGGCTTAGGAGTTTTGACTCGTAACACTTGGAGCACTATTGAGAATTTTCTGATAATTTACTCGTCTTAGATAATAAGGATTTTTAACGAAGTTTTAATAAAAAATTTCGAAGGTCACTCGTATATATTAAACAACAATAAATAGATACCTACTACATATACTATAACTTAACAAAATATAAACTTTCATCTTTACTAAGCTTGATTATAATACTTCAGTTCAGTTGTGTGCGTGATATATAAATAAAATTAATAAATTCAAGTACACTTTAACAATCACAAACAGCGCTACTGCAAGATGTATCGTCTGTACGCGATGCCGGACCTGCCGGCCTCCATGCAGGAGCACTTCCCGCACTACGCGCCCGAGGACCGCAGGGACGGACTGGGACACGGAAAGGTTAGAGGAATACAAGCATATTCAACGAGTTGCCCATAGATACAAAATACAATATTACAAAAGCAAATGAGTAGATAGGATCCAGTAGAAAATACACGAATCTGGACAAGCGTTATTGAGTTTTCACGTGTAGAAAATAGTACATATATATAGTATTTATTTTGGTGGAACAACGGGAAGAAGTAAGTTATACATTAAATTCTGAAGCAACCCGACTTCATATTCATTAATACAAATCTTTATATTACAGGCAAGTTCATCAAAAGAGCTTGGAAATGAGAAGGAGGCAGACGATTATAAGAGAACGGGCCCAGCTAACGGCTTACAGGCGCGCCAGACAGAGGTTATATTATATAATCAATTATTTTATTAGAATATGGTACTGCTTTAGTTTTTAAAGGAAAAGCAACATTATGCTATTCACAAGTAATAAATGAGTTTAGATAACAAGCTACTGGTTTCCATATCTTAATAGAGTTAAACTATCAGCTCGGTATGGTACTTGTAGTCTCCAGGCATTACTTAATACACAATATGTCTCATGTGATGTCAAGCCGAGATGGCCCAGTGGTAAGACCGCGTGAATCTTAACCGATGATCGTGGGTTCAAACCCGGGCAAGCACCACTGAATTTTCATGTGCTTAATTTGTGATTATAATTCATCTCGTGCTTTACGGTGAAGGAAAACATCGTGAGGAAACCTGCATGTGTCTAATTTCACTGAAATTCTGCCACATGTGTATTCCACCATCCCGCATTGGAGCAGCGTGGTGGAATAAGCTCCAAAAACCTTCTCCTCAAAAAGAGGAGAGGAGGCCTTTAGCCCAGCAGTGGGACATTCACAGGCTGTAACGGATAACGGATGTCTCAAGTTATCCATTTCCAACTGTTTAAACGAATATGAACCGTGCTGTTTATCGTTGGTATACCCTGTACAAGTTAGCTTCATCTTTTTGACAGACGGGCTAGTGATGGGAAAGAGAAAATATCTATAAATAGTAGTCCACAAAATAACATTTTAAAATACTTGTAACTGTGACGAGATGGTGTGGGTGTATTATGTGTGAAATTCTTTATTGCAGTAGACATATAAAACATTGGGTAGATAAGCGACGGTAACTCAATATTCATAATAAGTACCTATTTAATATTAGAGGGTTATATTTGGACCTCCCGCCAAATTTAAATAGGTGGTTCAGACCATGAAAGTAAACAAATTTCCCAAAGAAAGCACGGGTCGAATTTTTTTTTCACTTCGTAATTCAAATTAGAATTCAATTTTTTTTACGTTATTTTTCTAAAAAGTGTTATACCAGCTAAAGAGACCCCAACCAAAAGGACCCCCATTCGTAACAATAACTTAACAATGATCTTTAATAATGATTTTTTGTAATCGATATTTGTTACTGCCTGTTGTTCGTGTCCCATCCGTCCGACCGGTGTAACATTGTACAAGCGTCTATTATTTTCAGTGTTCCTATTCAAATTTTACTCTGAAGCAATAAAATGTCTTAAAATTTTCGGATAACGCTTGAATCTTTAGGAACTATTGTGTTATATGTATTTTTTTAATATTTATACAATTTTTAAAATCATTAAATTAAGAAAATATTATGTTTGTCATTGCAAAGTTATGTCGATCAGAAAAATTTATATCTGTCAAAAAGATCAAGCTAACTTGTACAGGGTATAGTAAGTGTACCAACAACTAGTTATTCGCGTGTTGCCAGTGTAAAAACTGGTCAGAACTTACCATACTAAATAAATAAATAATAGAGAAGCTAAACGCCAATTAAGATCGATCTTTGTTAAAGGTTCTAACTGCCTTACAAACTTTGCTTAGCTGTAGTTAAACCTGATTTACCTCTTTCCGTCAGTATTTCAATTTGATATTCGAAAAAAGACACAGCTTTGTTTCACTAATCACTCGCTAAACTTTTTTTTATAGTATAGGCAGGCGAAAAAGCATATAGGCCATCGGATGGTAAGTGGTCACCAACGCCCATAGACATTGGCATTGTAAGAGATGTTAACCATTGCTTACATCGCCAACGCGCCACCTTGGGAACTAAGATCTCATGTCCCTTGTGCCTGTAATTACACTGGCTCACTCACCCTTCAAACCGGAACACAACAATACCAAGTACTGCTGTTTTGTGGTAGAATATCTGACGAGTGGGTGGTATCTGTCCAGGCGAGCTTGCACAAAGCCCTACCAGTAAAAAACATAAAAAGAAATGGCATATGGCCCCAGTTCATAGTTAATGATTTGTTGCAGGAGGTGTCGCTGCCGTCGCTGGCGCAGCGCGCCTGAGCGAGCGAATGAAACTACGTCGTAGAAAATAATCATTATTTTATTTATCATCTCAACTTTAGAACGTTTTGTCTGTTTTCATTTCGAATAGAGAGCAATATGGCACCAGTGTTTACAATGTTCGTGACTAGAAACAATGTGATGAAATTTATCGTGAATACAGTAGATCGATGGGTCGGTGTGTTTCACTTATATAAAACGCACGTCGATTTTAATCGGCCGATAATTTAGTCGTTAAGGGCCGAAGTTTCTAGATCTTCTGATAAGAGTAAAAAGGCGATTAAAAAATCAGTCATGTACAAGTAAACCCCTTGGACTAAATTATCGAACGTTTAAAACGATGTGCATTAAGTTAAAATTAACTTAGAAATAATTTTGAACTAAATTAAATCTAGCTTATACGAATCTTTGGTCGCATTGAGTGTAGATGATGTAGGGCGGTGGAAGAGTTAACTAATATGTCAAATCAATTCTAAAGTCAACACAAATGAATTGTCGAATAAAATGGAATTAATCGCAACACAGCGTTCATAATACTTTCGTTACCTTTGGCTTTCAAAGTATTGTCTAACGTTGCAAAATACAACGTTTGTTACTATTAACGAATTAATGAGCAATTTGTTTTTTATATCGACGATATTATTTCTCGAAGAACCCTTGATTATACTTTAAATATATTATGCACATGATATTAATTGTAAAATCGTTAATAATAACAATCGTTTTACAAAATATAATTCTAAAAAAGTCCTGCTTAAAACATATAAAAAAATCGGAGCCATTTGTAAAACATAAAATAAAAAGCTTAAAATATATTTAAAAAAAAAAAACCGTAAATAATTCATCTCTCTCCTACAATTTAACCTAAGTTTGCAATCGAATGGCCCCGAATGTCGCGGAACGTTCGAGAATGTTCGGTCGCCGTCTCGTCTCGTCTTAAACTATCTTAGCCTAGCTTGTACTGTCGTGCCTACAATATATATATATTAACATTTACAAACAAACATACCGGCTTAATAAGAAAATATGGCAAGGTTTTGTGCTCTATTCGATATATTTACATGTACAGAATTTTGAAAGAATATTGTATATTTGTCAGATATGAAGGAATATTGAAATAAAACTTTTCGATTAATTTACTCAATTAAGCCAACAGATTAAAAATCACACTATTGCTTTAAAATAACTGAAAACTGTTATATTTTTAACAATGAACATTAGATAAATACAAAAAATAAGCTTTATATCAATATGCCTTTGTGAAAATCTAAAAAATATATAGCTTTTTTTATTTGAGATAACTTACAGATTATAAAACAGTATATTTACTAAGGCATTATTGGACGTGAGGTTCTAGACAATTCTTTCATATCCCACTCTACAAACAAAACAGACAATAGGCGGAGTGGTAACAACAGTTTGCGTCCCCGACACGTACAATCCTACCGAGTCTAAAAGTAATAAATAAATTAAGTAACACAATACATAAAACTAATTAAATTTCAATTTGGCACTATTCTATCTTAGTTCAACGGGAGGAAATGCATCAGGAAGTTAAATGCCCGCACACAAGCACCATGAGCACCTGAAGGCGTCACGTGTATCATAAGTTATAATAAAATAAATATAATTTGTATATCTCTGTTGTGATTTAGTTGTTTTTAAAAAGGCGTTGTTTGGAAGTCTCCACAAACTACACGTACGAAATAATTTTTAAGTGCTATTTGTGCATTACTTTTATATCAAGACTCGACTCCAATATTAAAATTAAATATTTACGAGCTGACAGAACCTTTCACAGTGCACTCCGTAAAGTGCATTGATTCAGCACCACTTGTTCATAACTTCCCTACTTCTACTCGTCCCGATCGTGGAGCGAATCCTACAAAGCTCCCAGAGTGCGGAGCGCGGAGACTGTCACGCGTTTAGTGTGTGAACGAGTCCGCGCGACTCGGCGAGTCAGAGTGGGCCCCGCGGGGCGCGCGCGCGGGGCGGCGGGCGCGGTCAGGGCGTGTCCCGCGTCGCGTCCCGCGCTGCGCAGGACAGGCGGCGGCTGACGGCGCCCAGCTTGTGCTGGTAGGAGGGGTCTCCACGTGGGGAACTGGGAATATTATACCAATTTTATTAATTATTACTGTAACAGAATGCAGCAAACGGTAATGTAAAAATAAGTATTTTTTTTTTATTAAGTTAGAAAAAAAATACTTAAATATTTACATAAATATGTATTTAACAAAATTAACTATATACCTCAACATGAGATGCTCGTCTTGCAGCGAGTTAACACCGAACTGCAAACGTTGTAACGATTCGGGCACTGGAAAACATTCATTTTGTATAAGTTATGCGGTTAATTTTTTTTGTCGAATGATTTTAAGATCATCAAAGTAAGCTATTCCGAAAATATATGCAGGTAGCTGAGTTTAGATTTGCTGGACTATGAGATAATATTTTCAAGTATCAGACAAGGTATAAAAGTAGGCATAAACTAACGTACCTGCGGGCGAGCACGACGCCTTCAGCGGTCGCGAGCGCAGCAGCGAGCGGCGCGCCGCACTGGCGCCCGCAGACTCGCGGCTCGGGCTCCACGGGCTCGGCGTGCTGCAACAGCGCGTTGTAGCATTACACATACAGGTTAAGGGATGTACGAGTGACAATAGCTTTGTCCTTATCAATCAATTTTATTGAGTATTATTGAGTTGTAGTATAAAAGCTATATAATTAAAAAAGAAAAACGTGCAACTGAAATGAATTTAATTTTTCATTCAAATTCAAATCGAGTCAGCGCCACGGCGTTACCCCTTGTGCGCGTCGGGCGGCGCCCGCAGCAGCGCGCCGGCCGCCAGCGCGCGCGCGTGTTCGCGGCGCCGCACGAGGAACGCCATGCGCCGCGCCGCCACCACCGCCCACACCGCGCACCTGCCACACCACACGACCTCACTCACGTACACTCGATGTACACTACATCCATTGCTTTCGACTAATTCTTATATTATTTTGATTTAGTCTTAGTGGATAAGGAGACAATAACAATCAAATTAGTAACTAACGTAAACTTACTACATACAAACCATTTGGATCATAAATTTTGTAAAGTAAACTTGAGGGTTAAATCAATGACATAAAAAAATAATTTTAAAACGGGCCCTGTTCGACATTAGTGTCCACTCACTTGAACCGGCGCAGGCCGCGGCTGTGCGGCGAGGGCGCGGCCGGCAGTCGCAGGCGGCGCTCCATCTCGGCGTAGCCCGCCACCACGCGCTGCAGGTAACGCTTCTGCCACACCAGCGCCTTGCGACAGCTCTCCAGGCGAATCCAACGACCGTGCAAGTAGCGGATCTGAAAAAAAAAAACAACACCAATTAAAATCGTAAACAGTTGCATATGTTTGAAGCCAGTTGTTTTATGTCCATTAGGGATTGCGTTACCGGTATAAACGCTGATTCAAATTAGATAGACGTTAAACAATGTCAATCTACTTCCATACAAAGTATAAAACCAAATCCAAGCTCGCAGTGCCTTCGTCCTTCGAGGTTTAATAAATGATTTGAACGTCGAAATAATTTACGAAATCGTAAATCAACACAACTCGTTAAAATATAGAAATAAATAGTTCAATTATGTTTAAATTATATAAAGAGTTTTCATTGTCACTGCGACCGAACATATTTTCAAAAATAGAATCGTCACTCGTGTCACTCTAAAGTCTAATAGTCAAAGTTGTCAGTTTTATACTGCGTGACTTTTTATACATTTTATTTACAAAGAACTTTTACTTTATAATGAAATATTAATTTTTTTAACAAAACCCAACGGATATGGAGCCTTTAAAGACTGACACGAAATTACCCAATATGGTGTAAGTCCTATTTAGAATAAAGTTTTCTAAATATTGTAGAATATGTGAAGTTGCTTTGAAATAAGTTAAACGTTGGGTTAATCAGTCGCACATCATCGACTCGTACGTTTTATTTGATGACATCAATATAAACAGGACAAATTTAAAAACATAAGCAATTCGCGTATTTTAAATAATAGTATTTAATTGATAGTCATTAAATGGAGATAAATATTGAAAAATAAAATAAATGGGAATGAATGGTCATGTTTCCCATAATAATTCAGCCCTTGCAAGAAACATTAGACAATGAAGAAATATATAATATTTATTTTAAAAATTATTGTTGTTTATTAAGTATGTGCGGTGACCACCCGTCAATCACTAAGACGGAGCTCAACTTAAAAGAGAAGAAAGTGGTGGAAGTGAAAGAGAGAAAAATACCAATGTCCTACACTAGAATCTCGCCTACCGTAAGATTTACTTTCTCTTAGTTTTTTACAGTCCGAATCGTATAAAACGATGCATTATCTCGAATTCATTCAAAAGCATGTGTCAGATACCTTGCCTGTAAGAATTATAAAAAAATTAAGCAACTATGATGAGGCATGTTCTCCCTATAATACGGACACACTTGAACACAGAAGACACCAAAGTGATATGCTGCTACTTCAAGCAAAATTGACTGTCCTGACCTGTTATCAGCCTTTTCGTTAAACGCATCTTCTTTTAGATCCCGTAAACCCAATCTTTTCCATGTGCGTAAGTCAAATTCTAACTATGCCCAAAATTCCATCATACAACGTCTGGCACGAATTATAGCTATATAAAGCGAATAATCACACACATACACACACACATAAACAAGGGCACGCGCGCACGATATACGATTTTCTCTCATAAATATTAAGTAAAAATGTTTTTTTTTTTACTGTAAATATTAATACTTATATTATGTCTTCACATTTTTTTTCTCAAGCTTCCTTAAGCCGTACTTTGGTAATGAGTAATAACCGTACAACCATTTCTGTACAATCATTGTCTGTTGATTACAAGTATAAATAAATAAATGGTTTGTTGCTGTCCAGTCGTCTCGTACGGAGAAGCCCATCGAGCTGGAGCGCGCGGGGTCGCGCTCGCCGTCCGCGCACGCGCTGCGGGCCGCGCGGCCGCACGCGCGCTCGCTCGACACCGTGTGCGCCGCGCTCGCCAACCGCGACGCCGTGCACGGTACCCACGCCACGCAGGCCGCCGCCAGCCGATACCGCAGGATACCGCGCACTCTCTCTGGTCGTCCGCATTGCGATTCGAGCAGCGTCAGACATGTTTCGTCGCAAAATTTATTTTAACATTTCATTGCATCTTTGCCTTAGTCTAATGGTATGCTCAGACAGCGGGCGGGACGGGCCGGCGACGGGGCGTGAGCAGTTGTCGTGTATAGACAGAACACAACGCGCCACCGCCGTGCCCCGTCCGCCATATGACCAAGGTTTCGGTATCCCTTCGGACTCATTTTGCAGACACGGGGAGTGTAGCGTACACGGGCGCGTGTGTTGCAGCGGCGCTGGGCAGCTTCCGCTGGCCGCCGTACCTGGTGGCGTCGTGGCTGCTGGTGCTGTGCGCGGCGCACACGCTGCACGCGCTGACGGCCGCGCTGGGTGCCGCGTTGCCTGCGCTGCGGTAACCTTGCTGCTCTTTGTGCCTGGCCGCTTTTGCCGCAATTGTTTTGATTTCATTCAATTCCATTGGGGTCGGATAATAGACAACTTCCAAACCGATCTGGCCGATTATTCAGTCAAAATTATCAATCATCATCGAGCCGCAACTCTTGGTGTCGTTTCCTTGTGGGGCGGTCCGCCAGCCACTAGACTAACACGACGCTATTGCCCCAGCAAGCTGTGCCAGTACTTCCGCACGCTGACGGAGGAGAGCTGGCGGGCGGAGTGCAATCAGCGCGTGCGGCCGGTGCTGCTGGCGTGCGCGACGGTGCTGCTGTACGCCGTGCTGTGCTGCGTGTCGGCGACGCATGCGCTGCTGCGGTGGGCGGTCGAGCCGCTGGCGACGGACGGGGACGAGGGATCCACTTGTGGACAACTCGCCAAAGTCACCGATTACATTGATGACTTTGAAATGCAGAATAAAACCGAGAAACCGTAGCAAGAATCGGTTACTATTGGACAGATCAAGTTACCGATATTGCATTTACGATACTTTTTTTTTAATGAAATCCTTCTTTAAAATAATACAATGACGTTCTTTTTTGATATTAAATTTTTGCCATGAGATATTATGACAATAATAAATCGTTTCCTGCACCATGATTATACTATTTTTAACGACTTGTACACCTAGAAATACGTATTTTTGTAGCTTGTATTCGAAGGAGTACATTTAATAAATATAAAAAGAAAGTCTATACATACCGATATTTGCTTAACAAAATTACCAGATACTTCAACGAATAACCGCTACAACTCATCTTATAATGCGTTGCCATTCAACTGTTCACATTTAAAGTATTAGTCAAGTAACCTAGACAAAAGTGCGTATAAACTTACGGCCTGCTCCTTCTCGTCGCCGGTGAGGTTGTTCCTGGCGTCCAGCTCGCCCCGGAGCTGCTCCAGCTGCTCCTGCAGGCGTTGCTTGTCCGCTCGCAGCTGCAGCAGCTCGGGGCTCTCCGCGGTGAGACAGCGACGGAGCGTTGCCATCTCGCGCGCTAATTCACTCTTTTCGTTTTCGATTTCCGTCTGTTTAAAATATTTTTTTATTAGACCATCAAGTATGAAGGTTGTTCTTGGTCCTTCATTACAGCTAGTTATCCATGTGGATTTAGGCTTTGATAGGGGGATTGATAAAGAGAAAAGTTTCATTTTATCCATATTAATGAATTTCGAAAAGATTTCATATTCTTTTCACATCATTCATATCATCATTCACATAGCAATTTCTTATTTCAATATAAATATTATACGTCAGAACTTACAAACGTATTGGTACTGCGGTGTTTGTTTACCGAAGCCAGTTTTTTCTCTAACTGCGCGATGGTCGCGCTCTGCGAGTGGAGCACCTCCTTCGTCCGCACCAACTCAACGCCAGTTTCGTGTTTTAATCTATAACAAATGAGGTAAGTCCCAATATACAGGGTGACTGGTGAATTAGTATCAATACTTAAGGACGTGATATTTGACGACCATATATGACCAAAAAAAAATACATATAACATAAATATTAATAAACTTCTAAGTAAAGTTAACCAAAAGTTATGTAATTAATTACGCGTCATGTGGACGCCCTAGCTGCGCTGACGACACAACACCGTTATGTACATTTAGTTATCGCGCGGTACTTTCCCTACGTCCAAACGCCGCCGCGTGTTAACAGGGTAGCAGGCTACCTTTGATAAACAAGCATGATCCAATCCCCCTTCATACTTTAAACCTGGCTTAGAACAGGCAAAAATACCAAAATATTTCACTCGTTTAAGCAACAAATTTGTTGACTAGGTAAATGATATGAACTTGGGACAAAAATTAACTGTTTACCTATCTTGGTATTTCCGGCGTATTTAAATATTGAATCATACTTATTTACAACGATTGTCAATCATTTAACTATCTATTTAATTACATAACTACACTAACCTTAACAAATGTTCAAAGTGAGCTCCTGCTCGTGTGATACACAGTTCGGCACGTTTACGCATATTGTCTTTCACACGCTTTAACACGAATGGGTCACTTTACTACTCACAGTACTCACATTATTCTGCATTTGTGTATTGATAAGCCATACCTAATTACTAATTACGGGTCACACTCACACACGAAACATTAGGTATACGCGTAAGATCGATCGCTAGGGGCGCGCGCGCGGGAAGATGGACGAACCTTACGGCGGCGCTCGCCCGACTAACCTACTAACCTACTAATACTAATAAGCCGCGGGGCAGGGGTTGCGGGGGGTACAAACATCACGCCGCACGCGCCGCGGAAATATGTCCACACTTTATTTATTTAAAGTAAAATTTTTGTAAATTTGGTCAAAAATTAAGTACCTATTTTTTTTACATAATTCGAATGAGAATCATGTACCGATTATGCTCCTAAAATATTGATCCTAATTCACCAGTCACCCTGTATATTACAAAGTAGAGAGTTCACATGTACCAGTGGTGTAATCAATCTAAGGCGTTAGCCGTTTCACTTGACGTGTCCAAGGCTTTCGACCGGGTCTGGCATGAGGGCCTTCTTAGCAAGCTTTCTAGCTACGGGATACCTGTTGGCCTTTGCAACTAGATATCAGATTTCCTGAGTGGACGATCGTTTCGAGTTGTCCTAGATGGCTTCTCGTCTGATCTAATGGCGATTAATGCCGGTGTTCCTCAGGGTTCAATTCTCTCCGCTACACTCTTCCTGCTGCATATATACGATCTGCTGAAACCCGGTATCTTTGAGTACGCAGACGACAGCACTGTAACGGAGAGATACATATCCGGTCCCCGAGCTAGTGCAACAGAAACTCGTGAGCACAGGGAGGCCTTGGTAGAACGCATCAATTTGAGATTGGAAGAGGTATCGAATTGGGGCGATGATAACAAAGTCAAATTTAATCCTACCAAGACTCAAGCGTGTTTGTTCACTACCAAGAGGAGTCCATTCCACCTGACTCTGACTTTCCGGAATGTATCTGTACCCATCACCGACAGTTTGAGTACTACATACATACGTGATACAGTATTGAGCTTCTAGGAGTTACATTAACATCCAAACTCAACTTTGGACAATACATTGAATCCAAAGCTTAAACTGCTGGTAAAAACTTGGCATCCTCAATAAGGTCAAACAGTACTTCACACCAGAACAGCTTCTGACTCTATATCAAGCCCAAGTCAGATCGTGCATGGAGTACTGCAGCTATTTATGGGACGGCTCTGCTAAGTACCAGCTTGATACTTTGGATTCAGTGGATCGTCGTGCTAGAAGACTCATTGGCGATCAGACACTGGTTACAAAAGGTCTGGACCTTAGAACATCGTCGTAAGGTTGCCTGTCAGCCGGTATTCTACTAGATATATTTCGGCGTGTTCTGGGGAACTATTTGATTTGGTTCCCCCGTCACCTTTTTACCAAAGATCTGCGAGGCATCGAAAGGACTTGCACCCGTACGTGATTGACGTTGACGTATTTAAGACACGATTTGCTTCCTCGTTTCCTCGCACCGCCAAGGTCTGGAACACCCTCCCGAACTCCGTTTTCCCCACCACCTACAATATGGGTACCTTCAAGTCCAGAGTGAATAGGCACCTTCTAGGCAAGCGCGCTCCCTCTTAGACTGTATCTCACTTTCCATCAGGTGTGATAACAGTCAAGCGCGAGCCTATACATTAAAAAAAAAAAATGACGAAGTGGTACCGTCGCAGGTCGGCGAGGCGCGCGTGCGCGTCGGCGGCGGCGCGCGCGTGTGCGTCGCGGTCGCGCTGCGCCAGCGCGCGCGCGGCGGCGGCGGCGCTCTGCAGCTCGTCGTTGCGGCGCCGCTCCAGTGCCAGCTGGCTGCGCAGCAGCGACACCTCGCCGCGCAGCCGCGACAGCGTCTCCTCCTGCCGGCGTAACGACTCGGTAATATTTATTCCAATTCCATTGGCAATGAAATGTCGTGAGTCGTGATGACTCCCTATCGAGTGGTCAATTTGCTCGGTCCGTTTGTCTGTTACGCTTTCACGGCTAAGCCAAAATCGATTTTGATAATTCTTCACCTGCCACCTCCAACACGCTGGTAAAAACTTGTAATCAATAAAGATGAGTTTCATTTTTTTCATAATCAAAACTTGAAAAACTCTTACGTCCTGTTTCAACTGGTCCGAGGACTCCGCTGGCGGCTGAGTGCGCTCTAATCGATGCAGACGTTGCAGCAGTTCCTGCTCTCGCTCCTGTACCTCCAGCTCAGATTTCATCGCGCCCTCTAATCGTCGCTTTAGCATCTCGATCATGCTCGAATCCTGGTTCTAAAAAACGGCAATGTTACTATAGTACCACAAAACGGCGTCGATCGGCGGCGTCGTACCCTGCGGCGCGGTACTCACGTGCAGCGTGTCGGCGGTGTCCTTCTGCGCGTCGAGCAGCAGCGCGAGGCGCGCGGAGTTGTCCCGCTCGGCCTCCAGCCGCAGCTGCGCCGACTGGCTCTCCTGCGACAGCTTGTCGCGCACCCTGCGGCACGTGGGGCACAACACGTTAGCCAGGGGCACAACACGTTAGCCAGTCTCCGAGCAGAAGACGAACCTGTTGAGTTCAGCGATGAGCGCGTCCTTGTCTTGCAGGCGACACTGCAAGTTGTTGACCTGCATCTCCAGCTTCTCGTTTTCACTGCGCAATCTGTGTAGGCGCTCCGATGATGACGACTGGATCGAACTCGTTGAGCAACTGTAAGAGGACATAGTGTTGTAATAATACTGTAATATTTGTGCCAATTTTCGATGTCGTCGTCAATTAAATGCAATGCTTCTATTTTATGCACCAATATAAAATTTGACCGATTTCAATTCTGACCAATGGCGTTATTTTTAAAGTAGTAAATTATGTAATACATATTGATAAAACAATTCAGTTGAATTTATTGTATTAGCTGTAGCAAGGAAAATCATTTAAATATGTGCACCGACTCCAAAAGTAACTGATTAGGTACTGTGATATGTAAAAATAATTTGCTAGGTATATTGTTATTACAAACTTTTCAAAAATGAGAGTGAACAACTGACAATACTGTAACCTACTTGGAGGTATTTAAAGCGAGTCGGGGTATGTCTTCCGGTTCATCGCTGCTCGCTGATAATATCTGCAAAAATAAATGAACATTTAAGTGCACATATCATATTACTATAATTGTTTAGCTATTTGAAAGTTTCGGCACAGTGGGCGTACCTGGTCCACGAGGCGCTCGTCCAGCGCGCGCGAGTAGTCGAGCTGGTCGCGCAGCGCGCGCTCCAGCTCGGCCGTGGGCGAGCGCGCGCGCCGGCTCCTGGGGGACACTCGGTCTTGTACTTTTATTCGTTGCATTTGACACTCCCGAAACAATTATTATATATCAAAAATTATAACCAAATTTGCTTAAACACAAAGCTCTCCTTCCTATTGATACGCTAAGAGTGTACTACGTACTAGCTTTAACTTTAAAAACCAGGACCCTATCTCGGCGCCGGGTTTCGACTGCACGTAAACTTAAACCGTTGACAATGGGAATGTAATTCGATAATACGATCAACTCTGTCTCACCTATCGAAAATGTCTCTCATGTTCCCGAGCTCCGCTTCAAGCTGCTGACACCGCTCCGCCTTCTCGCGCAGTTTCTCTTTCAATTCGCTCACGTTAGATTCCTCTCGCATTCTATTAAAAATAACGGGAGATATTTAAAACATATAAAATTAACACAAATTATGTACAGACGTATACATTTTTTTTATTGCATACCAAATGGTCATTAAATATAAATAATAAATATAACAAGTATCTTAAACAAAAACTATTCTTGAAATAAAGTATATCAACTTATATGAGTAAGATGAACTGACCTAGCTATGACCACCTCCAATTGCTGGCTGAGTTGCTGCTTCTCCGCCGTGAGCTGTTCCAGCTGCTGCTGCAAGGCGTGCGTTTGGCGCTGCAGTTCAGTGTTCTCCGTGTGTTCGTCCGACAGCTGCTTCGTGACTTGACTCATGTTCGTCCTAACTTCTGTTAAGTCCAATTTCGCCTTTGCTAGTTCGAAGGCCTTAAAAACACAGTCAATAAGGTTATATTTCCAAACGACATAATATATTGAATTATTACTATTAAAAATATATTAACACTATCTTAATCACTATATATTTATTACAGTTTTATATTATATTTACTACTATTTAAAATAAAATTAGGTAATATAGCAGTTAAATATTAGGTAATATACTATCCCATGGGTTTAGTTTTTATTAAAATGGACTATACAAATAGCTCACCTTGTCATTTAATTCCTTCTTATGAAAGTCTAGTTCGTGCTGCAGTAACGTTATCTGCTTCTTAATCTTTACAAGCTGCTTCTTGTCGTTACTCGCTTGTCTGTCCGGCGACTTCTTCTCCTCGCTCTTGGTCCCCGGCGAGGGACTCCGGGACACCATCTTAAGTTGCTCCTTCAATGCGGCTATTTCGTTGTGATACGAATTGATATCCTCGTGAAGGATTTCTATTTCGGTTTCCTTGTCTTTGAGCTTGTCATTCAGTAATTTTAGTTCTTCTATTCTTGATGTCAGGTCGTTATTTAAAGAGTTCACTCTTTCTAACTCACTCTCACTATTCTGTAATTTCATTGATGCGTTCTCTTGTTCTTTTTCAAGCTTGCTTAATTTCAATTTGAGGTCCTTATTATCGTAGCTAAGTTGGTCGTTCTCTTCTATCACTTTAGCGATGTCATTGTTCAAACTTTTGACAGAGTCCTGCATTTGGAATAGTTCATTGGATTTCTCTTCCAATGCTTCCTTTAAGTTCTCCATTTCTTCGTTCTTATCGTTCAGGCGTCTCTGTAAGTCGTCCAATCGGTCCAAATGCTGATTTAGACTGTCTATCTGTTGATTCTTTTCGGACACTAATTGCTCCAGTTTCTGTAACTCGTTTATTTTTTCCCGTAATTGCTTGTTTTCAGTTTCGTATTTGTCTATGTTAGCGTTTGTGGTCTGAAGCTCGGTTATTCTTGTTTCTAAATCTGTTATTTTGTTTGTAAGATTCCTTTTCTCTTTAGCGAGTTCTAGAATCATATTCTCCCTTCGCAAGATGTCCTCTTTAAGTAAATGCAGATCATTTGCTTTCTCGCCGACTTCCTGTGTTAGTTCCGCAAGTCTTTGCTCGAGAAGTTTTTTGTTTGAAGAGAAATTCTCTAATTGGTTTTCGTAGAATTTTTTGTCGTTCTCCATAGTCGCCATTGTGTTTTCTAATAGACCTTTTAATTCTTCTACTTCTTCCTTCAAGGCTGGAAACTCGCATAGTTGTTCTTCAGCATTTTTTAAATCAGACTTGCAAGCTTCTAATTCACGTCTGGATTTTTTTATTTCATGTTTTAATTGCGTCAATATATCAGGGAAATTCTCTTGCTTGAGATCTAACGTAATGCCGAGCTCTCGTAGTGATGTGAATTCATCTTCTTGAACTCTATTATCAGAAGTCTCTAAAGAAAAGTTGATCATTTTCGGTTCGACGCTAATGTTTTTACTGTCACTTGTATCTCTGTTTGGATACATTGAGCAATTGTCCGGTATGTTTTGGGCTGTAGAGTGTTTAACATTTTCGCCCAATTTATCGATCATAGCGAATAGGGTTGTCTCATTAGCATTCCTTTTGTAGGCGTCTTTAATCTGCGTCGATGTCAGATGTATCGGGAGAGAATCGGCGCGTGGTGTGAAATTTGTCGCATCAAAATGATCAACATAGTCCGCATTAAGCGAACTCATATAAGGTCGTTGAACTTCGGGCGGTAGTGTCCTATTCATATTTGTTTTGTCTTTGCACTCAATTCCGTGTAAACTCATATTGTGAGCTTTCAGTTCCGCTCGCCGCATCTGTAAGTCTTGCTCGTCGAACTCCGATATGGAGACGATGTCGCTAAGCGTGCGAGCTGATGTCTTAGCCTCTACAACTTCACTCCTTTGGTTCTGCTCATCTTCAAGTTTAAGCGCTGTGAATGAATCATAAAACGAATTAGTCTTGAGCCCCGTCTAGACCGATCTGTCGTGCTAACTGTAGTTAACCTAAATAGATGCAACAAAATTGGATACGATCCAAGTATATACAAGCCAAATAAACATTAAAACTTATACAAATATAAAACAGCATTAAAAGGATTCAAATACATTACAAATATTCCTATTTTCAAATATGAATATGACCAAAAATTTTGTCTATTCCATACTTAGTTTACCAATAAAATATCCCGATTGTTCTAACACGAATCATCTAAAATATAAGTGTTTTAATAGGATTGCCGTTTCCAAATGCATACCCATAATGTCGTTGAACTGCTCCTCTTTTTCGGCCAGTGCTCTTTCGTACTCTTTGACTGTGGACTTCAGCTTTTCCTTGTCCATCTCCAGACTTGCCACAATACCTTCGAGCTGGGCAATTTTGGACTGAGCATTTGATAGTTCCCGCTCTAGTATAACCACTTTATCCTTTGGGTTACCTGAATAAAGCATTATAACATATTAAAACTAAAGTTGTTGCTGGAAGAAGCACATTGTAAAATATTTTTAACCAATACTTCGTCAAAATTTACTGTCAAATTAATCTCAGATCTATTTTGAGTAATAATAAATAATGTTTAAACGATTTTGTTACTTCTATATGTTTTAAAATTTATAAACAAACGCACATGAATTTCCGTAGACCGACTGTTGCTGCTCGCCACCCTTGTCTCTCTCCACAGAGTTTTGTTTCAATCGCATCAGTTGCTTGTCCTTTGATTCCAATTCTTCCTTTAATCGTTGAACCTAAAAAATACTTTATACTTTATTCTACAAAGAAAAAAAAATACAAAACATGAATACAACCTAAATAAGATTAGCATACAACTTTGGCGACCTTATTTCTACATAGCGATTTCTTTAGGCAACCAACATATATTTTATATGGTACACAATGCAAAGTTACAAGCGCTCCTAAACCTAAATATATAGACAAGGTTTTGGTAGGTTTTCATTCAATCACAATGCAAAACTGCTTTGCTTCAAAGATAAAGAAATGCAATTTTGCAGAGTCATAATTATGCAATAAATTGTCACGCCAAGAAACGTTACTTGTATGAGGATTTGTCGTTGTACGAGAATTATTTGCAACTGTTGGCACCCGTCGTAAATCAGCTTAATGACGTTTGGCGGTGCAACATCCGCTCTTTGGGTTAATCTAAATTAGGTCCATTTTCGTTTATACATTGTGACATTTTGTTTCAACGGTCTACACAAAGACGGGGCCGCCTCACCTCCGCGTGCGCGTCGTGCAGCTGCACGGACAGGTCGCTGGCGGCGGTGTGCGCCAGCGCCTCGGCGTCGTTGCGCTGCTGCTGCAGGCGCGCCGACAGCGACGAGATGCGCAGCGCCTGCTCCGACATGCGCGACTGCAGCACGTCCCGCTCCGCGCGCACCTCCTGCCGCAGCACCGACGTATTAAGTGACGAGACAGAATACTCAATTCTTACTGTTATAATGGCCGATTAGAAAATGTCGAAAACAAATGATTTATGTGGGCTATGAACTAAGAGTACTGAGTTTATGATTATGTTTGCACTGCTTAATTGGGAGCCGTCATATTTAAAACATGCAACAAATTTAATATTGGAAACTAAGCTTTTGTTTATAAAACTTCACTTATAGTTTTGTAATTTAAAATGTTTTACGTTTTTTTTAAACATTTGTAGCCCATATTATTTATTGTATAGCGTTACAAATTATTTTTTGATCCCGACTGCCGGGAAATCGGCAGTTTTCCCGCTCAGTTAGAGCACCAAGTCTTTAATCCGCCTGCTAGTACCCACCTCGGTTAGCCGGCGAGCTAAATATACCACGTCCCAGTTTACACAAGAAAAGTCCACTAAGATTATTAGATCAATGGTTCAAACAAAATGTATCGAAGATATTGTTATGATAGCGTTATATTATAAAATTTGGTAATGTATTCAATGTATGGAGTTCTTTTGAAGACGGTATAAATTAAAACGTTTGTATATGCGTGAACTCTCAACTATAATTTCAACAAAACGCAAATTTTCTACTCCTTACAATTGTTCCTATGCAATCGTATAATCTATATATATATACATATTTGTTTTATCTGTACTTTCAAAATAGATCTGCGATAGCATGTTTGTTTAAACGGCTTAACAACACAACGCGTTAACAATAGCAAATTTGGGATTAGTCACCATTTGTTTTGTGGCTATTTTCATATTTTAGCTGTCGAATAAACATAATACTTGCCAAGTGGAGAAATTACATGAATCCCGTTGACTACAACGGCGACGCATACACATGTGCGCATTCAATACAATAACAAGTCATACTCTAACGAGCCCACAATAGAGAACTGCAAGTTTCAGTCCCGATGTCGTGCTCTTTAAACGATCCAATATGTTTCTTTTATTGAGCAGATGTTGCCAATAAATAAAAGGTCAGCCAAGGTTAGACAGTGCAGAATAAACGTGACCTTTGAGTTATGATCACGTCCGTGAAAATACAAGTATCTGTCTTCCTTCATATTTTTATGACGTTTTCGAAGATCACAAAACATTTTTTTTAAATAATTTCAATACAGTACTATTTTTTTAATTATATATTAATTGACGCGTTAAATAGGTTAACAATTCGGTTGAATTTGTTGTGTCAGCTGTAGCGAGGAAAATCATTTAAATATGTACACCGACTCCAAAAGTAACTGATTAGGTATTGTGGTGATATATAAAAATAATTTGCTAGGTATATTATCGTTACAAAGTAAAGTATACGTATACATGTCGACAATGTTCTAAATAATTATAATTGTAAAATTACTTTTTATATTGAAATATATAGCAATGCGACGGCGAGTGTTCACTTCTGCTTATATACACCGGTATTCTAAAAGCTTTCGTTTTTAATAGCCAAAAACACGTACATAATTCTAGATATGAGTATCATTTTTGCATGTCGCGGTTAACTATAAGTATGGCAATTTTTACCCTTAGACCTATTCGTTTGTAAACTTTTAATCTGTAATTATTATTGTATAAATAAATATAGGCAGACCTATATTAGACTGTTCTTAACTAACCTGTGATTGTCTCAACATCTAGAGCTAGACATTGTAACGTTTTATTTTAGAGTAAACTCTGTCGTTTTAAGCGGTCATCAGATGATAATTAATCACCTTTGTGCATTTATTTGTCAAATATATAGTAGAGTAAGAACAGTAAGACACAAGTAAGGTGTAGTTTTAGAAAATTGCCGTTTCTAAACAAGAAGTCTAAACATAATAAAGGACAAAGTTTAATAGTTATTAAAGTGGAAATGAAGATGCTGCGGTGGATGTGTAGCGTTACGCGACTAGATCGTATTCGTAACGAGCACATCCGCGGTAGCCTTGGCGTGTGCGATGTAGCGGATAAGTTGCAGGAAAGCCGTCTCCGTTGGTTTGGCCACATTAGCCGCAGACCGCCAGACTATGTTGGGAACCGATGCCTGGACTTTGTTGTCGAAGGCCCCAGATCCCGCGGCAGGCCCAAGAAGCGCTGGCTCGATGTTGTGAGGGACGATTTGAGAGAGCACGATCTCACTCAAGACGACGCTTTAGATCGGGCAAAGTGGAGGCAAAGATGTAGGAAAGCGGACCCTGGCAGCACTAGGCCGGGAAAACGCTAGGAAGAAGAAGAAGATAGTTATAAAATAATACAGTTAACTTCCGCAGCAGATAAAGGCTTGCGTGTCGTATGCGTTGGTATGTTTGATTCTGTTATTAATATTAAAACCAACTCGCTATTACAACGTGCGTTGTCATTGTCTGTTTAAATTTTGTTACGAAAAATTATCAGATTCGTTTTGCGTGCAACCTTTGTACGTTAATAGAGCTATGGCAGAAATCTTCACCGAAGCCGATATGAACAAAGTTACTACTCAATCGAATGATATAGTGACGCATATAATAAATGAGGCATTAATATATATGTGTAATATATAACTATATATAATAATAGTAATAGTAATAGGATATGATCAAATTTATATAAATAAGGCTCTAAGTGAACTTTTGAATATTCATTTTATAATAAACTAAATGTAATGATAACATCGGTCAAAACGTAAATATTAAGATGAAGCTGTGAGAAACTCGCTAGTTACACTTTTATACGGAAATGTCTGACTAGGCAAATAAGAGTAATGCATGATATCACTTTCAATTATATCCTACTAACATTGTAAACGCCAAAGTTTGTGAGATGGATGTATCTTTGTTACTCTTTCATGCTAAAACTACTGAACGAAAACGAAATTTGGAATAGAGATAGCTTATATGCTTACTTAACATATAGGCTACCTAACAACTGCCCTCCACCCCTCACAACCGGGCGACTTACCTAGCATTAAAAATATTAAATAATATGATATATACCTGGGAGATATATGTATTTATTCCCGAGTAGGCGTCGCAGTAAACGTGCTCTCGTAAGTAAGCTACGCTGTACAATTAACTGAATCGTCGAAATATGTTCATAGGAACCATTTCTTCGGGCTTCAGGAAATATGGGGTGCGATGCCCAAGAACTTTGTTTATATGACCTTCTTAAATTAGTAGTAGTAATAATAGAATTAAGACGATGTGATTGTTTTTAAAATATTCATTGAGAAAAAAAACACTACTTTTATACAAATTTTAAAGATTTGCTTGTAAAAAACGCGCGGAGACAGACAAAAATAAATTTGAAAATTCGGACTTCAAATTTTAAAAATGTATTTTATTTGTTATTGTACATATGCTTAGGTTTGAGTATGTAATTTATAATTTCTAGTAGCTTAGACCGAGCCTTGTTTATATTACTTTAAACTTTTCAAAATCTGTTATTTCAAAGTTTTCTAAAGTTTATCAGGAAATAACAACGGCCTACAGTTTGAACAGTTTTAACCCCAAAGAAGGAAAGCTACTTTAGTATACATAACACTTGTCCCCCCACCCGCACTTTACCTATGGTAGAGCTCTGTGCAAGCTCGTCTGGATAGGTACCACCCACTCATCAGATATTTTACCGCAAAATAGCAGTACTTGATATTGTTTTGTTCCGGTTTGAAGGGTGAGTGAGCCAGTGTAATTACAAGCACAAGGGACATAACATCTTAGTTCCCAAGGTTGGTGGCGCATTGGCGATGTAAGCGATGGGTAACATTTCTTGCAGAGCCAATGTCTAAGAGCGTTTGGTGACCACTTACCATCAGGTGGCCCATAAGCTCGTCCGCCTACCTATTCTATAAAAATAAAAAAAATAATATGCGGGCAAAACCGCGAGTAAAAGCTAGTCACATTATAAAGATCAAACTGAAATTTGAATCTTCCTAAACTAGTTCGGTATTACATTATAATGAACGGATAATGTAACAAAAACTATACATTACGATATTTCAAAGAATTTTCATCACGGAAGTATCTAAAACGTTCCTGTGAACATTTTTCTATTCTATAATTTTGAAGACAAGATATTTTATTTTAATTTAGCAGCAACCTTCGTTCGGAAAATTCGCGTGTACGAGGTCGCGAGCGAAATACTATGGCGAGAACATTTCACGCGAATTTCAAATCGAATACAATTTTAGAATACGTTTTCAATTGATATCGTTGATGTTTATATTAAAATAGAAACTCACCGTTAAATCCGGCAGGCCCATTGTGAAGTATTTCCTAAACTGAGACCACGAAAACATCACACACACATTCGTGATCGTGGTCACCGACAACTAGGCCTACATCACACCCACACTAATCACGGCTCGTTAAGAGAAATGGTTACATTGTGAATATTTCGTTATGCGATGATATGGATGTCGGGTGGCGTCGAGAAATGGAGATTGTTTTTTGTTCGATATTCGAGTGTGGTAATAACCTTCTTGCAGCAAAACACGCTTTGGAACATCTGAGCCGACTGAAACGCCGCGCGCTACAGCTGCACGACGCGCGATATGCTGATGTGTGAACACTTGAAAATTTGATGCGGTATACGTGTACCGTCTACGAATACCGCAATGTTTATTTTTCATATAAATTATTAGTCGAATATATGAAATAAATAATCGATCGTTATTTGAAATAATACTTAATGACAATGGAAGGCTAACTAGAATAAGCTAATGTATATATAAAATCGATTTCCGTATTTCAATATTTACGTATCCAACAAAATTCTTGCATCCGACTAAAATAGATTGGTTTTTCTCGGTATTGTTTACATAGCACTTTGCGATCGATGTAACGTTTTTTTTCTAGAAATACAGCAATAAATTAAACGCCCTATCCATAAATTTTCGTTCCGAACGACGATATTGTATATTTAGCTCTCGTACACGTGTGCGACGTACGAATGTGTGCGTGTTATAATGACATGTAGGGCTGATGGTGTTTTCGGCGCAAGCGCACGCTCTTCCCGCTTTGTTACGCGTATATAGGTTACTGCTGTTTTTACGATGTCGTTAATAATGTAGCAGTTCATGTTTTCATTAATTTGTTTTGACAGTTGCATTTTAAAACATAAAAAAATTCCTTTCACGAAACGACTGAAATGTAAATTTCATATTCGAACTTCTTATGTAACTTGTCCTTTGCGTGTAAGCATTATCTTTATTTTATTTTTATCAATACAACGATCTACTCGCCACCGACGCGCTTGTATATAAGCGCACCAGCCCTGCGCTCCCCGTCCAATGAAGTACGTAATAAAAACTAGTGCGCGAGAGAGTTAATGCATTAGGGTCGGTTTAAAATGCTCCAAATTATACGAGCAGAGAGCCGGGAGTGATTCATGACGAGTTACCAAGATCATGAACATCAATAGTTATATATAATAATAGTTAATTTTAGATGATTTCGTGAAAAAAAAACCATAGAAATGAATGATATATATACAAAAATAATACATTAAATTGTATAGGATATGGTTTCACCCGCATTAAACGTTACTATTCCGGACCTAATAAGTCGCAGCTTGAAATATGGGCCGTCTAAAGTAAAAGAGCATAATTCGTACTGGAAGATCCTGATATCAGTGTGTTCAAACAAATTCTTCAGCTATATGTATAATATTAGTATAGATATTAGTCAAAACCCGTGAATACTTATTATACTACGATCCGACATCGTTTCAGCAGTCCAGTTTAATTAAATGTTCACGAGATTTTTTGCGATAGAAAAAGTCCGTCTGAATGAAACCAAAAATAAAATGTTTATCATCGGCGCTTTTGTAAATGACGCTTAATCGCGAAACACTGTCTACGAGCTGGAGAACATTTTAGTTTCTAGAAGTTTCACAATAACGTTTTAATGTTTATATAATAATTTAAATCAATCAATCAAGTATATGAACATAATATGGGTCTATTTGGTATATATCGACTTAGATCACTCAGTTGATAAATGTTTTCCTTCAATAAGCTGTAAGAGTAGCAGTCAGTTAATGTCCCACTGCTGGGCTAAGGCTTTCTCTCCCTCTTGAGGAGAAGGTTTGGAGCTTATTCTACCATGCTGCTCTGATGCGGGTTGGTAGAATACACGTCGCAGAATTTTCGTCGCAGGTTTCCTCACGATGTTTTCGATGAATTATAAACACAAATTAGGCACATGAAAATTCAATGGCGCTTGCCCGGGTTTGAACCCGCTCGCATAAGATTCACGCGTTCTAACCACTAGACTATCACGGGTATACTCGGCGATAAGCTGAAGCCGCACTAATTAAGATGAAGGTTGAAACTTATCAAGTTATCTCGCCACTTCAATCCGTCTCAGCTGCCTTCATAAAACATATGCTAGAATGATAAACCATATGCCAACCATAGAATGACACATGAGTCATGCAGGTATAATTACGACGTTTAATGAACACATTAACCGCGCGTAGTTTCAGTGTGTAAAACATAACTGTGTCGTTATTCCGTACAATGTTAACAGTTTTCACGACAAACTGTAAAGAGCTTCTATTTCATTAGCGGCTCTGAAAAGTTTCGTATTATATAAAATAATATATAAATGTCCATGTGTAATAATTATTACAATATTTACACCTCAATCTAGGCTAACTGTGTACTTTACTACTATCTCGTGAACTATAAAGAGTTGAAAATTATTTCTCCTTTTAAAAATATGTCCATAAACTACTTTGCGATTTTGGACATTGTTGTCCTTTTTAATGCAATTTATTCATGTAATAAATTACATATACAAGTTGTAATTTTCTTCACTTCATTTTTGTTTACAACTAGCTGACTTTATCGTAACCGTAACAGCCTGTGAATGTCCCACTGCTGGGCTAAAGGCCTCATCTCCTTTTTTGAGGATAAGGTTTGGAGCTTATTCCACCAAGCTGGTCCAATGCGGGTTGATGGAATACACATGTGGCAGAATTTCAGTGAAATTAGACACATACATGTTTCCTCACGATGTTTTCCTTCACCGTAAAGCACGAGATGAATTATAATCACAAATTAAGCACATGAAAATTGAGTGGTGCTTGCCCGGGATTGAACCCACGATCATCGGTTATGGTTCACGCGTTCTTACCACTGGGCCATCTCGGCTGACTTTGAATTTAAATCAAAATAAAGTGTAGTTACAACTCTATATAGCTACTTCTAAACCATAAGGTAACGACGAACAACGAAACACGAAGATTGCCGAGAACCATTAATAAAATGGAGGCATTGTTTACACCTGACAAGTTTTGATTTTGGCACGGAACAATGCTTTTGTATGTATATATTTTTAAATAATATTTGAATTTAATATATAACGAACATAAAGCAGTTCGCCGAGTCTAATTATAGACGCGAATACCTTGCCCCAAAAAAGATACGACGACTTCGAAACTTAGTAATACGTTTATCATTATATGTTTAGTTTATATAATTTTAAAACGTAACGAATATCTCATCTCTTATAATATTAATATTTACACGGATAAATCGAAATGAATTTTGGTCTGAAACACGAAAACTGCGACGTCAATAGCAGAAATGTGCCAATCAATTGGTTGATGATGTAAATGTTTATCCGGACCGTGGCAGTGAAACGCCTCACCGCAAGTCGCATCGCAGCATTTCGCGTCACAGCTGTCTATGTTGCGAATTTGTATAGTTCCCATTCGCTTTTTGGTATTTAGACATTTATATTAGTCAGAGCGAAATAAATCTAATTGCGTGATTTAACGAATATTAACAGCTTAACGTAACATGTCTTCCACGAATTAACTATGAAATTTTAACTGAGTGGTTACCGTAATTGGTGAAATACGACCACGTATCAATCATTTTAAGCACTACTATAATTTACACGCTAATGTAATTGCGTTATATAATAAGATTAGTAAAGAGTAAGTCGCATTTAATCCGTCCGAAAAAATCCGTAGCCCATTGTACATGTCCGTATGTATAATGGGCGACCACCAACGTCTTGTATGGCCGTACGGGATTAAATATACGCGGGACAAAATGTTTACGATCCCACGGTCGGCCACGCATATATAGAAATTCATTTCTTATTATAATTTTAATACTTTATTATATAAAAATAATTGTTTATTAATACCCGCGTATTCCTGTCTGCCAAATAATCTATCTAGTTGTTCATTATATTCTTTTTTTTTACAGTTAATGGGCAAGCTCTTTACCGTTGACTTGCCTGATCTTAAGCATAGTCACGGTCTAGGATGGTGCGTGCCTGCCCAGAAGGAACCCGTTTACCCGGGATTTGAACACACCTACATTGTAAATATCAGGAAATATGGACTCAGGCAAAGCATTCCACAGTTAAATTAATAATTTTACTGTGGAATTACTCACATATTACTAATTAATAAAATCACAGTTAATTATTTACATAAACTTTGCCATTTATAATACAAATCAATATAGAAGCAAAACAACTTAACTCGTGTTCGAGAATAAAGTGTAACGAGAAACAAAAGTGAAGAATTCCACCGAATTATTTCAGGCCCTTTGGCGCCGAAGTGAATTAAGCGCTTCGACAGCGCGGCGTATTTGCGACGCGGTGACGAAGTCGACAAGTGTGGAATAGATGTCTGGACGGCTGCCAGCGGACCAAGGTCGCTGGAGCGCGCTACGGGATACCAGTACAACGCGGCCGCTGTACTTGGGAACTGTGTGTAGTGTCGTTTTATTAAAATATGACATTTTAGTAGATGACGTCATTGATTTTAATTTTAAATTAAATTATATATTCATAGTCATTTTTTATATGAAAATTTCTTTTGTTACTTTGAAATGGTATTTAAGTGATAGAACGGGAGTAGAAATGGATCTATAGTGAAGATCGCTTAGCATCAGGTAGCTCAGTTGCATTTACGTCTACCTAGTTCATTAAAAAAAACTACGAATCTATTCTTTTAAGACTCATTTAGATGAGAGCTTTTAATACAGCGGTTACTAATAAACAGATTAATATCAGCTAATCACAAGGACTAGTCTTATACCGAGGACTATCTGAACTCTTATACCGAGCACCGGAGACCGCGTATGTTAGTTACGAGACTAACGAGGAAGTTGGTTCTGTTCAATAGCAGATTTTTCTACAATAGAAGTTTAAATTTTTTACTCAATGAGGAACAGTCATTTATTACAAAACATGTCACGAAACCCACCGGCTCGGAAAGGAACACCTCAGACCCGAGAGAAAAGGGCGGCACAAACGTGTCGCCTACGAAGTGATCAAAGTGCGCGGGGAGGTGGGGGGGGGGCACGCACCTGCGCGACGTCGGCCAGCGCGGCGCGCTGCATCTCCAGGTCGGCGATGCGCTTGAGCGCCGCGTCCTCGGCGCGCTCCACGGCCTGCAGGCGCTCCCACGCGCCGCTCAGCCCGCCCGCGCCGTCCGCGCGCGCGCCGCCCGCCGCCGCCTGCCGCTCGCGCAGCGACACGTCCTCCGACGCGCCGTCCGCCCCCGCGCCGCCCGCGCCGTCCGCGCCCGCCCGCTCGTACGCGCGCTCGAGGCGGCGCGCGCGCTGCGCCAGGCGCTCCTCCAGCAGGCGCGCCTGCTCGCCGACCGTGGCCAGCAGCTCGGCGTACTGCTCCCGGTCGCGGCCGCAGCGCGCGCAGGCGGGCGGCGAGCCGTCGCGCCGCTCGCTGCGCAGCGAGTCGAGCTCGTGGAGCAGCGCCCGCACGTTGTGGTCCCTCTCGTCGATGGTGCGGCGCATCTGCTCGAGCTGCTCGACCACCTCGGCCTCGCGCGTCGTCTTCTGCTCGAGCTGGCCCTCCAGGTTGGCGATGATGTCTCGGAGGAGGGATACCTTCTCTTCGGTCGCTTTGACTTTCTCGTCGGCCTCCGCCTTCCGCGTTTCCAGGTCCGTGATCATTTGATTCATGTCGCGCGCTTGAGCCTCGAGCTGCTCCACCTGTGTCGCAATATTTACGGATATAGAAAGATGCTGATCGCCTACCCTTTCCTACCTAAGGACTATATTTAGATAAGCAGGAGAATAAACATACTACGGAAATATTTTTAAAGACTAGAATTACTTTAAATTTCTATTAAATACTAGCTTTACCCATTCAGACCTAGTACGGATTAAATATTTTATTTATTTATTATTATTAAACAATATACTGGATCCGATTGCAGCACCACCTACTGAATCCAATCTAAACCTACAGGGACTCAAAAACACACAAAAATTCGGTCCAGATGTTTATAAGGAGTTCAATGACGTCTAGAGAGAGGAGAAAAATTATATATAAAAATATAATTGTATATTTTTCATAGAACATTTCCACTGAAATATTACCATGGTTTTGTTAACTGATAAAATTATATATATATATATATATATATATTGTGTATACATACTATATCGACTAAAACAGAATACAAGAAGAATAAGAAATTAGTATGTACGATAACAATATCGTACATACTAATTTCTTGACTTCAAATGACAACATTATGTATATATTACAATAGTGTTAATGATGTGAAGCAAACACTAACCTAAATACCTCTAAAACTACTAGACAATAATATAATACTAAATTCTATGTAACATGTGTTTAATTATACAATATAATGTCCTCCAGACCGATTTCGGCCACGGGGGCCACTCTCAAGAGAGATTAACTAACTACGTAGGAAATATTATAGTGCACAAGTGTGTGCGCAAACACAGGTACACTCTCTATTCCCTAGCTCTTATAATGTGATGAGGCGCCAATCCGAACCGGAAACAATTCAGGCGCAGGACCAACGGCTTTACGTGCTTTTCGAGGCACGGGAGTGTACACACTTCCAACTTCCAGACTCCGGGCTGCTACTGAGAATTTTCTGACAGAAAACCCAATAACTTTTTATTGGCCCGACCTGGGAACCCAGGACCTCCCGTCATCGGGGTCATCGGCCTAATCTCTAGCCACTACCACCGAGGACCAACGAGGCAGTCAATACAACATTATGAAGGGTGAGTGAGAAGAAGAGAACAGACACAAGGGACATAATATTTTTCCTCCAAATATTGGTGGCGCGTTGGCTATGTAAGGAGTGGTCAATACTTTTTACAGCACTTGTCTATGGGTAGCAGTGATCAGTGCATGTCACTGTCCGACCGACTGGCCGACTACTTAATTTCTAAAATAAGAAAAATACGAACAGAATCAAGCGCTAATTTTTATAAATAAAAGCTGAATTCTAATTACAATGTTGTATGCACACAGCAATTTTACTTTATGAGAATGAGGTTTTCGTGAAAAGCTGGTGCGAGCAAACCGAGGCGGACTTACATGTGCATCGTGCTCTCGGCAGTTGCAATGCGGAAGGCGCAAACAGCGGATCTGGACACAACCCACACCCATTGTACTACGTGCCGACGGAGTTTGAACCGGTCGCTCATCGAAACGTAATTTATCGACGAGCACTCGGTAGAACATTGTATTAAATATAATAATATTGATGGGCTTAGCAAATTTTATTTTATGTCAAATTTCGTTAGTACATGTTTATGTTGTTAGGGACGTAATATAATATTTAGTTCGAATCGATATAAAATAGATGAATCCGTAAAGTAGTTAGTGTAGGAGCCAGTGAGTACTACACAAGGAGCCGACCTCTGCGAGCACGCGCGCGCCGGCCAGCAGGCGCGCGGCGAGGCGCTGGTTGTCGTCGCGCAGCGCGCGCAGGCGCGCCGCGAACTCGTCGCGCTCGGCCTCGCGCTCGCCCGCCTGCTCCTCCACGAACTGCCGCGTGGCGCGCAGCTGCCGGTTGGCCGCCTCCAGCTGCGGGCACGCCGGTTAGTAATACACTCTGATTTTTAAGCGATTCCTGTCTCTGATTTAAGTAACATTTTCAACACATATTGGGTACTACCTATAATAAATATTTAAAAAGGTACTACAACCATTTTATCTTGTGACTACACGGAGAAAACAAAATATAAATAAATACTACATTAGTGCATATATATGTATAAAAAATAATATTATAAAAGCAAGCTAGGATAGTTAACGTAAACCGGAATTAACTGAATGTACCTTCTGACAGCACGCGCTGTGCAACGAAGATATATATCGCCGATCCTGCGTGAAGCGTGTCGGAAATAATGTACATTATAATAATACGCACAACGATAACATTACGGTGCACTCGTGTTTAATCGTGTGATATAATATTAAACGCGTGGCGTTAAAGCAACAACGAGTACCTGCTGCTGCAGGTCGTCGCGGTCGCGCAGCGCCAGGTCCAGGTCGTGCGCCAGGCGCGCCAGCTGCGAGCGCGGCGAGCTGCCGTCGTCCAGCGAGCGGCACCCGCCCGCCAGCGTACCGGCGCCCGTGCCGTACCTGCGCGCACCACGCACCGACATTTTTATTCGCAATAAGAGATAGCAGTCAAATATGTTTAGAGCTGCTGGTTTGTTTAAGATGATCATTGGCAACTGTGAAAAGTTTTATGTAATAAAACTTTTTTAATTATTAAAGCATATCATAAACACATTACAAAATTTATTTTGTATTGTATTGTATTTCTTTATTTCGCGTATCGATTGCAACATATGCGATACGGTTAGGACGCGCGACATGGACACAAGCAGCGCGCTCACCCCTCGGCGATGACGTCGGAGGGCCCGCGCTCGGCCAGCAGCTGCGCCAGGCGCAGCGCGGCGCCGTCCAGCTCGGCGCGCAGCGCGGCCTCGCGCTCGCAGCCCTCCGACAGCGCCTCCTCCAGGACCTGCGGGGCCGATGGATACGATATATTTTAGCCGAGTAGGCGTGCCGGCCACGAAGCAGATGTTTACCCGTGAACCTTATACGATAAGGAAGCAAATCGAGAACAAGAAAGTACCTTTTTCTGTAGCTCGCAGTTGTCGCATGTTTTCGTGTTGTTATCTATCTCTTGGACGAGCTCCGTGATATGTACCGAGCTTGACTCCAGCATGTTTGATTCTTGCCGACCTCCTGCAATTTAGCATTGTAATAAAAAAAATTATTTACACAATTTTAGAAGTAATAGTTTGTTTTCTTTGATTATTCTTGAGTGATCACACTGCAAACTCCTATTATTTAATTAAGAGCTATAACTCACTGCCAGTGGCGCATCGAGCGGACAGCTCGAGTAGCTCATGTGCCTCATCCCTCAACCTCTTCAGCGAGTGCTCCAATTCCCTCTTAATGTCCGCGCTGAGGTCCCTCTGCTGTTGCAAGAAACCGACGACGCCCTCCTCGTCCAGAGACACAAGAATGGAGTCCAAATCCGGCGCGAAGTGGACGTGCTTAGTACGTGAGACGAGACTTGAATTCAGATCCGTTAAGTTCGGAGATGACGGACGAGAGTCTAAGTCCAATGTTCTGGAACAGAGGATGATTTGATTAGAATTTAATTTACGAAAGTTCGTGGAATATAATAAGCCATGTATGGGTGTGGAAGTGTGTGTGTGTGTGTTTGTCTTATCATCACATATGTATATACATTATTCGCACGAAATTATTAGATTGTAAATGTGTTTGTAGGTGAGATCTAAAGTTAGAATTTGCGTTCGTCTCCTTAATGCTATCTACATGTTAGGATCTTGCAGAAAATTAATAACCCAAGTGGCTGGCTGGCTGCCAAGTCCTATGCAACACGTATAATGCAGGCCTTCCTAGAAACTCGACGCGAGATATAACAAGAGTCGAGATGCAAGACAACTAATTTACATTTCAATAAATCTCTCTGATGTTTTGTATTGAAATCAAAACAAACCAGATATAGAAATGAATTATTAAGTGCGACTGTACCGCCGCGTTTAGCAACAATAAACTAATACAAGGGATAATTTGCCAAATTAAATATATTTGTACCTGTAGCGGAATAACTTACCAAATAAATGAACATTTATTCAAATATAAACTCAAGAACTCTTTTAGTTTCATTTGCAAAAACTGTTTAACCGAACTGCACTCACTGGCTGACCACATCGCATCTAGAACTCGTCCTGGGTTATTTTAATATATAAATATCTACTAACTGGTCCTGTACAGCGAGCTGTCCCAGCAGATGCGCCAGCACAGTCTTGTTGAGCTCGTCCTCGGCGCTGGCGCAGTACGCGACCAGTTGCGTGACGGCGCGTTGCAGCGTCACGGCTACGCGCTTCAGACCGTCCCTGGAATATTTAATACATTTCAAAACGTTTGTTAACCGATTCAAAAGAGGAGCGGTTTCTCCTACGGTTTGTATTTTTCATGAAAACATCAGTGCGTTGTATCTACGATTACTGTTATAGCAATGTTATTGATTTATTTATACTTTAATTTACGTCATACAAAACAGATCATTCCAGAATAATAGAAAAAATTATATATCGCTTAAAGCGATCTCTCACAAACAATCTTTGGTAAAAGAAATATCTTATTGATTACATAAACGTAAATCTTGTTAATAAAATAACTTATAACTTTAAAAGAAGGTTTATATTAATCAAGTCTCAATTAAAATACGCACCACGTATGTATAAGCCAAATACGTAGGAATATAATATAAATAAAATAGTAAAGCAACGAACCTTTCCTTAGTGACCTCTTCCAGTTGTCTATTCTGATCAAAGCTGTTGTTTCGCCTCTGCCTCCGTTTGTCCGCCTCGCCGGGCGACAGCTCGTCGCGGACACTCGGCAACTGTGAACGATGATATCGTTTTGTTAATTCGATTCGTGCATACTTAGGATCGTAAACACTTATACTATACATTTGGATACAAGGAGTAACGTACCATAAACCTCCTCAGCATAACCATGTTGCGATTTTTACATTTTGACGATGATCAAAAACGATACCTCTCCTAACATTTAGAACATCACTAAATTAATTCACAATCACTTATCATATCATCGTACAAACGACGAACAACTTTCCGTATTAAAATTTAAATATACACAAAATTGAAGTCTCCAGCTGTGATACGAAATAAATAATTATATATAGGATAATCTTTAAATACTTCACTCTCAAGGTCAAGTGCTTTAAAGTGAAGCGTTCGGCTCCCTTGATGAGTGCAGTTAAAATTAATAATATTCGAAACTTATGTTCATCTTATGAAGTGCCCTTTTATCAATGGTAAGAGACTGAAGATTACTGTTGACATAAGTACGTGCAACCGTATCTTGAGTAGAGACTACAAAACGGAATCTGAAGAAACTTGTCCCGATGGCTCGGCTCGGGTAATCAATTAGGATACTTTTATCTAAACGAAAGTCATGAGTTCAACTCCTTGTCGGGTTATCAGTAGAAATGCTCTAAGATGAACAAAATGAATAAAATGTATTGAACATCATTTAAATCATTCAAACTTATATTGCTGATTGGAACAATTATTGATAAATATTATATATTTCAATAATTTTAAACTATAAGATAAAGACTTCAAAATAAGGAACTTTGTTTTTGTACGCAAACATAAATATTTGAAGAATTTTGATTTTAACGGCACACCGCGCTCTCTGTTTTATATATATTTTTCAACGTCAATTGACGTCGTTTGAAATGTTATTCAGGCAAAACGAACTAAGCAAGTTAATACTAGAATACTAGTATTCTATGAAATGAATCTACATTTAACTACAATGAACAGACTTGAGGAAAAATTCATTTGATAAAACTTTATAAATAACTATAATTCCTACATTTACGTTCGTTTAAAACCAAAGCTATTTTAGACAACACATTAATACAATTTATTACTTTCTCAACACACTTCTGCTAAATCAATCTATACTCGTATTATAAATGGGAAAATAACTCTGACTGTTTACTACGTTAATAAGGCTAAAGCACTGCACCGAATTTGATGAAATTTGGTTTTAATCCTAGAATCATCATTTAACTATTTCAAGAAACAATATTTCGTACCAATAAGCTTTGTAATAAACAGTTACATGATTTCAAAGTCTTGAGAGATTAAATTTAAATTAAAAAAGGTACATTTAATTGTTTAACTTAATTTTGAGTTTTACTTTTAATAATATTTCGTACCGAGACACAAGTCACCGTTCTCATCACTCCGTGAAATCGAAACAAGATTATCGTTAGGTTAGATTCACGAGTCAGTGGATACCATCCGTTCTATGTTGTTCAGTAACAAAATAGTACATTTATAATATTAATTACATTTTCATTCAAATGTACATATGTTATTTAAGTGAAATAACATAATTATATACGAAGAAAACTACCTTTTATAGACATTAATAATTATAAAGTATTAGGTACAGTTTAGTTCACTTACCAATAATATTTACTAACATTAATAGCGTATTTATATTTCCAAAACTAATAGAAGAAATATAAAAAACAACTATACAACATTTACTCCTATCGATTTTGATAATTCATAAATTGAAGGTAGTTACATATTTATAATGTCTATGAAGGTCTTATTTAAGTTACTAAGAAAAAAATAAATGGAATTTTTATTTTAAAATTATTTACTTTGAGAACACATCGAGTTGTTTATTGTTAGATTATCAGGTCAGGTCGGTTTAGTGTTAATATGGGTCAAACCTTACCACTGAATTTTGTCGGGGTTCCATTAAACCGATTATGTTGACATTTTACACTCATCTTAGTTGTTTGTCACTTTTTTTTTTTTTTTTACCGTTAATAGGCAAGCGCTTGACCGTTGACTTGCCTGATCTTAAGCATAGTCACGGTCTAGGATGGAGCGCGCCTGCCCAGAAGGAACCCGTTCACTCTGGATTTGAACACACCTACATTGTAGTCATCTGGAAATATGGACTCAGGCAAAGCATTCCACAGTTTCGCAGTGCGAATAATAAATGTGGATTCAAAGCGCTTCGTACGTAGGCGGGGAAGTTCCACTGTGTACCTATGGCGCTTTGGTCGCGTTTGCCTGGCCGTCCGATAGTAGAAGGGGGTGGAAGGAATCAGATCATGTAATTCCTGCGCACATTCTCCGAAATGTATCCGATAGAAGACGGAAAGCGAAGCAACCACACGTCGATGTTCAAGACTTTGGAGTCTTGACTCGACCAATGTGTCGTCTCCTATAAGCCTCCTAGCACGTTTCTCAATCAACTCTAGAGCCCGAAGGTGGTGCTTAGCAGAGCCGTCCCAAAGGTGAGAGCAGTACTCCATACAAGACCTCACTTGTGCTTTGTATAAGCTGAGCAGTTGTTCTGAAGTAAAGTAACGTCTCACCTTGGCGAGGATACCAAGCTTTCGGGCGGCTATTTGGGCTTTGGACTCAATAAAAGAGCCGAAATTTAGAGTCGACGTGAGAGTAACGCCAAGAAGGTCAAGATGGTCAGTTATAGGTACGGACACATCTCGGAAAGAGGGAGGTAGCTGGAATTCCCTCTTTTTGGCGGAAAATAGACACACCTGCGTCTTGGTTGCATTGAACATGACCAAATTGGCATCGCCCCAATCGGACACTGCCTTAAGGGTCATGCTCAGTCGTTCAACCATAGCTTCTCTCTGAGCCTGAATTAGGGCCTCACTAGCTCCTGCGTTGGACCTGTAGCTCTCGACAACTGTGCAGTCATCTGCGTACCCATGGTTACCGGGCATCAGCAGATCATTAATGTGCATCAGAAATAGTGTCGCCGAGAGCACTGACCCCTGGGGAACACCGGCATTTATAGCCATTTGATCCGACGAGTGGCCATCAACCACCACTCGTAACGATCGGTTCCTCAGGAAATCTGAAATCCATGCACAAAGGCTAGCAGGCAGGCCATATGCAGGAAGCTTGCTGATAAGGCCATCATGCCAAACCCTGTCAAAGGCTTTCGAGATATCCAAAGAGACAGCAAGTGCCTCTCCGTGTTTCTCGATGGCCTCACTCCAGATGTGTGTGACGTATACCATAAGATCACCAGTGGACCGATTTCGGCGGAATCCGTATTGTCGGTCACTGAGAAGGTCATTGGCTTCCAGGTACGTCAGGAGCCTAGTATTTAGGATACGTTCCATTGTCTTGCACAGAATGGACGTAACCGAGATGGGCCTGTAATTGGCAGGGTCAGCACGACTACCCTTCTTAGGCACGGGCTGCACGTTAGCTAGCTTCCAGGACTTAGGCACTTTACCTGTCTCAAGAGAGAGGCGGAACAGACGTGTCAGGATAGGAGACAGTTCAGGCGCACAGTTCCTCAGGACAATTGCTGGAATGCCATCAGGTCCGCTAGCCTTGTTCACGTCCAGACTGCGTAGCATTTTGCGAACTTCCTTTTGCCGAATGTGTATATCACTCATATGAGTATCGGCGCTAGGTGTTGCTCTAGGTGTCGCGCTACCAGCGTCAAGACGAGAAGATTCCGCAAATAAAGATGCAAACAGATTTGCCTTCTCTTCAGCGGTGTGTGCTAGCGTTCCGTCAGGCTTCTGAAGGGGAGGCAGTGAGGGGCGACAAAAGTTCGCTTCGACCGATTTAGCTAGGGACCAATACGCTTTGCTACCCGGTGGGTATGAAGCCAGTTTTTTCCCTATTCGACTAATGTGATCGAAGCGTGACTTTTGCATAGCTTTCCTGCAAGACTTGGCGGCTTTATTAAAGGCTCTCTTTTTTCGGCGTATGTCCCTCGCTTTGCGGTTACGAGCATCAACCCAGGCCAGGTACGCTTGATGCTTCAACGCTTCTGCGCGTCTGCATTCAGGCCCAAACCAAGGCTGAGCTAGGGTGGACAGTGGCTTGTCTGAAAACGGAATAAAATATTCCATAGCCAGACGTAGCAAATCTGTCACACTTTGCGCGCTAATCGAGGAATCACCAGAAGAGAAGCACACTCGCTGCCAAGGATAGCATGCAAGGAAAGAGCGCATTCCATCCCAATCTGCTGACTTGTATCGCCACACCCGCCGAGTTCCAGTGGGACTGGCGTTGGGCGGGGAGTAGACAGATACAGATTTAACCAGACAGTGATCAGACTTACCTAACGGTGATGAGATCGTTACTGAGTAACGGTCTGGTTCAGTTGTCAGCAGAAGGTCCAAGCAATAGGCTTTATGCGAGTCAACGTCGGGTACCCGTGTAGCACCACGGACCGGCTGGGTAAGATCTAACGCTAAAGCTAGCTTTCGTATCTCTAACCCAGCATGGTCAGTGTCCTGGTATGGATATAGCCACTCTTTGTGGTGGGCATTAAAATCCCCCAGAAACACTAATTGGGCAGTGGGGTACAACTGTTGAGCCGCGTCAGCTGCCTCACTGAGGTATTCTGTGAGCCTTGTTGTCTCCTGATTCCCGCTGTGCGAACGGTAGACACAGGCATACAGGATTTTCTCCATACCCGTGTCCACCAAACCCCAAAGTACCGATAATGTAGTGTCTTCAAATCGTCGGAGACGCCGAAAGCAGATGTCATTCCGGACGTAAACGCATACGCCTGCTCGTGATTTGAAATTGTTCTCCAGGGTATACCCTGGGTACAAAAGATACGATACGTCGGACGGACAACCGATCTGCGTCTCCGTAAGAAACAAGAGGTGGGGTTTCTCAGTCTCAAGGTGGTAGTGGACTGGCACGATATTAGAGTGCAACCCTCTAATGTTGCTGAGGTGCACTTTAAGCGAGAGGGAGTGCAACCGCTGTGAAACTTTCCTCCTATTTCGTTTCTTGACCATTGTAACATCAGAGTACTTGATACAGGGCAAGGGTCGGAAGTAGAACGAGGCGCCATGCTGCTAAGACACGATGATACACACATGGAGTATCGCGCACACTGATGGGGGACTAGGCTGGAGACTGCGGGGACGCCCGAGCCCCCCCATGGATGTCCATCGGGCCCTCTCATCCGGTCGCCGACCGGCACGATGGCGCATCCTCGGGATTTTTCGACAGTTGGCGGGGCAGCCTTTTGTGAGTGGCTAGCTCACTACTTGGGCCCCCATCTATCTGCGGTCGGCCAGCGGTGCACCGTGCCTCGGATCCCGCTACCCTCCGCGACTAGTCTCCCGATGTGGCGATTCCAGTGTGCATTATTTCGATCTTTTGCAGAGACGCAACTGTTCTGACCCGACTCTCGGAATGGTGTCACCGGACATCGTACCGGAACACAACTGCGTTGCTTGGCGGTACGGCTTTGTTCGGTGGGTGGTCACTAACCACGGCTGAAGCCTACCACCAGTTAGTGTGTCACCTGATTGGCACCACCCAGGGACCACGTGTGGGGTTACGTGTTATGGGTATTCTCCCACGGACGATAAAATTAAAAAGCATGATTAGAAAATGTTTTGTTTTTATAGTAACTTATTTTTCATATTTTGATTTCCAGTAAAATCACTGCAATAAAACTAACCTTTACGTTAAATGCAATTAATTTGTAGAAACATTTTCTCTACAAACAACAGGAAACTAAACTACATAAACAAGTAACAAAATAAATCCAGCTGCGAACAGAAATAAAGTCAGCGGAAAAAACTAAATACCATCTGTAGCCCGTCATGAACTTTGAACATAGTGTGCACAACAACGCAATCTCACATCACGCTAAAAACGCATCTGTCACCATTAAATAAGCGATAAAATCGTCTGCATAATTTCAGCAAACGATTAGAAATTTGGGTTAACATATGCGCATGTATCTTTAAGTTTTCTGTTACCGATAACAATAAAGTTTAAAATAGAAGCCACATGACATTTCCGATGGTTTTTGATCCAATTGTTAGAATTTATGTCGTATACCGAGAACTTTAAGGGTTGTTTTTGAGTGCAGTGTCTTTAGCAGGAGAGCGTGGCGATGATAGCTATATCACAGGAGATTTGGTCTGTGTTTAAAATAAATACATACGTGTAAATAAATTTAATGAAACAATGAAGAATTTTATTTAAGTTTGGGAGATCAATGACACCTGTTCGAGAATGTTACAAAAATAAGTTACATATAAACAAAACTAAAGTAATATAATACTTTTTTTACAATTCTTGGAAAGTTTTAAAAGAAATGTGTAATGTATGAAATCTTTGATTAAAATTGAATACATATGTTACCTGTATATCTCATTCATTAATGCATAAATATTTCATTAAATTATTGTTTCAGTTTCAATGAAAAATGTAATTTAATTAAAATAACAGCTTTTAACCGAGCAATATACTACAATAATTAACGTTGTATTTATGTTACAGTCTACATCCTAAACGCCTGAACTGGTTTTCATAATAAAACTTCAACGAATAAACAGACAAATATAGCGCAACATTATAAAAATGATAGTTGTATTTCTATTTAAAATTATTTAATAAAATGTTTACGTAAATCACAAATCGAACAAGTACAATATAGTTAAGAAAAGAAACAAGTCAATTTGATTTGTTTGATATTCGAAATCCGGTTCTAGCCATTTCAGCCCCTCTTCCCCATACGTAATCAATAAACACCGGAGGGGTACAGACTTTATGGGATACAAAACGCAGAGACGCTTTAGAATAATATAATGGGGAGATGAGAACAACGTGTTTGGATAATGACGAATAAGTCGCTGGCGAAAGTTTGCAATTTCATTCAAATTCTAAAGATAATTTCAATGATCTTTTTGTTTTCGTAATTACAAAGTAACATTTTTTTTTTATTTCAGCAGGGAGCAGCGACCGTGTAAAGGGAATTGAGTTTGAGATGTGCCAAGTTCTATGTCCGTAATACGCATTTTTATTTGTCTTTTCGCAAAGGTGACTTATTTCCAAGTTTTCAAGAGATCTTTTTTACAGATTATTACACTCATCAAGTTAGATCGAATTAAGGGATTTTTTGCCAACTACAATTCGCAAAATCATTATCAATGCTTAGGATAAATTAATTCATTGTTACATGTATTTATACTTTTTTACAAACACCGACTTTCATTGAATGAAACACTAGTAAAACAACGCATGCGGTCACTAACAGTCACTAATATATTTAGACGCCGCACTAATCATAACACTGTTAATGAATAACGGTCAGCCTCCTCTCAACTTAACGAGCACTTATCACCGATTGTTTTATTGCTTATGCACTATAATCAAACAATATAACTAAACTGTTTCGTCAAATTAGACCTCACGTATAGCACTATGAAGTAATAGGCTACTGAGCGTCGATGTTTCGTATTCGCGCGCACGCTGTGACGTCACGCGCACGTAACGCGTTCGTAGCGAGCAACGGTCAGCGGCAAACTGAAGTTGTTTGTTTATAATACGGAATTGTATCCTCCTAGGCGGTTAGAAGTTGCAGCGATGTTATATTTTTTATGATCTATCATATATTTGGATGATGTGATTTCGTTTAGGATATTTGTATATACCGTATTTAAACTTATTTCGATGAAAAAAAGAGTGACGTCATCATTCCTACTACGGCTATAAGTTCGTGCTTGACATATGGTTTTCGTATCAATCGTCACGGTGATAGCTTGGTATGATTGAACAATTTAAAAAATGTATTCAAACTTTTCTCTAAAGCAATATTAACAATGATTATACACATAGAAAGCAATATCCCAAACAATAATAATTTATACTTCAAATATCCGAAAAAGTCTTACATCAAGTTCTTAGATAAATTTTCAGAATCTAAAATCACAGAATAGTACAATAAGGCTACGACCAGATTAGAATACTGTGAAGAACTGACAAGAAACTAAGTAAACTAAGTACAAAAATTGTAAGAAAACTCAAGTGGTTTACGAAGATAGAAATCGTATCATAATTATCTTGATGTCACGATACAATTTAAACAAGACAAGCCGTTGGTAAACGAGACAGAAAACCGTTATAGCTATTACAGCATAGGATGTAAATATAGCTAATACTTATAACATCTCGGATGTAGAATGAACGCCATTGTAATCCCGGTCGATTTACGCGAGGAAGATGAATTAATGTTAATAAGGATATACGTTAAACGATAACGGTCGCAGCTTTCACGGAGACGTTGGCGAACCTGAAACATGAACCTTAGAACATTCGAGTGTTATAGGCTTTTCTGATATTTAGGATTCAGAACGAAGATTTCACTTAGTGTTAGGGCGAAGTGAAAGCCCGCCTGTGGTGATACCCAGTCATCAGATTTTCTATCGCCAAGCAACAATATTTTGTATTGTTGAACAGTGTGCAGCAGAGTGACAAGGGACATAACATCTTACGATTAGTTCCCAAAGTTGATGACATATTGGTTATGTATGAACAATCCGTCCGCCTACCTATAGTAAGGTTTGTATTTAAAAAACGAAACGGAAAGAAAATAATTTAGAAAGCTACCAACAAGTCTTGTACCAATAAGTTACTATATATAATTCGATATCGAAAGCATAGACTATATATATATGTAACTGTCGTCAGTCTATGAGCCCGTTTAGACGTAGAATATGTGACTTGTACTAAAACTTATCAGTACATTTTGTAACTGTTGTACGATTGACATTACATAGTATAGATGAATATAGATTACTGGTGGTAGGGCTTTGTGTTTGTGCAAGCTCGTCTAGGTAGATACCACTCACTTATCAGATATTCTAACGCAAAACAGGTGTACTTGGTATTTTTGTGTTCCGGTTTGAAGGGTCAGTGAGCCTGTGTTATAGGCACACGGGGCATAACATCGTAGCTCCCATGGTTGGTGGCGCATTGGCGATGAAAGCGATAGTTAACATTTCTTACAATGTCACTTAAAATCAGGTGGCCCATAGGCTCGTCCGCCTGCCTATTCTATTATAAAAAAAAAAGTTTAAAAATTCAGAAGATCAATGGATCCTGTTGACTAATCTAACTCTTAAAAGAATATTATTCGGAAATGTAGTCTCGTCAATCAGCGTCCAAATCCTTTGTACGAAATTCTTCGTACACTTTCGATTCGCTGTAGCAAAACATCCGGGCACATTATAAAAAGACGAACACACACGTCGGCTACCATTTTACACGGAATAATGCGAGAAGGGATCTACGCATCTCCATTCTGATTTATAAGGGGTAGGCGATACACTTTGGTTATTTTTAATTGAGCTCAGAATTAGTTATGATTACATCCCTTGGCACTAGAATAATATTCTTGAAAACTATTATACAGCTGAGTATATAAGTTCTGTAAAATATTATTTATAAATAAATAGGCAGACAAAATAATTAAGCTTAGAAAAAAAGCATAAAAAAATTGTAGAAAAATAAAAATTAAAATATCCAAATTCATTTATTGATTTCCCCAAATACCTAAAAAACAACTTTGACAACTGAGCGAATACTATTATATACTATATTTTAGAAAAGTTCGCGTATTGTGTCTATATGGATGTAGTAATTTTCTGTTTTAGTACTAAGCCAAAATTATTATGAGTCCAAATTTGGTCCATGTATATATCGACGCCGATGATGTGGTTGGTAGATATTTGCCTTTCATCTTCAGGACAGACATCTGTGTGCATGAACATGTCTGTTTGTCCTGAGTCTGGGTGTAATTATATATATGAGTATGTATTTGCAAAAGAAAAGTAGTATATGTAGTATATCAGTTGTCTGGTTTCCATAGCACAAGCTCTGCTTAGTTTGGGATCAGATGGCCGTGTGTGAATAATGACCCAGGATAACTTTACCGATGACGATCATACCGTATCTCTCAACTATTGTCGCGACAAAACATCTAAAGTATGTAACATATATTGTACGATGTGAATATGACCTCAATCGATCAAGTCGTGGAGAAGTTCACTAACAGACGCACTAACGATTATATAATATATAAATATAACTAGTTACGATAACGAAGTCTTATCTGTAATATATTACATTATAAAACATTTTATCACGGAATATATAAATATATTAAAAACCACAGTGTAACATTCATTACAAGAACATAAAAATACTTAACATTCTACAAGTCATTCTTATGCCTATAGGGGTGGCATGATCACTCGGTGACCAAACCCCTCTAAAATAAAGATTAAAAAAAAAATCTTATGAAACATGTATTTTATTATAGAAATGTTTATTAGAACATTTCCTGCTAATATAAACAAAGCTCTACACCGCGAAAACCGTAAGTTATCTTAGAGGGTTTAAGATCAACGCTTTATAAAAGTGTAGCATCTAATTATAACCACCTAACATCCTGTCGTACGGGGTAACCGATTCGCTACGTCTGCGACTGCACTTTCCCAATTACTAAGCTAAGTGTACATGTTCTTGACCTAAATAATAATAAAACAATATATTTTACCAGGTCGTTGAACTTTGGAAATATCATTCTATAAACTATTTAGGACTAAAAATGCGAATGCTCGAATCAAAACATATACGACTGGACTATACAGTTTCATGTTACATTTGATTGCAATTTGTTTAAAATTAAAAGGGCAGACTGCCAAATAAAATTGGTTCAATAAGTGTTCGCATTCGCTTATAGATACTAGCACTGCGAGACATAAAAAATACTTCTTACGTCGTTATTAAGATGTCGTGTCCCTTGTGTGAATGTAATTTTACTAACCCTTCGAACCAGAAGAGGGCAAATTAAGCAGTATTGCCATATGATGCCAGCCAAACGGACCTATACAAAGCCGATACATCGATACATACAATAATAAAACAATAATAATATCCTTAAAAACTCTTTATAATTATTTTTTATCTCAAATTTAATATATGATTATTATAGCTTTGTATTTCTCACCAGGGCCATACAATCGACTCGAGGACTATTGAAGCGTCACTCTGTTTATGACGAAGGGTGTACACGTGTTCCCGACCGCGTCACGTGAGAACCATTGTCAGAACTACGCTAAGAACTCTTGCGACATCCTGCGGTAAAGGACTCTTTCAAAACGAAAACGTATTTCTCTAACCCTACGCGTAAACGTTTATAGAAATTATGACAAAGAATAGTCTACAGCCTCTAATACATAAACATCGCAACTGTAAAACAAGGAAGCGCATCAAACTGGGACGGTATGCGTCGAAAATTCGACGAAACGTATTTACATCGTTAAACATGCCGTAAATCGACAAATTTTATTCAGTATCGCTGTTTTATTTATAAAAACGTCCGTCAGTTAAAAACATAATATATTTATAGGTAATTAGATACGTACAATTGTAATTAAAAACAAGTTAATAGTAGAAAGAAAACAATATCGCGACTCTTATTATTAGTTACTACACCGAGATGGCCCAGTGGTAAGAACGCGTGAATCTTAACCGATAATCGTGGGTTCAAACTCGGCAAGCACCACTGATTTTCATGTGCTTAATTTGGGATAATAATAAGGAAAACATCGTGAGGAAAGCGGCATGTGTCCAATTTCACTGAAATTCTGCCAAATGTGTATTCCACCAACCCGCACTGGAGCAGTGTGGTGGAATAAGCTCCAAACCTTCTCCTCAAAAAGGGAGAGGAGGCCTTTAGCCCAGCAGTGGGACATTCACAGGCTGTTACGGTACACATAAAACAGACGTAGATATGTAAGCAATTATTTACATTACATCTTTTAAGAGACAATTAATACAAATGTGGGCCAGTATAACTAAAGGCATAAGATCCGTCTCAGTTCCCAAGGTGGCGCATTGGCGTTGTACAAAATTGTTAATATTTCTTTCGTCGCCAATGCATATGAGCGTTGGTCCGCCTATCTATTTCATAAAAAAAACTGGGTAGTCTAATTTTGCCGGTCTGAAGTTACTGAATATTCTATAAATTGACCTCAACTTTGTTTATTCCCATTTCCAGGGAGGATCTATTGTACATGTATATGACTTGTAAATATGAGTCGTACTGAATTCAACCTAGATCTCGAGCAGTATTACAAAACGCTCCGGTTCCCTGATGCTTTACTAAAAGCGATAGTTAAAAGCACTCCATTCTACGCGATTCGGAGCATAGAATACCAATTAGTAGGTCATGCGCACGTAATAGAAGTCGAGTAGACAATCGTCGACAATACATTTTAATTTTGCGAAATCCATCACTCTTATTTATAATAACGCATATTTAAACGTGTACCTCATTATAGTACGTTTATGCTCACTGGTCTGGGTTGGTACTACCCACTCATTTTATAGTCTACCGCCAAATAGCAATACTAAATATTGTTGTGTTACAATTGGAAGGGTAAGTGATCCAACATAACATCTTAGTTCCCAAGTTTGGTGGCGTTTTGGCGATACATTTTACTTAACATAGAATTTAATCGACACAATGAGTTTTTGCCGGTTTTTTCTCGATAAAATGTATGATATTAAATATATATATAAACATGAATGTTACGTAAGTTAATATAAATAATATAACAGTATCGACGATATCGGATCTAGTAGATTTACATATATTTCTAAATTATTTCTGTGCCCGAATGTACTGCAATTGAATGAATTTAAAATTATAATCATTATCTGGAGTGGCTTGATGCGTGGATCCCTTCTATGCGAGTAAACATGTGGCTACGGTAGGGCACAAGATAACATCTACAGATGTTTTATATTTTTATTATTATAACATAATTTTCTTTCTAATTATAAATCAAATATTATTACGTAAGAGAGACCGTGGACATCCTTAATACGCTAGGTGCGTATTTATAATTTTAATTTGTTATTGAACATTAACGTTTGACGTTGTACTTGTTTTAGAAAAAAAAAAATCGCCCGCGACTTGGACGACGTGTGAGAGAAGGCGGAGATATATCGTACCTCTGACGACGTGAATGCAAAACTACACGATGTTCGGATGAGTAGTCAGACTCGTTAGATGAGGTATTTATAATATTAGTGAAGATTAAATTTTCGATTTAATTTAATTGGCCACAATTAAAAAACATGTATATTAATTAACCGAGAAGAGTAATTACCGAGCTTCTTGTCTGTTTTCCTCGACAATACTAACATTTCGAAACGGTGTTAGCGTTGCTCAAACGACGATTCAAAGACGCTTGCATGCAGTAAAGTTTAATTAAAAACAAGTGTATGATAAAAGAGATCTCACGAAATAGAAAGATGATTTTAAGTAATTGCCAGGGATCGAATTCTATTAATTTGTAACGATTACGATACGTTACCGATTCAGTTCCGATCCAAATTTAAATCATCTGTATTTATTCAATCGAACATACACCGTTATGTCAATATCAAACTTAATTGTTAACTTTTATGGCAATAGTTGATAATTAAATGAAAGAATAGGAAAACGGCAACGATCATGTTGCGATAAGCTGTTTTGTCTTTTAATTCATTACTTATTTTTGTATAGGCCATCTATTCATTACGTTTAGCTTTTAGAGTTTTGAAACGTGAAAGTTGAATATACATGTGCATAGTGCCATAGACTGTTTACTGATGTAAAAAAATTAAAAACTTTAAAAATACGACATAACCCATTTTTTCACTTAGAGGTATTCAAATGTTTTTTGTTTTGACTCTTAATCAATTTTCTAATACCTGAAGTGAATTTTTAAATAAATAACGTATGTAAATCAAGCAAATAAGAAATCGAGTCGTATTACTGTATTTATTTCTTCAATTAAAAATAAAAATATCGTATCACGTATCGCGTAATGCCGGCCACCCAGACGAGCTAGCATTTAACAGATGTTGGTTTAATCCCACTATAGAGAGCAACAGAAAATAGAAATGGCTTGATTCATTATTATTATTTAACTTTCATAACACTGATAACAGTCAGTAATAATTTCTTACGCGTGTTACATTTACATTGTACGTATGATATATTGTTGTTAATCAAAAAATCCTTTCACTAAGATTCATTTTATACTATATCTTCATAAACAGTATCATTTGATTCTGCTAAACTACTTATAATTTTCAACTAAATTATACATTGCCGCCGCCTCTATATTCTTGTTAGGTCTGATATTCCAATGCACCGGGCGCAGCACCGCGACATTTGATTAGACGTCGCGTAGTAAATACATGCCTAGCGTATAATTAGACGCCTCGCAAGTTCAGTAACCCGCGCAGGCGCAGCTCTGCGTCTACGCCGCGATAGGTTCACTAATCGTCAAAATATTGCAAATATATATAATTTGACGGATTATTATATATCTAAACATGCTTGATCACAGCAATATTATTAAACCTATGATTGCGGTAGTTAACTTGATTGTGAAAAATTGATTCTAACAATCCATTGATCCATTTAAATTCTTATAAGCAAGTTTAATATGACAACAATTAATTACTAGTCCGGAAATATAATATACTTAATGGATTCTCTCACAATTTTTCCGGTTTGAAGGATAAGTGAGCCAGTGTAATTACAGGCACAAGGGACATAAAATCTTAGGTCCCAAGGTTGGTGGCGCATTGGCGATGTAAGCGATGGTTAACATTTCTTACAATGCCAATGTCTAAGAGCGTTTGGTGACCACTTACCATCAGGTGGCCCATATGCTCGTCCACCTTCCTGTTCTAAAAAAAAGCAAGGATCACTGTCACTGTGGCGGTATTTATTCAACATATGCATTCAAATAGTTAATATATAATAAGTTCACTTATTATATCGGAAATAACACGGCAACAAAATTACGAATATTTCTTATAATAAACATATAAAATATATTCAATGAGCTCAGTGCGATTTTTAATTATTCGATAGTGTTGATGTTAATTGCGATTTGTGTGGAATAAAAACAGCGCCATCTACTGACAATAATCGCAATTTACAAATCGCAGCTTACGTTAACGCTATCGAATAAGTAAGAAAAGAAACTCGCACTAGACACATTGATACGAATTCGTCTTAACGTTCGTTTATATAATTATTATATACAAATTATATATTTAATGTGACGATCTTTAATAAATAAATATAAGAACAATGTCATTCGATAAAAAAGCAACAGCATCGTCAGACGCCATCTAGATTTACGGTTTACTCATGTGAGGGGAATGCGAGGGTGGCGGTATTTATAACAACGCCATAGATTTATCACACGTATCTATAGTAACGGACGGTGAATTGAGTCGTCGGTCGTCGCGAGTCGCTCTTATAGGTTTTATTGGTTCAGACGCTATCTGATTGATCAAGTCGCACGATTGGATTAGAGTGTCAGATTAATAAAACGATTTCATATATATTTTTTGTAAACACGTGTGACTATTAATTTGTTAGAGAAATTGGACGATCACATATAATCTATTAAAATACTAGTCGACGCAGACACAGTTGGTTCCTACGTGATACGTGATTAACTGTTGATCATGTGAATATGGGTCGTGTAGGATTATCAGGTCAGGTCACGAGGGGAAGCATCGTTGAAGCTGCCGTCGAGTTTAAGGCATTATTCAATTATTGTAATTCACGGTATTTATTACTACTATTGCTAACAGTATAGGGACCGCGTAACCACGCGTAAGTCACAGTTTCGATCCTGAATCCTTGGGCTATTATCACCCAACTGGCGTCGCTGGTCCTGTTTAGCTATAGCTTATATATAAATATTTATATATTTTAATGAATGTTAGTGAATGTATATAATAAACATATATGTAGATAACATTTGAAATCAAAGACACTTAATAATTCTGTCTACTAAGAACTTGGTTATTTGCTGTGCGGGAATATGAATGTAACAGGTTCCACTGACCTCATTATCCTGAGGTTTCTCTGCGTATATGCGGTCCCGCAGCGCCACCAGCTCTAGCGGCCAACTCGACAGTTCCGCGTCCGGGTCCGACAGCAACACCTGGGGAATAATAAACGATCAACGTTTTGTTTTTACATAAAACAGGCAGAACATTAGCCATTACATATTTACGTTACTAATATTGAAATCAAGTAGTATTTACCAAGAGTACAATGCTTCTGCATGACCTAAATTTGTTCAGAGCGTGCAAATGATATTATGTGCAAAAATACTGCACTGCACTGCACTTTACTGGTGGTAGAGCTTTGTGCAAGCTCGTCTCTGGGTAGGTTCCACCCACTCATCCGATATTCTACCGCAAAACAGCAGTACTTGGTATTGTTGTGTTCCGGTTTGAAGGATGAGTGAGCCAGTGTAATCACAGGCACAAGGGACATAACATCTTAGTTCCCAAGGTTGGTGGCGCATTGGCGATATAAGCGATGGTTAACATTTCTTACAGTGCCAATGTCTAAGGGCGTTTGGTGACCACTTACCATCAGGTGGCCCATATGTTCGTCCGCCTTCCTATTCTATGAAAAAAAAGCACATAGCAGACAGTGAAGTCTTTCTTCTCTCACTGTCATAATCGGATGGGGCACCAATCGGACAGGCAAGAAGAAGCAAAGGATTTGTCTTTTCAAGGCAAGGGAGTGCAACACTGAATCGCTAACCTTGGGAGTTGGACTGATAATGATATGTTCATAACAAAATAACTTTATTTACACGACACGGGGTTGGTACCCAGTTCGACGTAACAATACAATCGTTGCAATTAAAATTATTTTATATCGTGCTTTATCCATAACAAACCCATTACCCAGCCAAACGAGCATGCATATGATATGCCCAAATGTATGCTATTTATAGTCATAATTAAACCGTGTTCACTTTCAAGATGAAACAAATGAAAACAAACGATATGACAGACCAATTAGGGCTCGCTCGTGAACCGGGGTGACCAATCATTTAAGCAGAACTTGAAAGAGAACTACACACATTTGATATTGCATTAAATGAAGAAAACATAACACGACTATGTTTATATGGAAATGTTTACTTTAGATAGTCTCCAACGTCACTGTTGCATATTATATATGTATTTATAGGCATTCATTTGAGTGATTGCTGTAAAAATCAATTCCGTTTAGTTTTTTTTTTTATTACTTATTCTCGCAAAGAAACTCACTCCCTAAATTATAAACAGACACTTTCGAACATTTACGCTGTAATATACTATTAGACATTAATTGGATATAAGATTTGAATAGTACTCCATAATGTATATAATAAAAGTAATGATTGTAAACTGAGTATGGATTATATTACAAATGTTGAAGGTGTTGACGGTCATAAACAGATGTACGTATAAGTCAAACGTTCGCGGGATTGATTATAAATTTGGTATAATTTATGATTTCTTAACTAATAATTTAGAACAAATGTAATTATGTATTTCAAAAGTTATATAACTTATCATTTGTTTCGAAAGTACAACATATACATAAAATAATAAAAATATATATAAATATATACAAAATATTTCAGCCATCTTCATCTTTCGTCAATCTTTTGAAAATAATATTGGATAGGATTGAGACCCTTACGAAAAGTATATAAACACACTTAAGCACATGGTAATTCGGTGATGTCCGTGTTTGACAAGCAATCTTCGATTAAGATTCACGTGGAGTAACAGTTGGGTAACGTCGGCTATTCATCAAGTAATCTAACGGAATATTTGTAACTTTGGAATTCATTAAAAGTTTTTAATAGGACAGGACTTCTCAACCAAATATTAACATTTCATTTTATATAAATAATTATAAGCCAAGCGATTATATAATATTTCAATATACGAATATAGTATATCAATTAAGATCACTGGAAGGGACCGGATATTCCAATACTTTTTAATTATTTTGATACCCAGCTTTATAATAAATAATAAAATTTACATAATTATATTATTAAAATAAATTCGATTATATTTTATTTTATTAAAACTACATCGATCACCAACAATTACACCAACAAAATTCTATTAACGCCTTCTAGGAATATATTATTCCTTCTAGTGCGTAATGGAAGAAATCTCTTCAAATGGATGGTTTTGCATTTATAATTAGCTCTATATTCAAAATTATAGTATATACCTTTCCGATACATAAGGTTTAAATATAAATGCCCAAAAACGAAGTAACAATATGCATTGGAAATAATATCCAGTACATGAACGTGTAGTATAATATTTATCACAAAAATTTAAGACACGCATTGATTTTTCTATCATATTTAATACTAAGGAAATCTTCGTTACTTACAATTATATCGGCCATTTATTCCGCAATAATATTCACTTATACACTCACAACGAAAACTTTAAGTTCTTAATTTTTCTTAATACAAGAAAATAAATAATTGTCTGTATTGTAAACACAATCCGACTGAGTGTGTCAGGAATATATAAATTAATATAGACCGTTCGACCCCACCCCTTATCAGCTGCCGATTGTAATAAAAACAAACAAATTAATTATTTATAATGTGAACCTTATTGCTATAGATATAAGGAAGTCGTTAATTATATTTACACGAACTAAGTACACTTCAGTATTTGTTCTAATTAAGAAATTAGCTTTGACTAATATATTTTGGTAACGAGTTTATTTTGATAGTTTTAAGAAACTAATTGAGGTGTACTAATGTTGACAGAATTTAAATACATTTACGCCATTTTTTTCACTCAAATTTATCACACAGAAAAAGTAAGTTTAAGAAAAAGTTGGAAGCTTATTCCACCATGCTCAAATGCTACGTATAAAAAACATTATTCTAATTCCTTTAAATAATTTTAACAAACAGAAAATTATCTATACGTTAGCTGATATACAAGTTTATATGGCGTATTGAAATGCATATTGAATGTTAATACGCTGTCGATATTCGACGATCATGATTCAACTTGCTAATTCAGCAATATCGGTGACTGGTTGTTTTGGGAACTGCCTATTTTGGATTTACCATATGTCGAATATAATATCATTTAAAAGTCATACTAATAAAGTTTTTGACGGGCCGGTTGGCGTGGTTGGTAGATACTTGGCTTTAACGCCGAACGTTGTGGGTTCGTTTCCCACCCAGGACAGACATTTGTGTGCATGAACATGTCTGTTTGTCCTGATTCTGGGTGTAATTATCTATATAAGTATGTATTAACAAAAGAAAATTATTATATGTAGTATATCAGTTGTCTGGTTTCCATAGCACGAGCTCTGCTTAGTTTGGGATCAGATGGCCGTGTGTGAATAATGTCCCATGATATTATTATTATTATATAATATTATTTTATAAGACGATTTAAATTATTATTACCTAATAAAATACCTAATCATTTATTTTGCTGGTGTTCATATTATATAGTTTTGCCTTGCTTTGATATGGCTATAATCAAATCGAAAATTTAACCAAAGTTTCATTATCTTTCTATCAATCTATAATACAGAACATTCTGATTACTTTTAGGCCAAAGGATTATTCATTTATTAAACTATTATTAATTCTATTGTAAACCAAATTATAATCCTGTCCAGTCTCTCTCGCTGGCTCTTCTCAGGCCTGAGGGGATTTATTTCAGACTTACTGGTAGATTTCATATTTCGTACATTTAATAACTTTATTGACTTAAGAGAATTAACTAAAATAATGATTTATTTCAATATCATTGTCAAAGCTGTATTTTAACTTAATTTATATTTTATCTCATCTCGTTGTAGATAGTAAAGATGTGTGTGGATTACAATTCTGCTCAATTCATCAACCCAGAGTGAAGTAGCGAGGTGGAATATGAACTAAACAAGAAACTAAACAAAAGCTACAACTAAAAAACTAAGCTAAAGCTCTTAATAAGAGAATAGGTCTCCGTCGTCCCAGTGAGACATTAACGGCCTGTTTTTTTTTTACTTTATTGTAACGTCATTTATTACTAGAAAAAAATATTGCTTCAAGACAGCGCGGTCAAAAACCGGGTCATTCATGCGAATAATGTCACTTGCTTTTGGCGGAATGCCAGTTCATGTCGGCTGTATTTCAAAACGAGTGCGTTCACTTTGTCGATGATCATATGGAATACCATTCAAATTAGACGAGATAATCTGTGATAAATATTTTAAATTTTTAGTCTATAAACTTAAAATCCATTCAAAATCAGCTCAAGGCATTCGTTCGTTAGATATTAGAACAAACTGTTCACATAAGTATTTAAATTATAGTTATCCTACATTAGCACGTGCTTATTAAAAAAGTATGGGGTTGTTTAATTCAAAACGTACCGTACCATAAGTATATATAGATTACATTAATCGAGTTTCTTACCAAAAAATAATTACAAGAACACGTGATTTATCTGTTTTTTAAATCCTAAAAAGTTCTACAATAACTGTATTTTCACTAGCCATAAAAGGAAAGCTATATTTATATGTCACATAGGATATATCTGTATGCGATGTTTATAAAATTTTATCAAGCACTTAGTCGATGAGTGCGTGCGGCATTATAATGTGTAACATTTTGTTTTTGGTCCCATCGATATTGTTCATGAATAATATTAAAACATAATGAATATAGTGTGGTATATTAGAGGTACACAAAAACAATATTATTGACATTCTAACTTACTTGTATTGTAATGGAAAGTAATATTTAATTCATTAAAGTACAGGTAGTTATAGTAACATTGATACATTATTATGGTATTTAAAAAAAAGGAATCTTACTCGATTTAAATATGAATGAAGATTATTGTCTGGCATAACTTTATCACATTATAATCACACACCATAACAAACAACACAACACTATCACAATATCACAAAAGTCCGTTATATTTTCCAAAATATCCAATTATCTCAGACAGCGTGACTTTGAACGTCTACGAGAACATTCAAAACGGAATCGTCACAACAACTAAAGTAAGACGGACCTTGGTCTATTTCAGCGATCGGAGGGAGAAGGGAACCTCGATTTTAATAATGGTAAACTTTTTTGACACTGGCGTCTGTCCAAACTATGAGCGTAGGCTTAAGATGAGACGATAAGGTACGCCATCCACTGTTCATTGAAGCGTACACACGTCGGCACTTATTACTAGATGATGTATAATATTTTACAAAAGAAAGAACGGGAAGACCACTTGATAAATGGTCATCGCCGTCCACAGACAGCGCGATATTATATAACGCTGTGAGATATACTAATGTCCCGTAGTACGCCTGTAGTTACACTGGCTCTCACCGCTAAAACCGTAACATAACAATATTGCATATCGGTAGAATATCTGGTAAGCGGGTGGTCCTTTCCAAAAGGGGCTTAAAAAAGATATAATATTAAGGTACCATACATATATAAGTTACCAGCAAGGTATTCTAATGAAATTACTAATTCCACAAATATTAAAATAGGCAAGGCTACTTCGTAATAATTCATTTTTTTTGAATGAGTTTCATCGCGTCTCTAAATTTCTAAATTCAATGTAATCCACGACATGGGGTTTCTACTGTGCTTAAAAGAGTCCACTTGAAATTGCGTAAATATCATAAAAACTTAATCTTCTCAAATCACAGACAATACCAAAAGAAAACAGGAATAATGCAATATATGTATGTCTTTATAGTCGAGATGAAAAAAGACATTGAAAATTGACGCAATGTCTACCAATCTTAATTGACGATTTTAGCAAAAATATTGGATCGAAATATCTTTAAAAAAAAAAACAAAAACAACACATTTGTGTTGTTTTGCCCCATAAGATTCCTAATTGTCAAAAGCAAATGCTTATTGGGTAAACATTTTTGTTAGTTTTAATGTAATTTGTCGTAATAATACTCGCCTAGGTGTTAGCGAGGGGCATTAGGCTAAATGGCCTCAATACGTTTGGCAACATTAAGTGTTCCGGGTGGAACGAACCGGTGCTTATTACAAACATTTAATCGAATTATCGTTCATATGATTCTGTAATGCGTCCAACTAAATGACCCTTCTAGTACCCATCATATTTAATGCAAACGAAGACGTTTACAACAACAGTAAAAGTCATAATTGTATGGATTCCGTGATTATCCCGCTCGTACATTTAGACTCTTCAACTTTATACATGATTATTTACTAGGTGGCAGGGCTTTGTGCAAGCCCGTCTGAGGTACCACCCACTCATTAGATATTCTACCTCTTAACAGCAATACTTATTACTTTTGCGTTGCGGTTAAGTGAGAAGGTACATGCCATCTTATTGCCAAGGTTGGTGGCCCATTGGCGATGTAAGGAGTGTATATAGGCGGTATTCACACACGTGCGAAACTCTTATATAATCATTCTTTATATTAAGGTTTTTTGATTCTAAATTCGTTCGAATTATTATCTCAATATGATATCAACTAACAACAAACCAGTAATATACGATCACAATATTTACTCGACCTCGTTACAATTTAAAAGAAATGGGTCAAGACTTTCTCACTCGCGCGCATCTCGCGTCCCATTTTGTACCGAAAACTTATTACCAAAATATGCCATCCGACTTCAAAATGTTTACGTTACATCGGCACGTCGGTCATCACTTTGCACTTAAATTTTAATATATTGACTTTATATTCGTAAACTTGGCTATGGAAGACGCTATAAAAAAATTATGAGCTACCAGTTCGTGTGGGTATATCGCTATTTTTCGTATGATCTTTATTTAGTTATAGATATCTTCAACGATAATATAAGGGCCATTAAAAAAATTGTCTACACAAATCGGTTCATTTTTAGTTTTATTTTTAAATTATTTATCTAATTTTTTGTATTTATTTACTTTTTAATTTTGTCTTGCCTTAAAGTTATTTATTTTTATTTTATATGTGATAGTTTTTATAAGTTTTATGAGTTTGTTCTAATGTAATTTTTTTTGCTCTTTAGCCCTCATAAGCATGTAATGTCCACATCGAGAAGACTCAATTGTAAATATTTTCGGTTTACGGTATAACTGTACATCATTGTTGATTGTATATTGTAGTCAGTTTTATGGACTAAATAAAAAAAATAATAATGTAATGTTGGAGATTTAATGAGTTCATTTTTAAACAATATTTTATTATTTGTGTATTTTATATATACTTAAGCGCATTTATTCTTTATAAAATCATGAATCAAGTGCAGCGTGTCAAATGCAGGCGTGTTGGCCTAGTGGTTAGAACACGTGAATCTTAACCAATAATCGCAAATTCGACCCAGGCAGACATTACTGAATTTTCATGTACTTAATTTGTGTATATATTGTATTCATGTCGTTCTCGGCGGTGAAGGGAAATATTACGAGGGGAATATTAACCTGCATGTGTCTAATTTCACTGTAATCCTGTGACATATTTATCCAACCCGTATAACAGGATTAGCGTGGTGGAATAAGGTCCAATAAGCCTTAGTCCATTAGCCCACTTACAACTTTATATCAAATGCCTTAAAAGTCCTTTTTTACACAAAACAAGATGTTCAGGAACGATGAACGTTACTGCTCCGCACAGTTTATGACCCTTTTTAAAATACATGTAACGCAAGAATACTTATTTTAAAATCGGTTTTGTAGATCTTGAGATGAGTGCGTTTAAATAAATAAATAACAAAGCCTTGAACATTATAATATAATGATGGATAATATAGAAGTGTCATATGCCTCGTGCTACCGACCCTGTGCTTTATATTTACACGAAACTTATATACTATCAGTATGCAAAAGGAGATGTAATTTTTTAATTTTATCTAGTATTTACATAAAACTTGGTTAAACAACTCGTAAATACGAGAACACTTTGAAAACTTCTCGGCCAAACGCACAAGGGTAGTAAGAGAGTGAATATTATTTTTTCAGTTTGGCATAGTCCATATGTCTAAAATGTCACAATATACATATCAAGGTCAAGCGTTTGAGGTGCGGCGGAGAGGTTCCCAAAGCTGGCGGTTACCTGCAGCTGGTCCTGCAGGTCGCGCAGCACGTCGCGCCGCACGCGCTCGTCGCGCCGCGCCGCCGCCTGCCCCGCGCACACACGAGCCGTTAGTCGCATTCGGCATGCACCGCCCGAGCCGACATAACGCGCCGCCGGACACTGCGCCGGACACTGCGCCCCCTCGCGACTTACAGCGAGCGGTGGTCGAGTGTCCGACGGGTTTATGGTCGGCTCGTTGGGGATCAAATTATTTACAATACATTATAATAAACAATCTACACAAAATGCAAACAAAACATACCAAATTACATCCGAAGCATCAGTCACATCGAAAGGTAAATACATAATGTATTCATTACTAATAAAATATAAATATATAATGTTATATAGACTGCGGACCTCGACAAGGTCACACCAAGTATATATATATTTGGTTTACCACGTGATCAAAAATTGTCATATTGTATTCAATAAAATTAGTGAAGTTCGAATTGTCGATTGCACTTTGTCTATCCCCTCTGGACACAATGAATAATAACTGTAATGACCAATGTAGAACATCGACCTTGTTAACTCCTTCAATGAAATGAACAGGACGAGCAAAATTAATACAAATAATAAACAATAATAGACTATGAAAGATAGACTTTTACAATATTATTTTAAATTTTATTTTTATTTTATAATACATTTGTGCTGTTTTCATTATTGCGATCGCTCGAAACTTTATTTAGATTTACTTCAACTTATTCCAATTAAAAATCGTTTATCAGGATTTTTGTTAAAAAAAAATAAATAATTGGTTGATTGATCGTTTTTCTTAAATAACATATAACATAAATCTTTAGAAACCTTCGATGTGACTGATTTTTTATTAGATAAAGATAAAAAAGAACAGCGGTTCTCAAAGCTGATATTGACCGTGACATATTTGCCAGGGCTTTAAAAACGCGATTTTATTTAAGTAAGAATAAATAGTGAAAATTGTAATCAAATACAAATCTTAACGCGTTACACTATTGGCATTTTATGCAATATGAAACTCTCCCTCTCTCGCTCTCTCTCACACAACTCACTCTTTTCTATAACAACAATGAAATATATATAAATTTTAAATTTCAATTACTGGTGGTAGGGCTTTGTACAAGCTCGTCTGGGTAGGTACCACCCACTCATCAGATATTCTATCGCAAAAGAGCAGTACTTGGTATTGTTGTGTTCCGGTTTGAAGGGTGAGTGAGTCAGTGTAATTACAGGCACAAGGGACATAACATCTTAGTTCCCAAGGTAGGTGGCGCATTGGCGATGTAAGCGATGGGTAACATTTCTCGCAGAGCCAATGTCTAAGAGCATTTGGTGACCACTTACCATCAGGTGGCCCATATGCTCGTCCGCCTTCCTAATCTATAAAAAAAAAAATGTCCAGAATCAAATGGACAATTTTATATTGCTCCATCCCTGGTATAGCTCACGGATAGTTCGAGAACCGCTAGAGTAAAGTATAAATACATATATTATCTTTTAACTATTACAATTACATAACGTATAGTATGTTTTGTTTACCTTCGTACAGATATTATTGAAAAGGATAATATTTCAATACAATCATACACCACAGGATGTAGTATAAGCTCTCGTGTGGGACAGTTTGTTAAAGTATCATGGCCATTATATTTACAGTGAAAACATTTTAGTATCGGAAGTACCTTTGAAGAGTTCATACAGTCAACTAGAGATTATTTAATAACTATATATCTGTAGCTGATTCCAATCGAAGGAGGAAATAGAACAAACCTTAGATTTACATATTCCATGCGATTTTGAATTACAAACTGTACGTGTTTATATATATTTATTTATAATACAACATTGTTTCACTTAACTGATGATATTCACTTCCAAATTTTTGATAAAATTCCTCGATATTTAAAAAATCATTTTTTTTTTGTAAATCCATAATGAATATCACAGATTATTAAATATCTCTACCAATGATATCGAGACAGTTACATGACAAAGTTGTTTATTTATTTTTACTGATCTTGTTGTTGGAATAGGCTTTATATTGATATACTTAAGTGATTTGTTTATTATAAAAGAATTAATAGTAATCTGTAGTTGACTGTACAATCGTAACATGTCGTAAGATGCAGGGTCACCGCCACACTCATGACAAGACTATTACAAGCGGCACTGACCTTCTCCAGTTCAAGGTCGATGTCCTGTTGGTACAGCGAAACGTTCCCCTCCGTATTTTCCGCCGTCTGTATGTGCGCTTTTAATTCAGTTATCTGGGAATTAAATTTGTTCAGTTTTATACATAAGTTATTCAAGCAACGTCTTTTGTTTCCATAAAAGAAAATCTTAAAATGAATATTTTATCATTTGGCTTTGGCTTAGAATGACGGACGGGTCTGCATGAAATGTTTACATCATAACATATGGCTGCGCACGCCAGTAAAGCTTCCATACGGGAAGATTTTTCCGACATCTTCAACAATCATCGTTATATTTCAGCCAGTTTACACAAGACATTAATAAATTATACATCAAAACCTTGCTCATGGATCACTGCGCCATTTGTAAAAACCGTATGTAACCGTCAGGTAATTTTTGAGTATATAGTGTTAGTATATATTACAATCATTGTCCACTGCTGAACATAGGCCTCTCCCAAGGTGCGCCAAAGCTCCAACTTTGTATAAATTTTATTACAGTTTTTTATAAGCAGACTTTTTAAATCACACTTGACTTTTAAAAAACAATAAAGTACTACTCATTCTTATATAGAAAAAAAAAAGTTATAAAATTTTTCGATACAAAAATCGTTTTTACATGACGTTGCTAATTAATAACAGTACCTGTTCTTCGAGTGAAGCGATCGTCTCCTTGTGTCTCGCTTGCAGTTCGTTTATATATGTGATGTGTTCAGCTTTGACATCTTCCAGCTGCTGTTCCAGCTTCTTGTTCGCCTGTTTCAATGTGTTGTCCGTGAGTGTCGTCGGTGTAGTCTGTCGGTGGAAAATGCAACGTAAACGTAACCATATATTAAAAGCCGAGATGGCTCAGTGGTTAGTACGCGTTAGTCTTATACGATGGCCGCGGGTTCAAACTCAGGCAAGCACCATTGAATTTTTATGTGCAGTATTTGAGTTTATAATATATCTCGTGCTTGGCGGTGCAACATCTTAAGGAAACCTGCATGCGTTATATTTCACTGAAATTCTGCCATAAGTATATTCCACCACGCTGCATTGGGACAGCGTTGTGGAATAAGCTTCAAACCTTCTCCCAAAAAGGGAGAGGAGGTCTTAGCCCAGTAGTGGGACATATTAACATATATTGTTATTTGAGAAAAAAAAACCGCTGATTTTATTTTGCCGATGCTTCCCAGGTCATCATCATCATTTGACAATCAATAAGTAAGTGTAATGCTCCTATATTGAATATAAAATGTATATATTAGATTGATGGTGCTATAGATATTAATTTGTGCTCGTAAATTGTCCTTCTGTATTGAAATGTCAGGCATAATAAAAAAAAAGGTATAATCGCGGGAACAGTGAACGAGTGTTCGGATTCGGATGAGATTTTCAATGGTAATATGACGAATACATTGATGGGTAAAGATTTTTGATTGCAGCCTCATCTCACTCGCACACTATTCCCGTCTCTGTTACACCTGTAACAGTTCTGTTAGGTCCGTGGACGTCACCTGCGGGGCGGGCGCGCGCGCCGCGTCGCCGGCGGCGGGGTCGGGCGCGGGCGCGGGGTCGGGCGCGGGCTCGGGCGAGCTCGCACACGACGCGCACGCGCGGTCGCGCCACACCTCCTCCGAGTAGCTGCCGCGACAATGCTATCTGTTACTCATATTCAGCCGGCTGATATTACGTCCCTAACTGGGGACCTCCATCATCAGTTATTCTACCGCCAAACAAAATATTGACGTATTTTGTTTTGAATAAATAGTCATTATACATTTACAGATACAAGAACTAAGAACTTATACCTGATAGATTATTGAGTATTGAAACTCGGTACGAAGAATAGTTAATGTGTTTTTCTTAATTTTATTCTTGACCAGTACCAATGTCTATGGAATGTGGTCACACCAGGTAACTCACTCATGCACCCTAATAATCGAGTAAAAAAAAATCATCAACTTACCTTTTATTCCTGGTCAGCAAAACAAAACGTTTGAAATTAATAACATACTTTAAGGGACATCATACATTAATTTACAATCTTGCGTTAGAAAAACGAACTCACCTCCGTTCCATATCGGAACACTTCTTTTCGAAATACGTCCTAAGGTTCTCCATTTCCTTTTCGTGTTTAACATTAAGTTCCTGTCTCAATTCGTCGATGTCCACGTTACCGGCTTTCACCGACGTCAGCAGCTCCCTTAGTTTTCTCGTTTCTATCGTGTAAGCCTGCTTGTCTCGTTTGATTTGCGTCTCCACCTCTTTAACATCTGTATCATATTCAACTCTCATTTTACCGATTTCGTCACAAAGCACTTGAATCAAACTCTCGCGTAGCTTATTCCTCAAATTCTCTTCTATATAACCTTCGAACGTATTCAACAGCGACGTCAGTTTACTCTCGAAGCCCGTTTGGAATTCATCCGACGACCCCGAAGATCGTAAATCGGACTTCGAATAGTTGACTGTGATCTCCTCCCTGTCCATGTCCTTCTCACCGTTGGAGCTTTGAAGAGACGCCGTCCCACTCATGAGAGCGGAGTAAAATTTCGTACTGTCGTCTTTCAACATGTTCTGGTACTTCATGAAATCGGATAACTGGGCTTTAATGGTGTCGTGGTCTGAATGTGATCGCTCGGCCGCGATATGCTGTAGGTTTTGTACTTCATTTGTGAGGTGCTCATTGTCGTGTTTGAGGTCGTCTCGCTCGCGAAGTGATCGCTGCAACGATACCGTTAGTTCTTCGATTAGTTGGTCGCGGTGGGTTATAGCCTCTTCCAAGTGCACAAGCTGAAAGGACAGACAAGCTAATATAACATTTATACACATAAGAAGCGGGAATAATAAGCATGTATACACTTGCTTTAAATTCAATCGACATCACTTGATAAACTATAATATGAAATGTATTAAATATAAAAATCTAAATATAACTATCACAAATTGTCAGAAACAAATGTTTATCACCTAAATGACAGTATTTTTTTTAATTTACTATAAGGCCAAGATACAAATTTGAGTGTCAAACTTTACTCGGATTTATTTTTTACACTTTATCAGAGATCCAATAATTAACAATAAGTATTTTTTGTTACTGTTATGTAATACACTACTAGTACTAGTAACTAATTTTCCATGCTTTTATTTAGGTAGTTTAGTAAATACGACAAAGAAGTAGACATGTATTTAAAAAATAATATAGATTGAAGTCAGCAAACAAAACATAAGAATTATATAAAACATGCACTAACTATTAAACATGCTCTAGACATGCAAATAATATTTTAAGACATTTATTTAAAATATATTTTTATTATATTAGTAACAAATAATATAAAAATGAGTGAAATGAATTACAAATACAGTACTTATTTTTTATGCTATATAAAGTGTCAACATATCATGCTATTAATATAAAAATGGCTTCCAAGGTGCAAAGGATTATTAACACTCTGATTTGCCAAACAGTACATCAACACTCGCAAATTTAATAATACCTTTATGTGATATTCTTCACAAATCGTCTTATAATCCGTGCTCAGTGTACTAAAGGACATTGTGTCATCTGGAGCAAAAGATTTAGGTGGTGCTGTCCCCGTACCCTGTTTAATTTGTTCTTTCATCTCATCCTCAACTGTTAATTCTTCAACCAAAACGTCCTGCTCTATCTTATCACTTGCCGAGCTTGCTGAAGGTGTTAAGGATATTTCCGAAACTTCCTTCTTGGGTGATGGTGGTTTATCTTCAAAAACTTCCTCAACTTTGACGCCATCATTCGCAACAACTAGACAAGGAGATAATAAATTGCGAAACAATGGTAATGGCTCAAGATTTGGGCCAATAACAGTACTACCTTCTGGTGGTGGTCCAAATATTATTTTAGCAGCTTGTAAGGGGAATCTCGGGGCAGCTTGCCCCCTTATGTCTAACTTTATTATCTCTTCTGATCCAGAGCTGCATTGTCCTAATGATTGAGGTTCATTATCAATGGATAAATTACATTTTTCTCCAGAATTATTATCATCATTATTTTCACTTGCCTTGTTATTAGTATTGTCATTCAGAGAATCACTATACTCACTTCTTGGAGATTCCACGGGTGTGTCTTGTTTATCTGATAATAGAGATTTACTTTTTTGTGCATCCTTAGAGGTATCGGAAGAGAGAGCGAGTATCACTGGGCTTTCTTCACTTATATGAATATCAGATTGGTTAACATCTAAATTCCAAGAGCTTTGTTGGCTGATTTCTTGCTGATTAGGGCTAGCTACATTCTCTTGGTTTGATAACGGAATGTTTAAAGAATTATGTTTTGATATGTTTGCACTATTTGTTTCTACATTAAGTAAGTTATGAGATTCTGACTGGCCAGGTTCCGACTCAGTAAGTGAGTATTCTACTTTAAATGGTATGTGTTCCGATATCGACTCCGTCCCACTGACATCGTCAGCTTCTTGTGCATTTTTTTCTTCTTGCGTCGCACTCGTCGTTTCAAAGTTTACAGCGTCGTCTTCTAGAGTATCTAATGTGGGGATTTGCTGTGAATGAACGACATCCGGAAGGACATTCTAAAAATATACGAAAATATAAATAAAACTAAAGAATTCCTGTATTGCGAAAGGCAATCCAAAAGAGTAGAAGCGAATGATTGAATTCAATAATAAATATTAAATTATAAATACCCGTAGCAAGGGATAATAAGGTGTGTTTCAAGTATGTACAGAATTATAAATGCGCTACCTTTTCCCATAAAAATATAATTCGCGCTCTTATTAGACGTAACATTTACAGCACTAGACAAATATTATTATATCTTACCTTGATTTCTGACGACTGCGACAAATCTTTTTGACTCTCATCCATAATTTAATAAACTCATATTAATATCGACACTGTAATTCATAAAAGTCAGTATACCTGTCGTCAAGACGACGTTTTTTCAAACAAAATACAACAGTCACAACAGAACAACACAAGCGCCACCGCCATTTAAAAACGGAAGCGTTCCTTTACACTTACAGTTTACCATTTGCAATTTGACTAGAGCTACGCATTAAAAGTTTTACTAAATATATTTAGAATAATACATTAGAATATGACGGAAAAAATAAATGGTATATTAGGAAATTTAATATTATTCAATATTATATTTTATGTTATTAATATTTAATTATTATTTTCGTTCGTCGTAGGCGTTTTCGTTTTTAGTCATGAACAATGCTAAAATAATAATACGAATATTATTTACAATTTATAAAAATAGGTTTTGTTCTATTACCACCATATTTTAAACGACTTGCAATACTTACTTGGTACAATATTGTCTGTTAGTACTTCGTACCATTACTTTCCATAAAACTATTAGAATTTAGATATCATTTTACATCAAGTAGGATCCCAGGTACCCACGAAAGAGTCACTACATTTGTACCCACTTTAATAATTTAAACGTAGCTAGCGTAATATTATCTTAATAATGACTACAAATAAATTATTGTTTTATTTAACGACATTTACGCATCTCTTTTTTATTTATCTTAGATTAATTATTAGGTATACCTAACAGCTAACTTAAAATGATTCGACTGATTTCGTTAATGTCTTTATTTATCCAAGACAATATGTAACCGTAACAGCCTGTGAATGTCCCACTGCTGGGCTAAAGGCCTCCTCTCCTCTTTTTGAGGAGAAGGTTTGGAGCTTATTCCACCACGCTGCTCCAATGCAACCCGTATGGTGGAATACACATGTGGCAGAGGTTCAGTGAAATTAGACACATGCAGGTTTCCTCACGATGTTTTCCTTTACCGTAAAGCACGAGATGAATTATAATCACAAATTAAGCACATGAAAATTAAGTGGTGCTTGCCCGGGGATTGTTAGGTATAGACAGGCATAGTCGATTGTTCTTATATCTTATTAAAGTGCTCCTAACAAGCCATTTACCAAAAACTAACCAAATTAATAGGTTTGCAAACAATGTAGCATGATATTTTGCTAAGACTGGTTAGGAACCAGATAGTAATTATGACGGATCGTGTTACATGTATGGTGCAAAAATGGACCTCCCAGTGTGGTTTACTTCTTACGATTAGTGGTTAAAGTATTAGGTATGCCTTTTGTGTATAAATACATTACATTACCTTTCGACTTTACATCATTTTCGTATAACTACGTGAAATTGAAGACCTCTTACGTTAATAAATTAATATGTATTATAATTGTATAAGTACCAGTTATACAACTACGATTAGAAATTAGTTTCGGCCGTCTCAATACTAAGTCCCCAAACTAGTGACGTAAAGGCTAGTGGGTAGGTATAATAACAACCATTTTAAAAACATGAGCTGCGTGCTACATTTGCGAGCTGACAGTTCAATAATGGAAATATTTTGAGCAAACTGGACGAAACAATTAATATTTCCTAGTTTTTTTTTTAAATCAACCAAATAGACCACCTGATGGTAAGTGGTCACCACCGCCCATAGACATCGGCATTGCAGGAAATGTAAACTTTCGCTTATATCGCCAACGCGCAACCAGCCTTGGGAACTAAGGTGTTATAGGTATCCCTTTTGCCTGTAATTACACTGGCTCACTCACCCTTCAAACCGGAACACATCAATATCAAGTAGTGCTGTTTTGCGTAAGAATATCTGATTAGTGGGTGGTACCTACCCAGACGAGCTTCCACATAGCCCTACCACCAGTAATATAAATGATATTTTAAAATGGTATTGACGGACACTCGCTTAACACTAACGGTGAAAGAAATACACAACTGACGCCTCACGCATAAGTTTTGGTCAACTTGGTCGCAGTTCCACTATGGTGTAGTGCTTCTGTCCTATAAATTTTCATATAAAAAGTATTGGAACGCCTCGCTGCCGTGTAGCTGAACATCGTGGGAAGTTTGGGGCTTAAATAAACTAAACACTGTATGATACAACTTTATTACTATTTACAAAATACACATATTTAAAGAAAAACTTTTTTTACACTTTCGTGTAAACATAATTTCGAAGTTGAAATTTTGAGTTAAATAAAAAACTTCACTAGAGTGGTAAGGTTTTACAAAATAAATGAACAAATTGAAATGTTACTAATCTTACACAAGTCATAATTTCGTCGAGTCTGTAGATTTCTGCTTTTCAATTTCATTCGTTACAGCCAAATAAGCCAGTTTATCATAAATTTGTGCGTACATATAATTGAACCAATTACCAAGGCAATTACAATTTAAATAATCTGATTTTAATGAAGTCATTTAGTATTAGTCTCAAACAAATCCATTCTTGGCTTAACCTATAAATGTTGTTTAGGGGGATAATTAGTCATACAATGCTGTCTTCTTCTTTCGAATGACAGATGAATGATGACAGAAAGAGAGAAATGAGTGTTGAACTAAACACCCGGTATACAACGTTTATAAGTATGGCCGTTAATTTATTCAGTTCTATTAAAAAAAAAACACACACACAAAATAAATCATCATCTTGACCGAGTTAGTAGTTTACGTGATCCTTTTATTGTATATTCTGATTTTGAATTTCCATTTTTAAATACACAGTACCGTTTGTTTCTACAATCATATTGAAGGTACTTTGCAAATATTTATTTTATGGCGGCAGTTCACTTGGCGTGGCGTGTCCACGTATTTGAATTAATTAACCGAACACAAATATTTGATTCATTATAAATATTTTGGCATATATTATATATATTTTAGCATATATTATATAATATTATATTAAGTTAGGCATTTGCGATTTGCTTATAACGTAATTGCGTAATTGTAATATTTGCGATAATTTGGCAACAAAGCGGTACGCTATGCAAACACGATGAACCAAATGAAATACCGTCTTGAGATAAATAAGTATAAATAATGCCATCGTATACTTTAAGTATCGCGACAAATTCAGTATTTTTTTTATTATATTTAGTAAGTTATATTTATATTGAAGGTAATAATGATGCCGTGATGTTTTGCTCTATTTAACGACTTGTCTATGATACCTTCAGTTTTATTGTATAACTCACTAACGCAACAATGAGACCGATAACTATATTTAAGTTCATTTATGAATTTTATTTTGTTAGAATATAACCATAGACCAAGTAAATGGTGCTATTGTATACTCTTAAGAGCTAGTTATAGGAGTTGCCTAATAAGACTTAGCATGTTGTAATAGGATCGCGATTATGAAGGTCTTGCAGAATATCGGCGTGGACCACAATTATTGACAAATCAAATAAACAAATTCATTAAGCGAAAAAAATAGTGCATCGATATATTATTTCGACATTACCTTAATAAGACGACGCATGATAATAAATATGATAATTTTTATTACGATAATAATAGTAATTAATCATATCTGGCACTTTAACGATATATCTTTAATATAATTCTATATTATTATACAATTTAGGTCTCTTATACTCTCTCTTAAGTGATCAATAACAATTAGGTATGTATCAAAAATAATCCGATATTAGCAATCAACACTCAACGTTGAAGAAATTCAATAATTTAGGACAAAATAAACCATTCGTCACACACACATTTATATGAAAAAAAAAGAAATTCAAAATCGAGTAAAAAAAACATTTAAATAAGAATAGTGCAAAAGAAGTTTCGACTTCAAACAAATTATTATTAGTTTTAGTATATAATAACACAATGAACGGGGCAATGAATAAATACACTATACGACATGTGAAATAAAAAAAATAAATTAAGGTTTATTTCTGGCCGCAAAGAGCTCGTCATCGCATGTAACGAAAATAAATTAAAAAAGTACCTATAGAAAAAAAAAAAGTTAACACTCGCAAATAGGTAAGACGTTATGTTATGTTCTTATTCTATATCGTATTACAAAATTCAAAATATTGTCTCAATATAAATAAGGTGCTGTAATATTAGTTAAAACTGTTTTATATATAATATATTATCAACCTTACTAATAAACATTGTATAGTGGGGTGAAGAGATACGCAACGATCTATCTCTTTCTGACATCAGAAATTTGACATTTGAAATAAGAACACATTATTGTATAACAATACAACAATTATCATGTTTATTAGTAAGGTAAAACTATACATAGAATTGACAGTCCTTTCTAATCTCTGACTAATCCAAAATGCATTTCGTGTAAAATATTCTAGTGGAAAACTTTTTTGTTGTCTGTACATCTATATGTCTCTATATAACGATTATTTTTTATAGTCTGACCAAATAAGAAAGTCCTCCTGTCAGTCTTTGACAATATAGCACTGCAAAGCTTGTTGCTATGTTAGCATAACAATGTTAGCTTTTAATGGCTCAACACAAAATAACTTCAATAGGACTCCTTTTTCAGACCAACTCATGGTATAGTACTACAAATGCAAAATGTATAAATGTTTTCAATTATGAAAACAAAAGACAGTAACGATATATTTCAACGAATACATATATGTAACATGGTGTTAGCCTAATAAAGTTTTTTTTTTATAATAGTTATGTTGCCTTTTCTACATGAATGCCATATTTACATATTCTATTAAAAAATCGTGAACCTAGCGGTATTACGACAAACAAATTCTAGCGAATCTATTTCCTATCACAAGCTGCGAGTGTTTATTTTACTGTATATACTAGAAAGAACATCAATTCGTTTTGCGACTATTTCTAAACACTTATAGCGTTTAATGACGTAAGAAAATATTTTTCAAGATAGATCTTTTATAATATAAATTCGAAACTTTTAAGCATATAGATAACTCTAATACAATTTGTCCAAAGGTGCTAAGATAGATAAAATGTAATGGGAAGATAGAGATCGAGAGAGTCGTTTTTATATCGATTTTTGCGTAATTGTTAAAACAGAAAAAAAAACAAAAAATTTATAATTTTCAGAAATATGAACACTAAAAGTGTCTTTTCGTGAAATGTTAAATAAATGACTTCTATGTCATGAGTTCTGTATGGAATACATACGTTTCGTTAATTTTGTACAAATTGTATTAGAAATAATTAATAACTAGTATTAAGACTAGGAGTATAGTTCTTTCTACTTAATATAGATTTACGACGAAATGTTATCTTTTTTTAATCTTCAATTGAGATAGATTGAAATTTTGCCAAATTTAGCTTTTTGCCTACTTTTAATGCACGTGAGAAAGTTTATAAATTATTAATGAAATTTTATTTGAAACATGAATAGTATAAGATATTAAAGGTGAATTGATTTATTTATTTCCTTTATTATATCATAGACAAATATATATTTTTTATTAAAATATTTATGGCATTCAATTGTAAAAATAAAACGATATGAATTAACCTCTCGCTATACGATGACATTGGTACTAATTCGCGAAACGTAAGATTGGATGACTAAGAAATGATTGTATTCTTCCCACATCCATTTTTCACACCAAGGTTATAGTATACACTACAGATAAATTATGAATATAATCAACACTATGCAAGAGCATATCAATACTAAGTTTCTTTAACAATATTACGTTACAAGTCTCTAAGTGTGAACACAATGACGCATCTTGAATATAATTTATGCACATATAATATAACGCATTGTTGATTTGATGTTTGTTTTTCTCAAAATGCATCGTTAAAAAAAATAACATTATTGTATACTTCTATATATGTCTATACTATATATATTCCTTTCGGGTTTTAGCCGAGATCGTGTAATTTTTTTTGCCCGATGTTTTCGTCCTTCGACTGAACAGATTAACAATAAAAAAAAAAAAAATGGGATCGCGGTTAAAACTCGAACATGTAAAATTACTTATTGCCAATTTATTATGATATCTGTGTTACTTTATGCTTAGTGTTCATATAAAGTTTTAATTTAACTCAATCACAATACACAATAGTAAAAAAATACTCTATGAAATTTTATGAAGATCAAGATATATCCCGGATGTACATTGGCGTATTTAAAATAGATATTTAAGTATAATCTATATCATACATGCATACTATGAAGCTGGAGAGATTGTATATATATACATAACTAAACTAGGGAACTACCAAACCAAATAAGAAAGAATAATTTAACATTTATATGTCTTGGGTTTTTTCAACCTACGACCCCTTACTTCAGTCGCAACTAGTTATGACTGGTTTGAATCAACCATAATATATAATAGTTACTAAGAACGAAAAAATATCAGATACCAGTCATATTTATCTGACTGAATGATAAGGTAAAGTAATTATGATTTAAAAAAAGGATAAAATGCCAGCGGACTCGATCTTCATAAATATTCATAGTCTAGTATAAATTAGCAAGCACTTATGATTTTGTTACAGCCATACAGGAACACTGGATGTCTAGCGCAATAATTAACAACTTGTCCCATCGTATTGTCTGCTAAGCCGGAAGTCGTACCCTCAAACCCTGAAAAGGAAATTGTATTTACAATCAATATTAATTTTTATTAATTATAATAATATAAAAATAAAAAAAAAGGTTACTTCTCCATTCTAGATTTTTGGAAACAGATTGAATAAAATTTTATGTGTCACGTTTTATCAGAAATTAAGTTCATAAGCTCACTGATGCTTAGCGATTAATTGTCAATGTATGAGGTAAAATTTTAGTTTAAATTGCCTATTTACTTATCTGCTTTCATGCTAATATTGAAAGGCATTACTTATCTATATATTATTTCAATTTTATAATTAGATGATATCACTTATCAATTTTAATTGATTAACCTTTATATTAATAAAATTATATCATGAAATAAATTATCCATTAAATCAGATTGGGAATCATTGAAGAAATACTAAAATTCACACACAGTTATATTTTGTACGATAACTATATGTAATTAAGATTTGTACATATTTATTTAAGACCTCAATGTAAGCAATTCCATTCTTATGTTTACATAAAAGCAAAGTAACAAACTTCAAATAGCGCACTACCGGGCGAAAAGGACTCTTCTTTTGACGAGAAGGTTTGGAGCTTAATCCGCCACCCTGCTTTGTGTTATGTTGTGGATATGCATGTGGCAGATTTTTATTTGAAAAATGCAAACTTCCTCAAAAGTTCCTTCACCTCAGAGCATGAGGTGAATTTATAAATAAAAAACAAATTAAGTAGATGAAAATTCACATCTTTGATTAAGATTAACATATTCTAAATTTGGAATAAATAAATAGAGAATTCTTACCACTAAACTGTCTCTTATACCCTTCTTCTTCCTGCCCTTATCCCACTATGTGGGGTTGGCACAACATGTTTTTTCCTTCCTCTTCTCTCTGTCACTCGTCATCTCAGCACTTACACCTTTAATACACATATCTTTTCTTACACTATCCATCCACATTTTCTTCGGCCTCCCCCGTCCCCTATATCCATCAACATTCATACTCATCACCTTTTGGTAACATGCCTTTCATCCCTCCTCATCACATGCCCATACCAAGCTAATCTATAACTCTGTCTCTTATACATATTTAAATATTTGTACATATAAATAATAAACTAACCAGCTGGAACACTTAGCATTTTATAGAAGCAACTGACGCAGTCAAGTGGCTGTCGACTCAGCTTTGTCTTCATCCTCCTCCTCCTCTTCCTGGGCCATTAATTGCCGAGCAAGCTGCAACGCCTGGAATCATGGTCAGAAATAACTCATTGTAATGCAAGCAACTAATTTTATATTCAATACATGTCCAAGTTTTTAGTTTAGATTGCAGTTGGATTCTAATACTCAATGAAACTAACTTGTATGGTAATAAGCATGGTCATCGTGTGAAAACACTACCACTTGAAAAGCAAAATTTGAAACAATAAAAATACAAATTACATAAAATATACAAAGTATAATAAAATATTTGATTTCTAGAATTTTTAAAAAGGAGCATGTGAACACAAAAGGATGTGACTTTGCAAGTAAATTTTAGCCTCATATAAAAAACAACACATCTCCACGGGGTAGAGGGAGTGTCGTTTGAAAGGGGGCAACCAACCCATATCAAAAACAACACTTATCAACTCCAAATTCGAGATATGAATTCCTAATGCCAATCCATTTACCTTATTAATTAATGTTTTTTTCCAATTTATTAATTGGATTTTTTTTAAATATGTGTCGTTGTTAAATAATAGACTGGTGGTAGAGCTTTGTGAACACAACAGTAAACAGTATTACTTAGTATTGTTGGGTTCCGGTTTGAAGGGTGAGTGAACCAGTGTAATTACAGGCCCAAGGGACATAACATCATAGTTCCCAAGGTTGGTGGCGCATTGGTGATGTAAGTGATGGTTAACTTTTTTACAATGCCAATGTCTATGGGAGTTGGTGACCACTTATTGTCAGGTGGCCCATTTGCTCGTCTGCCTTTCTATTCTATAAAAAACACTATTTTTTTTTTAGAATTTCAATAAGTTTAGGTATAAATATTCTAGAAATTGTCTTTTATTAAATAATAATCAGCAATCAGTAATTAGTAATAAAACATTAAAATGCAATATGTGCCAACTGATAAAACTGAAGTGTATAAATAATATAGATAACATAGACTGCAAGCAAATTAACATTTTATTAAGCCAATACTTATAACATGAAAATGTTATAAACATGAAAAATATATACATATAAATATTTGGTTATTAATTAGTTTAATTAGTATTTAGAGTAAATAAAATAACTTCAGCCTCTATGACGGAATTGATTATCATATTATAAATGTCCATCAAAATAAATAATATACAAACTAAGCTTAATAATAAAACATTACCTGAAATTCGTTATAATGTATTTTTCTCTTCTTTTCAAACTCGAGCCGTTTTTGCCGTGCCTCCTCAGACTCTTCCTCATCGTCACTGTCACATGCCTCTACACATTTCGGGGGCTTATTCATACTTGCTGCTAGTTTAGCTGCCAAAATGTTTGCATCTAACTCATCGGCTGGCTCCAAGTCACCATCTATAGATTCGGAGTAAGGTGTTTTTGGTTCATCTACTTTCATATGCCCATAATCCTTATTAGGTGGATGAAATGTCTCCATTATATTCAATTCATCAAATCTCTGTTCCTTCGCTCGTTTACTAGTTGACGGCGTCCCATCCTGATTGTCAATACTCCTTGAGGTTTTCAATATGCCCTTTGAGGGCTTCTTCTGCAAATTTTGAGCCATATTTATTTAATTAAACATTATACTTTGCACAATCCTAAACTTCACAAATTTTAAACAATTTTTTACAACTGACAAATGCACCCACTGATTCTATTTAATTCTACCATTTTGACAGATGCCGTCATCTCAGCTAGCATTACAGACTGTACAGTCGATAAAGAATTACAGATTCACAATCAACTGATATATTTTAATTTATAAAATATCTATGTGTATATTAATGTAATTTCATTAAATATTTGTGTGAAGAATATTTTTTAAGCTATTTTTGAAATAAAAACTTTTTTTTTTATAAACATGGGTTAACACAATTTAAATTTGGTGTCCAAGGTATGGTACATTACAATCTGTGTTCACCTGTAAATTGAAGACTAGAGTGTAGTCTTTCAAATGTGACATTAAACTTGTAAATAAACACAATTATATTTTACATAAAATACACAAACAAAAAAAAATATTGAATTATTTATTAATTATTATTTAATGTTTTGATTAATGTAGCTTAATATATTTTAAAATGGTTGAAGATTCCAGCTTAAATTCCAATAAATCAAAGGTTATTATAATAAAAATCAACTTTTTCTTCAACAATATTAATGAGTTTTACCACTTAAATGTATCTATATTACTTTAAGTAAACATTTAAATGGCATTTAAACCTTTTCAGACTAAAACAACTCGTCCAAAAGCAGTGTACTTGTGGACGGAAGCAGACGTTCAGAAGTGGCTACGACGTCATTGTAGTGATTATTACAATTTGTACTGGGAGAGATTTCATGAGGTAACAACAATTTTCCGCACTCCTACACTGGTTATACACAATATTTGACAATTTACTAAGACACAAAATGTATTTTTTTGGACTACTCATATCTTTGACTGGATTCGTTATTGATTGGATTTGTTAGTCTAGTTGTTAACTTATAAAAACTACAGGACCTAATGTCTGATAAAGTAACTACGAACACAGGTGATAGGCTTGGGCTTGCTTTGTAAAGCATACAAATCCAAAAGCTTTGAAGAGTAATGCTAGGGCAGACAAATTAGTTTTGCAAAATTGTAATTGTATTTTTTTTGTTACAGCATGATATAACAGGTAGAGCATTGGTCCGCATAAATGACAATACATTACTTAGAATGGGAATAACTAACAAAGAACATAGGGAAGCAATTTGGAGGGAGATTCTGAAACTACGACTGAAGACTGACATTGTTGAAATAAGGGATTTGGAGAGACGGCATTATTACTTTAACTATGATTTGTGACTAAAGTAAACCAATATTCAAATTGAGAAATAAACTTGAGTCACAATATTTTTGTGAAAGAATAGAAAAGTGGAATAATACTTCAAAAGTATCTTGTATCTATCCTAATATGATTAATTAGTGCCTTTAAAAATAATGCTTTTTTATTAATTACTTAGTTATAATTGAAGTAAATATTGTAAGTAATATATATATTAATATAAAGTATTTATATACACAATTATCCACAAAATATGTATAAAGAAAACTATGATGTTGTTTTATTTACTCAGTACAAATATTTATCAAAATGCATATTTTTAATAATTTAAAACTATGTATGTATTTTTTATTACTACTTATTTTTAAATAAAAATATAATTTTAACTATTTGGTCTTCATTTTAAACTCTTTTTTTTATAAATATTACATAGACCTGTCATTTTTAATTGCGTCACAGTGAAATAGAAGAGTAATTTGTTTACTATCTCTATTTCTTTCTTCTTTATATAATTCCAGTTTTTGCCCAGCAGTGGAAAGTGTAGGATTCAAAACATCCGCACTAAAGGTCACATCACATCACATCATACTGGATTTGTATGTAGTTAGTGACATATTAAAAATTTACGTAATTTTTCAAAGTATAATTTGAATCGTAAATACATGAAAAAAGAACATTATTACATTGCTCAAGAACTCAATTGTTTATTTGACAGAAATACAGTTTTATTAAATATTATATTTTCGTCGTCGTCGTCGATATATCTATCGACTTAGAAAATTACCCGGAAATTGAGACGAGACACTCAAATCCAATTACTCATAGAGAAACTAAGAAACACCGCCTTGAAGTATATTGGTTCTTATTACGCATTTACTCATAAGTTGCACAACGTAAACGTAAAACTTGAAAGAATATACCGGCTTTGAGTAATTTTGCTACTTAACCTTGAAAGGATTATGGTAATCATTGATGTAAGACACTATAGGGCTTCATGTTCCTTGTCTTTATATAGCATTATTTTTCTATGTAATAATTCACTTATACAGTAACTGTTGTTCCAACAAGATCTTATACAGATTACAATAAAAAATAAAAAAGTACGCACGCAGCGTATAACGGCGATCAAACAGACGGTAATTGTTTTAAAAGTAATATATATTTAATTTACTCGGATAACCTTGCCTAGGGTGTGATGTCAAGTTCAGGTGAGTGTTGTTTTTTCGACTTTAAAATAAAGCAAAAATGGAGACTGTTATCAATTCGGCATTTTTTTTTGTATGTTTGGCAATATTTTTAGGAGGTAGTACATGCTTTTTAAATTGCATAAATAAGTGGTATTTTTCGAGGTTGGTCTTCTAATTTTCTTTGAATTATTAAAGTTGAAAAGACTACATTAATTAAATGTTGTGATAAAGCTATTTTTAAATAAAGAACGTCAAATATCTAATACGGTGGCACAGTGTATTTTTTTTTATTAATTGCATTTTTTTCAATTGGACTTTGCTTTTGTGAATTTTTTTATTTGACACTACTCAACCAGACAATATGGCGCGGAATATAAAATTTATCGTGTAGTGCGTGTGTGTGTATATTATGGTGAGTTCTATGCGCCCATGCCTGTGCCACGTTTGAAGCTACGTTTAAGTCTTTTGACATTTACGGGTAGTTTTGCAATTTTTTAATGATATCTCCGACTACATTGAAAAATATATTAAATATAATTAATTGATATGTTTCCTGTTAAATAAGGACATGTATGTTCAAAAAAGCCATCAAATCACCTTTAATCTCATTACTCGCTATAAAAATGTAGAAACTATAAATGTTTATCGAACATTTTAGTGTCGTTAATTGTTTTGTTTTCTGTTAGATACCTACGTGGCATTCGTCGATCTCATTGTTGTGCTAATAATGTTTTGTCTTGGTTCAAGTGAGTACTTGTTAGAGGATTTACTTCGTAATTCCGTTAATTATTTCATAATTTACTACAACGTTTACTTATTAGTAACTCCGGCACCAAGTTCTTACTCAGTTGAACTGACTGTTATTTCTTTCTTAACTTCTTACTATCTTGTTAAGCTAACAGGTTCAGCTTTATTTTAGGTAGAGCGAGATTGTCTGAGATGTAAGAATTAAAAAACCATATAAATGATCTATTTGTACATCTTTGGATGTGTGAATCTTTTTGTCACCATATTCTAAAAATAATTCCGTACTAAATTGGCCTTGAGCTACGCCTCAGATATCTATGGTTGTCTCTTACCGATTAACGTTTAAAGCTCTTTTACTCTACCCCTTACTCAAGGGTAAGAGGCCCAGGAAAAGGCGCTGAGTGAGCAGCGTATTTATTTTAATATTATTTATAGATAGGTCATTTCATTGAAACTAAAAGAAAGTAATATGACGAATCAGATTATTCGAGCAGCTATTGGAATTTCGGTATGCACGTATCAGTGAAATTAAATAAGCTCCAAAACCTTCTCCTCAAAAAGGGAGAGGAGGCCTTTAGCCCAGCAGTGGGACATTCACAGGCTGTTACGGTATCAGTGAAATTAAAGTATCAAGATATGCGTCAATGCGCATTTCTCTTTCGACTTGCGCCACCCATGAGACCCAGTGGATATCTAGTTAGTCGCGCTGAGCAGACGATCCAAAATAGCCATTTAATGACCCTCCTTTGTTTATTATTCTTCCTGCCGTCCGCCCGATGGAGGGGTTTATTATGGGACGACCGGGACGTCGGGATAAATATAATGTCAGGTCAGATAACGAAATTTTTACGTCGAATTTAACATTCACACAAATTTAGCATTCGATATTAGAACACTGTATAAAAAAAAAAAACAATAAAATTATTGAAAATCATAATACTATTTGGTTATTGCTTGTCAGAAAGATATTAAATGACTTAATTAATATGAAGAAGTTTGTAATTTGTTTTTATTGTTACATCTAAATCTATTTAAAGTATAAATTAAATAATATTGTATTGTATAAATGACGTTTTATAACTTATTTGTTGGCAATAAATATGTAGGCAAATGCTACCATTAATTAATCATCTCTTAGGAATAGAAAAAAGCGTAATTTTAGCCATAAATGTAACACTGAATTTATATATTTTCAATATTTGTAATTGATTATTTCTTCGAAATACCCGAAGGGCGATTAGAATGAAAATATAATAAATTATTGCTATATTTCACGTAAAATAGACGTTAATTGCACCTTCGTGAAATTATTTGGTGTAAAGGAGCTGATTTGTTTGTCGGCCCATTATTCAATGCTTGTTTATACGTATTCTACCGATAGGTACTGAAACGGTAGACTATTCTGTATAAACAAACTCTAAAAGTCCCGACGGTACGCGATCGAGAAATATAAGAAATTATATGAATCATTGTATGGTTGTAAAACATTATTAATTGTAATATAACATTTAAACGATTCATTCATCAATCAACAGCGTGAGTGGGTTTTCGATATTTCACGTGTGAGCGACGACGCGAGTCCTCACGGAATAGCGCTGCTGGATTTAAGTTTTGTCATAAATTTTAGAAATTTACAACTTTAAGGATTGATGATTTTAGCAACCAATTATTTGAGAGTCGAAATCGAAAATGACCGTTTCGTTGGCATTATAACGAGTACTGAGAACTGAGAGGCATGAGCGGCGAATTTCTTAAGACATTTAAACCAATTGGCATGTTCCTGTTGCCAAACTCCAAGAAATGTCTCGCAAATTGCAATCACGTATGGTTATTGTGAAATTTACGCGGCACGAGTCGGCCAGCTTTTTGGATGTTTAACTTTATTGTGTCAAGTCCCCAGTTCGGCATAGTTATCCGTTGTGCGCGGGATTCGGTCGTGCGCGCCATCTTTAAAACTATACCGCCTTTCTTTTCGCGGTCATTTGTTTTTTTTTTTTTAATTAAGTGCTTGCCATAATATAGTGTTTTAAAAAAAATTATATATAGTATTTTAATAACAGTTAGTGTACTTTACGGATTGTGCAAATAGTTTGTTTAAGGTTTGTTTAGTGTGCTTTTAATTTTATTAATTTTCAATTGCATTATTTAATACGGAATTAATTATATTCCAAAGAAGTAAAGTCATAATTACATAATATATAGTTATCTTACGTTCCAAATATACTTCTTAAAACTTAAATTATTACTTTATGTTTATACATTTTTATCCAAAAGTTCAACAAGAGAATTTATTTATTCTAAATATACAAATGTAATAAATAAATACTTAGTTAAGTATATATTTTTAAGAGTGACAAAAAAGTTATGTTAGTGAGGATTACATCTTTCTAGCCTCCGACGGATATACGATCAAATAAACATAGTACTTAATGTGGCGTTTAATGGCTTTCGATTGATTGTAAATACATCGTAACAAAAGTTTATTAAGCAAATCAATTTAGATCTCGGAAACCATACTTTGGAAGAAAAAAAAAAACAATATTTTGATTACCTTTAATAATATCCACTTCAGCTGTAACCTATGTACAGTCAGCATAAATGTATTAATCTACACCTATGAGGCATAATGAAATTAGATTATGAAAACTACTAGTAATATAAGTTTTTGCATTATTTTTCATTTAATGTTTTTACAATATCAATTGAAATTATAAACTGTAATATAAAAAAGGATATTGAATTAATCATTCTATATTTTTTAATGTATTATTATATATATGTTCATATGCGAAATGTACAGTATTAAACGCGTTCAACTGTTACGCCATGAGGATGCCAAGTCGATTGCAGATCGGACGCATTCTTGATTTATTGACAGATGATGCGTGCAACAAACGCTTAACTCGGGGCATATACACACTTTAAAATCGATTTATTGTTTTTCGACATTTTTTTGGATATGTTATTTTATTTATTTTGATTTAAACGAAGTTCAAGTTATTATATTCAATACTAGCTGTTCTGATTCACCCCCGTTAAATAGGGGTTATATCATGATACAGTTTGTTATATTGATTAACAAATATAAACCTAAAAAAAATAGTAAAAATATTATCTGTAAAACAATATGCATATATCCTATATTAAAATGATGATAATATTCAATATTATACGGATCATAATTTCTTCAAAAAATAATAATAATTTATTACCATAATGTAGCTTTCTTCAAGGTGATTATGGATTATATATTGCGTAAGAAAAATAAAATATATATAATATTAAGACATACATTTTCTTTTTGCAAACGGTACATAACCTACGGCATTCGTCCAGACAGTTGAGTTTGAGTGCACAACGGACGCATGTCTTACGATTTATGATCATCGTCTAGTAGCTAAAGCCGGGATTACAACAACAAACCATACGCGATTATAACATCGATCAAATTAAATTAAATAAAGCATATATTTTCTTGTAGACTGTACTACCCTGCAACAGGCTTTTGTTGCCAAGAGATTGCATCGCAGACGAACGTCTTGCGATTTATGATTATCCTCGACTCGTGTCATTAGAGTGCAGATTTCAACATCACCGAACAATCGAACGTCCATAAGACAACATAGAGAATAAATAAAACAAACATTGTTATGTCAGTGTATAGTGAGGATAGAAACAGAGCTCACAGCGCGGCAGACAATGTAATGCAGTAGAACAAAAATAATACTCGCTTCAAATCGATAATAAGAAATTCTTCGACCTTGAAATACTTATTAAGTATTTTTTTCTAAAATTTTGCTTTAAATCAGAATACAATTGAACACTGCAATCTTATTAACTCTTATACTTTTATTAATACATTCTAGTTTTCCCCATCGACGACCCACGCAACAGTCGCCGAAAAAACGAATTAAAAAGTTTATTTCTCTGATCTCTGTTCTAAATAGATCAACGAAAAAGAATTAAATTAAAATTATAGATTTAGATATGTATATATTTTTTTATTAATATAATTAGAAAAGTATAATATTTTTTTCTGGCGTGTATCTAAGCTATTTGAGCGCAAAATATTCCGCCAATGTCACAAAATAAATATAGTATAACAAAAAGTCGATTATTATTATTATTATATAATTATTAATCTTGGTAAATTGACGCGACTCACTAACGTTCCTAATTAACTATAACATTCTTATGTGTATTAGGAGTAAATACATCGTTTACAACTTACAACCCACATGAGATATATATTTTTTCATATATATATATATATATATATATATATATATTATATGTTGAGTATATATATATATATATATATATATATATATATATATATATATATATATATATATATGTTCAATGTTGATTGGGTTCTGTGTAAGCTAATCTATTAGGTGAACTAACGAATTGATTTGCATGTAAAACGCGCGTACAGTGTAAACGTTTGTGTAAACACTGGTTTATTCTATTTGAGTGACAGATTGCTGGGCTTTCAGACTCGCAGACCCTCCGGCGAGCTTTTGTGACGGATTTGAATAATTCATTTCATTTTGCAAATGATACATTACTAAGAATTTGGATAATTGTGAAAAGTTTATTAAATTACTTTAATATACGAAAATTAAATTAACTATCTCCGAAATTATAATTTTAGTTTTTATGAAGAACTGTTATTATTACTTTAATAAAATAAAATAAAACTATAAAACTAAGATGGAGTTGTGTTCAAGGTTGTTTTAAGTGCACGATTATGTACGTTATACCAATATTCAATTTAAGATAATCCAATTAACATTTTCATTTGCAAGCCCATGACTCTGGGTAGATACCACCCAATTTTAAATTATCTGTTCCGTGTTTAAGGGTGAGTAGGTGGTAATAACAAGAACAATGGACACAAAATAGTTAAGTACGTTAATTACAGGCACAAGGGACATAACATCTTAGTTCCCAAGGTTGGTGGCGCATTGGTGATATAAGGAATAGTTAATAGACCACTTACCATCAGGTGGCCCATATGCTCGTCCGCCTTACTATTCTATAAAAAAAAAATGTTCTTTCGCTGAGTTTAATGTTTCAAGAAAAATTCCTATCAAGAAGAACACTACGAAGATAAAGTGTTGACGGATAATTTAAATACGTTTCTACGTATTTTAAAATTATTTTTTCACGATATTATTTCAGTCTTTACTTCACGATATTATTATATACTTCTTTTTTCACAATATTATTTTAAAGTCATGAAATTCTAATGACTTTAAAACTAAATCAAATAAATTTACTTACATATTGTTAGAAAATGTCTAAGTAGTAAAAAAAAAAAATATCTATGGGATCATCTTATTCTTTGATTAGTATCATATTAGTATCTATTTAATTTTTCAGTACGGTAGAAGGCTATGTACTAGTATGCGTAGGGCCTACTCTTACAGTAATTAATGTGTATATATATTGTATTAAGTAATACGAGGGACTTACTTTTTACTGATAATATGACACTTGTGCCAGAACGGTTATACAATAGGTATATATAATGATGTTTACGAAATAAGAACTTATATTTTTAAGTTTAAAATAATTGTATGTGCATCAAAATTAGAATATTTAAAGCATAGGTACTTGAGCTATTTACATTTAAGAAACAAATATCAGTAGAAAAGCAATAAATATCTTGAATTTTTCTAATGCTGTATTTTTTTCACATGTTTAAAATGTTCAAAGCACGACGCTTAGTTTTGTTTAGTGTAGTCGTAAAAATGGTGTATAATTTAAAATTCATAACAAACTGTTGCTTCATAGTGGCTTTTAAGTTCGTGATATAATAATATAATATATTACAAAGTTTCGTTTGTATCTTGTCTCGTTATCTCATAATGAAATCTTCAGACTTATTTAAAACAATTTCGAGTAACATCAGAGGACGTGTAGTATTTTACGAGGGAATAAAACATACAAACTGTTTACTTTATACATTTTCTCAGTATTATTCAGACGTTTTAAGTCTATCGCTGGATAATCGTTTTTTATAGCAACATACATAATATTTTTTATATTTCACTTTAACTCAAGTTTCTGTAAAATTATATTATCAAGAACTATCCTTCACTAGAATAGAACTACTATGGGAAACGAATGCTTTACTTATATTATTTTCTTTTAAATTAATTCAATAATAACACTTAACAACAGTCGATATGATACTTTATCCCGTACAGATTATGGAGGAATTGAAGAAGAACATAATAGTTTACAGTCAAGAGACAAGTCGTATACAACTTCAATAACCGCTTTTGGGAAATAAGGAAAGAGCTATTTTCTATTTTTTTCTATATTATATTAATGTGATGTTTGGAACTTTAGTACTTAGGTATAGTCACGTCTATATAGTTTGTATATATGCGTGAATATTCGCCTTCTATATGCAAAATTACATTGATATCGACTCGAAAACTGATTTCGTCAATCAAAATTACATAGAAACATTAAATTCAGATCCAACTTTGAAATCCTAGTCACCCTGCCTAATGTAAATTTAATAACTGCAAGACTATTCCATTAACACTGTCTCAAAATGAGTTTAAATTACTAGACGAGAGTGTGAGCAGAAACAATCACACCAAGACATTTTTTTTAAAGAAATTCAATCGCACAGCTCAAGCTACTAGAATTTTGACGTCATTGTTCCTAACACTTAATCGAGTCATGCTCATCTTACCAAAGCTGTGGATGAATCAGGGAATATTCGTTGAAAAATTAAAACGTGCAAGTTCTTATTAAACAAGGATTTATTTCAAAACATTATACTCACATCCGGGACTTGAGACGCATCGTTCGTTTTAGTCAAAATAATTGATGGACTGCGCCCACTTAGATCTAATTTGATGTCGTAACGATGTATACTTACATCATGTTTTTAATTTAAAAATTCCTAATAATAGCTTTACGATATTTAATTATTATACATTAATTCAAATGTATCACACATATACAAAAAATATATTTGTAACTTTACGCTAAAAGATTATATGTTACGGCTTACATCAACAAAATCTTATAAATATTTACATTCTATTTACCAAATAGCGTACAATTAAATAAAAATTATCTGGCCACCTGCACCTATATAGATTCATTTAGAAAGCTTCCATGGCCTATGTAACAGCCTATAAATGTCACGCTCTTGTCAAAGACCCCTTGAGAAGGTTTGGAACTTATTCAACCACGCCGCACCAATGCAAATACACATGTGGGTGTAGGCAAAATTTTATTCGATACATTCAGGGTTTCTTTGATGAATTATAAATACAAATTAGCCACATTAAAGTCCAGTAATAGTATAGTATCGACTTAGTGCTGCCTCTGCAAGGCCGGGGTGGGTCGCTTGTTTGCTGTAAACACGGACTATTGAAGAGTCAGGATTAATTCAGCACTTCGGTCTATTTCCAAATATCTTAATAGATCTCGCGTAATCTTAGGAATATGTTATCGTAGCTTAGTAACACAGATAATTCAAATCAAATTCTGCTTTGAATAGTTGCCAATATGTAAATAAACCGATCTGTTCCAAAATATGGCACAACTGCGGCCATTTTGGAGACGTCAAAACAATTGATGGTTAGAACGAATGCGTCACGTATCTATAAAAACTAAACGCGTTTACTATTTTTAAAAACAGTCACTATTTGATTACTTTTATTATATTTTATTCAGCAAGGCTTTGTTAATCACTATAATAATATAATAAAAGTATTTACATTTCGGTACATATTTATAAATTAAATAAAAATATTACCACATGTTCGTAAAGACAACTGCGATTGTAATATTATGCTGATGTAGCGAACCGTTTATTTGTAACATTAAAACTATCTACGGATCTTAGGTTAAAGTACTAAAAATAGTTTTTGTAATTATGTATTATGTTGAAGTCGAGATGGCCTAGTGGTAAGAACGCGTGAATCATAACTGATGATCGTGGGTTGAAACCTGGGCAAGCACCACTGAATTTTCATGTGTTTAATTTGTAATTATAATTCATCTCGTCCTGTACGGTGAAGGAAAACATCGTGAGGAAATCTGCGTGTGTCGAATTTCACTGAAATTCTGCCCCATGTGTATTCCACTCCCATTGGAGCAGCGTGGAGGAATAAGCTCCAAACCTTCTCCTCAAAAAGGGAGAGGAAGCCTTAGCCCAGCAGTGGGACATTCACAGGCTGTTACTGTAATTATGTAAGACTAATATTATTATTTTAATAGATAAGCTTATTTTTTATGAAAAAAAATAACCGTGTAGATGTTAAAGTTTATTACACACAAATAAATCTATTGAAGTTAGTCACATTGATAAGGAGGTAGCTAAATAAATTCAGTAAATACGATGCCCGTAGAACTAAAATAAAACGTCGTTTATTATATATATTTTACGTTGAGTTCTTCCTCGTTCGACTACTAGTATGTTTTTGTATAGACTGTTCCTTAATTTAGTAACAGGTCTTATAAAATGCAATATATATATTTATAGTTAAAAATGGAGTCTTAATCTTATTTTACTTTTCCTGCTCGTCTTATAACATCATTTAACATCATTATTTATCATATCATCGGTCGTAGTAGTTTAAAGTTTCTATGATATTATTAATACTTATACAAATAAATATACTACATTTTTGTCAAAGTATTTAGTTTCGTTCTCTTTAAAATACATTTACAATCAATTCAGATAATTTAGAAAAAAAAAACCATAACCCATAAGGTGACAAGAAAACATCTTCAATATTTTACTTTATATATATGAATAAATATTTCGTTACGTTACATTTCCAAGAAAAACCATGTCACGCGTGAGTTGAAAAATTAGATTTACAAATTATTAGACGGGCCGTGCACACAAATTTGCTTCCAACGCAATTCTTCATCTCGTGTTTCATAACGTTTTACAAACGGTGGCACAGATTTTTAAAGCGTCGCTGGCGCCATGTTTAATTAAAATTCTGGGTGAGATACTGGGAGAGATAGATTGTGCACGCTAACAAAAGCGAGCCGACAGCTTAAATTAAAATATCTTAATAAGAAAATTTAGTTGCATTATGTAAAATTTTTATCTGTAAAAGTTGCCACGGATTCTAACTGATATATAAATATAAGCACGTTTTAATCTTTGACATAGCTTTATAATAAAAAAATAGCTATCTTGAACGCATTCTTCAATTATATTAAATTCTATAGTTCTATAAATAGCTTATACGAGTATATCTAATCCTACAATGGAACATTAATGAAAACAATAAATACATTTAAATATAAATTAGAACTATTGATTATACCAAACAGTGTGTGTTATGCGTGAGTGTGTGTACTTGTTTATTTGTGTTCGAATCATATAACTTATGATTAAAATTAAATGTATAATATAAAATTGTAAGCAAGCAGACACTTAACTAACTTAAATAGTTTTCATTATCTTCTTAATTTTCGTTACGAAGAAAATGTGGTAATTTTTCGTACAGTTAATATATATTTTGGCATGTCGTATACAAATATGTCACCATTAATTATATGCCATAGTATGGAGTTTGTGTTTGGATAAAAGTAATGCTGGCGGGCACACAGTGCGTTCTTTTCTTCACTTTGAAGTTAGATTAAAATAGAGTTTTGTTTCAGATCCGAACGGCGATCCATCATGAACAAAAAGTCCCACAAAAAAAAGGTTGGTATCAAGAATGTGTACATGAAACAAAGGAAGCAGTGTTAACGTTTCAGTATTTGTTTCCCGTATTACCAGTATAGACCAAATAGACATAAACAGAATAGCACAGAAATCGATGAAAGTTTTTTTCAAGTTTACAGTTTTTTTTTAAACATTTTCGATAGAATATATTAATATTATAAATAAGATCAGATAAGGCTTTTAATGACTTATATAGACGAAGTATAGCAGCTGTTGAGTCTAGAAGGATAAAACTTTGTGCGGGGGGTATTTTTTTAATACACAATTATTTTAATACAATAATTAGTGTAGGTACAATTAGATAATTAGGATTATAGGATAATTAAAAACATCCGTAATAGTATATAATAAGAAACGATGTGTTTTTTTCTTTACTCGACAATACTTCCTCGCAGAGTCAGCTGGCAAATAAAGGGCAAATTCAGAGCCAGTTATCCAAAACTCTAACATATATGGAAAGTCGGAAGGTTCCTGAGATGTTGCCGATAGGAATTCCAATCATGCCAGACACACGACAACTAATAAAAATAAAGTAATAACAAGCTATTTAAAATAATCCATCCGTAACGATTTAAGCAATCCATGAGCCAGCAGCTACTGGCATGTTGGCTCCTCTTGGCGTCATAAGGTGTTGGCACTGCAGACTATTTCAATTCTTGATTGATTGCTTTCTCTCAAATGAGGTCGCAGTGCAACTTTTTAACGTCTATTTATGTTTATCGCATTGCTATTCAGAAGTACCTACCTATTGTTTTTAATTAGCAATCATTTACAAAGTTGCCTTTAAGCCTATAATGGGTTCTGTAGTTAAATGTCATTAGCAGTTCAAATTTATTTTGTTCTTTACAACGAGTTTCCCTTAACCCTCAGATAAGTCGCTAATATACCTTCAATTAAGTAGATACGCTATTTTTGTTTCATAATATGATGGTGTTCTCGATCGATGTCGGCCACGGTGGCCGTTCTCACGTGAGACTAGCTAACTACGCGAGATTGTAGTGAGAAAAACACAATCACTTTTTCATTGACCTAACTCAGGACTAATAGGTCTTGATTACAGTACAGTAACAGTAACAGCACGTGAATATCCCACTGTTGGGCCAAGGCCTCCTCTACCTTTTGGGGAAAAGGCTTGGCTTCCACGCTACGCTGCTCCAATGCGGGTTGGTAGAATACACATGTGGCAGAATTTCAATGAAATTAGACACATGTGTATTCATAGGTTTCCTCACGATAATTTTCTTCACCGTCAAGCACGAGATGAATTATAAATACAAATTAAGCACATGAACATTTAGTGGTGTTTGCCCGGGTTTGATCCCACGATCATTGGTTAAGAATCACGTGTTCTAACCATTAGGCCATCTCGGCTTCATAGAGGTCATGATAACTCGACTTTAAAAAAAGGAGAATGTACATATATTTTTTTTTTAATAAATAGCCAAATTGACAACTTAATTAGGCTTTACTTTTCAGTGTTTACTAGCTTTTATTTTTCTCATTTCTTTTTACCTCGAGGTAAAATATGTAAATTTTTGTGTGTCAGTCTGTAGAATTGTAGCTCAAACGAATTGAAAGATTTTGATACGATTTTATCTGTTTTAAACCTGATGTGGTCAAGACGGTTCAAAGATATAAATTATGATCATCTTCAGCTCATTTTCTACGTGACAAAACTTTCACAGGTCCGATTGATTTGAAATTGCGGTACCTCGACGCGACGATGCTTTCAATAAAAATTGTTCTAGAAAAAATCAATAGCTTCAGAATCCAGAAAATGAGTATTAGTCCTTTATTATGAATATTTAGAGGTTTTAATTACATTTAGTGTGATTATTGAGAATTTGAAATGGCAAGTTCATCTATTTCTAGTTGGCAAGGTTTTTGGCAAACGCGAAAGCGCGGCTAATTTGCGTAAAATTACACTGCAAAAGTGTCCAGAATACTAAATTAATTTTACAATGTTCATTAAATATTGCTCAATGATTCCACATTAGAGCATTTCTATTTTCTGTATGTTGTAAATAGTGTAGTAATATTTAAAATTTTATCGTCTTTTTTTGTAATATTTCGTGTTTTGAAAAAGTATTATATTTAAATCAATACGTAAAATTTTCCCCTGATTGTTAGAGCGGGAAAAAGCTTAATCTCCCTTTATGACAGATGTAGTTTTTCTCGCGATTCAGGTATTTGTTTTCAACAGATAATTAATACTTGACGAACTGGTGCTTTACTTAACATTTGATAAAACGTCCGAATGTTTTAGTGCCTGTGTCACCTCGATTATTAAGCAATACTAGTTTTCGAACATTGTCATTATTGATAATTAGATAAAACCATATGTGAATTTAAATGTGTTGATATTCGAACTTCTATCAACTCTTCTAAATGGTAACGATGAAAGATAATGTTCAAAGCTTCTGTTTTTATTTATTTTTCTAATGCTAGTCTAAAGATAGCAATTAAAAAAAAAATAGGCAGAAACTGTTTTGTCTTTGCTTATTTATATAAAGAATTTAAGACTTACATATGTATGTATTAATTCGTATGAAGTACTATTAAACAATAATAGCATGGCGCAATCTAACTGCTTGTATTTGTACGCTGTGTCGCTGTGTTGTTTATGTTTATTTAAAATTCGATAAAAATGGATTGTCTTGTGCGTTAAACGGCTTTACAAAATCAAACAGTAAAAAGATCGATCAGTTGGAAAACATGAGTTACTTATAAACTCACGGTAATGGAGACAAAGCGACGACAATTTGTCGAGCTGACAGACGATCGACGCGACGTCATGTCTTACATAGACGTACGGGAGTCGCGCCAATATTCCTGTAACATTCATGTGCGTATACTATTATCTAATAATTCCGCTCTTATAAACATAAATATAAGGTTATATTCGAAGGTTACAACTATACAAACATATCAGATTGAATAGAGTAGAGTCGTACGTCGAACCTCCTCGACGATACCTCTATGTAACGACATATCCTATTATATTTTATTCTCCTATTTATTATTTCTTATTCTCCTCTCTCCTTGTCACTTGATAATACCTTCTCGTCTTTTCCTAAAAACTTTAATGTAGTTCACATAAACGCTCAAAGCATCCCTGCTCATTATTCCGACCTTATATCCTCTTTTGATAACTCCAACATACACGCTATCCTTGTTTCCGAGACTTTCCTCAAACCCTCCTTGCCTTCTTCCTGCTTCTCTCTGCCCAACTTTCATCTCATTCGAAATGATCGAGTGGGTAAGGGAGGTGGAGGCGTGGCAATTTATATCCGAAACCACATTCCTTTTACAATACTCGATATGTCTGACCCGCAATATTCTGAATCTGCAGAGCACATTTTCATTGAAGTTCTGTTTGGCCGTGTTAAGTTACTTTTAGGTGTTTTTTACTGTCCGTCTCTTCACATTGATTACTTTAATTCCTTCGAACAACTATTAGAGCTTCATGCGGCTAATATAGAACATTCAATTATTATGGGTGACTTTAACACATGTCTCATTAGAAATGATGCACGTGCAAAACGTTTGTTAAATATTGTCAACAGTTCTAATCTTAACGTTCTCCCTTCGAGAGCAACTCATTATTTCCCCGGCTGTTCACCATCTCAGTTGGATCTTAGCATTGTTGCATCCTTGGAGCATGTAGAATGTCATGGACAATTTCCCGCAGAGGCCTTTTCTTACCATGATCTAATACATTTATCGTATAAAATTCGACCTCCTAAGATTAGGCCTACTGTGGTAATGCGTCGCAGTTTTAAGGATTTTAACAATGATGCGTTTATGAGTGAGCTTAGCCAAATTGACTGGGATCCTGTATTTAGAGCTGAAACGACTGACGACAAGTTAGACATCTTTAATTCGCTCCTAACTCAACTTTTTGATAAATACGCTCCTTTACGTCCCATCAAATTGAAAAATCTTCCTGCTCCTTGGCTAACCAATGAAATTAGAACGTTGATGACTAAGCGTAATAGAGCCAAATTTAAATACAAACATAACCCCAGTACTGAAAATTTGATTAAATACAAGCGCTTGCGTAACCGTTGCAGCAGGATTTGCCGGGATGCGCAACGACTTTATATCCACAATACAATTAAGAACAGTAATTCTTCTCAGACATGGAAATTTCTACAGTCGCTCGGTATCGGACGTCAACCTTGCCCTATCAATCCAAACCTTGATCTCAATGCTCTGAACGGATTTTTTGCTACTACTATCCCAATGGATAGCAAGGAAAAAATAAAAACGCTTAGTATTCTTCGCTCTCTACCTATTCCTAACAACCCTCCTTTTCAGTTTTCGACAATGGCGCTATGTGATATTAGGGCTCATATTCTGGCTATCAAGTCTAACGCAATGGGTAGTGACGGAATCAACCGCAGAATGCTTCTCCTAATTCTTGACCAAATCTTACCTGTCATTTCTCACATCTTTAACTCCTCCCTCTCTTCCGGTCAGTTCCCAAGAGCATGGCGTATTGCTCACATCCTTCCAATTCCTAAAAATAAAAATCCAGTATCCTTTTCCCATTATCGTCCTATATCGATCCTTCCCTTCTTGTCGAAAGTATTGGAACGTATTGTGCACCGCCAGCTAAACGACTACATTTTAAAGTACAACATCCTCTCCAAATATCAATCTGGCTTTCGTATGGGTCACAGCACAGTTACCGCTCTGGTAAAAGTATGTGATGACTTACGTTCCAATATGGACAACAAGCAGCTGAGCATCCTTACATTGCTGGACTTTAGCAATGCATTCAATGCGGTTGATTTCGAGCTCCTGCTGGCTGTCCTCCAGTCCATCAATGTTGCTACGGACGTTTCTGACTGGTTTCGTAGTTACTTGTTTGGTCGTCGGCAAAGTGTACACATTAACAACCAATCTTCTTCCTATCTCCCTCTCACAACTGGTGTACCGCAAGGTAGTGTCCTTTCACCTCTCCTGTTTTCTATTTTCATTAATACCATCCCAAAAATCCTTTCATCCTCTTTCCATCTCTATGCCGACGATCTGCAGGTCTATGTCACTTGTACAGCACATGATATTGATGATGCCATCGCAAGACTCAATCAGGACCTGCTTAATATCTCCAATTGGTGCAAGGCGTATGGACTCCATGTCAATCCTGCCAAGTCCCAAGCCATTATAATCGGTAGCACCTTTCAACTCTCCAAACTTAATCGTAGTAAATTACCTGCTGTTCTTTACGACAATGTTTCCTTAACCCTCTGTTCCCATGTAAAAAACCTTGGTCTCCTTATTGATAGTAACCTCTCCTGGTCCGTGCAAGTTGCAGAAGTGAGTAGAAAGATTTTTGCCACTATTAGCTCTTTTAAACGTTTGAAGCACCTATTACCGGTTAAAACTAAAATTTGCCTGGCTCAATCACTACTGCTCCCAATACTGGACTACGCTGATTGTAGTTATACAGACCTAACAGAAGAACAGCTAAACAAGCTTGAACGACTACAAAACGTCTGTATCAAATTTATTTTTGCGCTACGTAAATTCGATCATGTCAGCGAATACCGTGACCAACTGAAGTGGCTTACAATTAGACATCGCCGCAACTTGCATATACTCTCCCTTCTCTATTCTATCCTTTATAATCCTTACTCTCCTAATTACCTAAAAACTCGTTTCTCTTTCTTAGGCACTGACACTGATTGTCATCTTGATCTGCGGTCAAGAAGTGACAATCGCTTAAAGATGCCAACAGCTCATACTCGCTTTTACAGTGAATCTTTTACTGTTAAAGCTGTGAAGCTATGGAATATGCTACCCCCGGAAATTCGTCGCTCTGATTCTATTTATATATTTAAACGTCGTGTGAAAACTCACTATCTTTCCTTACAATAAGTAATGTATGTACATTTATTGAATATGTATTATATATAAAAATGTTATATGTGTGTATGTATATATATTTATATGTATCTATGTATGTACGTATATACATATATATTTATATGTTACGTATGTAGGTTATATATATTTTACATTAGTATGTATATTATAAGTCATTATTTTCTTTTATCTTGTATATTATTTTATTTTTATTTTTTGCACTATCCTGTTTCTGCTTTTGCAAATCCTTTCACCAAAGGTTGTCTGTTAGAGGTTGCTTTAGCAATAAGACCGCCTTTGCACGCTCTTATTTTCTTGTCTTTGTTGTAATTGTTCTCTTTATTTGTATGTCCTTTCATTGTGTGTGCAATAAAGTATTAAATAAATAAATAAATAAATAAATATATTTTACTATTCGTACACAATTATTTGAATTGCATTAAATTTTAAATTAAATTGATATATTACGATATTGATATATTACGATATATATATATATATATATATATATATATATATATATATATATATATATATATATGATGATTATATACGATTTCGTAATAAGAAGGACCTATGTAGCATATAAGACTTGTTTTAATATAAGGTAGCTTAGCAGCTTCAACCTTCAATTAATAAAAAAAATACTTAATTTTTTTTGCGTTTAAACGTAAGAATGTTCAAGTTTTATAATATGATTATATAATAAATGTAAAAGATCTACGTGATTAATTTGTCTTAGAAGAACCAGGCATAGATTACGCAGTACTACAGTATTCATCCTAAAATTTTAAATCGAATAATTAAATTAAATAGCATGAATAAAATTTTGTCTACACTATTCACATATAATTTTAAAATATTCATCTATTGTAAAATTTTAATTTTAATTCTAAAATAAATTGCAAAATTGCCAAATTCAAATTTTAAATTTAAAATAAATTGCAAAATCGAATTGTTGGAAATCATTTATGTTATTATTGTTATTTATGCATCGAATGAAATTGGTTTGGAGCCAACGCCATCTTAGGATATGCTAAAATAAAACATAAACAACCGTAGATGTACATCCATAGATACTTAAATGCAAAGACAGAATAATAATAAATAGTGATAAATTTATATTTATATGATAAGTGACAAAAAGCACTACAAATCTCATTCGAAAGTACCTTACCATTGTCAACATCACCATTGTCAATTTAACATTAAAATCTATATCGCATGGCCCGCGTGATAGTAAAGTTATCTCTGTAAAAGAGAGAATAAAAAGTAGATACAAATATAATAATTATAATTCAGAATCAAATTCTGATATTAACAAATTAATAATAAACAACGTCCTCTGGATAAATTTCGGCCACAGTCGATCTATAATAGCTTACTTTGTACATTGTAAATTTGATATACCGTTCTTATACAGGATTTTTATTGACTACGTTACATATTTGTTGATACAAGAAAATAAAAGGGCGGTCCATTGCGGTCTGATTGATGTATATAATTTATTGATTGATATAATTTTGAGCCGAGATGGCCCAGTGGTAAGAACGCGTGAATCTTAACCGATGATTTACGGTGAAGGAAAACGTTAGGAAACCTGCACATGTGTCTAATTTCACTGAAATTCTGCCACATGTGTATTCCACCAACACGCATTAGAGAAGCGTGGTGGAATAAGCTTTTCCTTAAAAAAAAAGCGACAGGAGGCCTTAGCCCAGCAGTGGGACATTCACAGGCTGTTACGATACATAATTTATTAACTTGTTGGTAGAGCTTCACATATTCTACCGCTAAATAGCGTTGCGATTGATAACTAAGGTACACACTAAGCTTTCGGATGCTAGTGTGTATTTTAAGAATACATATTTTACGTTTTCGTGAACTAGTAATATCTAAGTCTTCATCATATATAACTACATGACTATATATATTTTTATTGTTAATTATTATACTATCTGGTACGGTCTTGACATAATTATTGACAAAATATGAAATCAGATAAAATATTTTGATTTTGACATTTTGTTTTTAATAATAAAGATGTAATTAGTTCGCTGTGTGCGCGACCCTTGTCAAATCCCTTTTTATCATTAGGTCACGTTTAAACTAGTTTCCTGTCGAGCTGTCATCGCTCTTGTCACGTACTGACGGACGTGTTCGTAGATCTTACAGAAATTTCAGTAAAGATATCTGTTAACGGCCTTTAAATAAACTTTCAGTTGGTATTTCGCATTCCACTCGTCACATACGTACATTATTTTTTGTAAGTGCAACAATTACTATGAGGTTTAAATCCATTTTAAGAAAAGTTTAACAAAAATGGATTGTATTGTATTTTGTGATCTTTGGCTATGACGAGAATCACGAAACATTTGAGTTTAAGTTGAAATAAGATATGGTAATCGTGCCACTAATCACCGTGACAGGAAAACCGTTTCTTTACTTATTGTTGAAACGAATATCAGAACCAGTGAGGATGTTTTCGCACTCCTGCTATCCACTAATTCTCATTTCAAGCCTTATCTAAGACGTTATCGTTTACTATAAGATGTTATTATTAAGTAAAAAAAACAGGCAGTTATACTGCCGATAGAAGTGAAAACTTGAAAGTGTTAAATATATTTGTGCAATTTCCACATCTATTGGCACTCCAAGTAATAATCTATCCCTTCTTATTATATATCTTATTTTCATCAAAATACACAGTTTGTCGCAAACTCGGTACAAAATATTATTACAACTTAATTTAAATAAATTATAGTTAAAATGCACTTATATTATTTGTATATACTGTTAGTACTTATATAAATATCAATAATTATTATTATCATTAATTTCCACAATACTTAAATTATTTTTGTACTCTCAACGATTTCATTAGATTAACATTAGCATGTCGATGACGCGAAGCCTATACCACCAATCTATCCCCTACGATACCAGCGCAACGCGCCTAAAGAAGGAAAAAATGTATTTCTAAATTATGAACGTCATATAATCTTCTTTACAACTCAATTAGATTTAATTAAAAAATATCCGACTGTTCCCACGCATTGATTTTCATTCGGATCTATCGCCATTGGGAACTATTCGTTTTGTGAATTACGTTATCGTTCATGACACGTTAATGGGCTCTCCGTAAAACATCTGGTGTCTGCTACCTATAGCCGCGTAGTTCATTCGAAAAACCAAACAACGTGTCACTAATGGCATAAGAATCTCAACAAGACCATACAAACATTCATGTACTTCCTCAATTGCCGCTTGATAGGCATTTTTTATAATTTTTCTTATTTAGATGATCAGTAATTTAGCCAATGCTGATGCTACAGGTTATCTCTTCGGAATATGTCTCTTATTTTAATTCGTTTCTTCGAAAGTGAATCGGGATTTCTTAATAATAATATCCTATGACTAAAGAGTACTAGATACTATGTATAAACAGTACTGGAGGAATAAACAATACTGAAATTATTCTCGTTAGAATTTACAATTTCAGATAATCTTGAGAATTGTAATATATTTGACTGTTAATCTAACTCGATGCCACTGACTTCACTGATTTCACGAATTCGTTTCGTTTCGAAATATGTTCGAGCAATTTACAAGTCTCAATAAACAGAAAGATGTTGTTCTTTCCAATTCATTGCGATACGGAGGAGATAGAAATATTAGTTTTACTGATTTAACTCGCCCCGTTTGTAAACTAGTGCAAGGATTTCGAAGTTGTTTATGAAAAAACTTTGCTGTGTTTAATGATGACGAAAGAACAATGGTGAGTCCCAAAAACAAATTTTTTATTGATCTTCTTACTGAATGTTAATCCAAGGAAATATTCTTGCCTAAATACCTATCTAAAAATTTCTTTTCTTATTTTAGAATCTGCAAATGAAAACAGCAGTTTCGATTAGCTTGAGTTCCAATAAGCTGCTTCCCTTCTAATAATGATTCCGGCATGTGTGGTCTATCCTCACTCCTAACAAACTGCTGTTGCAGTTCGTTAAGTGTCAAATGATCAATCCCAAGACATCTCATACAAAATCTTGTGAGAAAAACCTAAAGTACAGGTTCGGGTGCCGGAGATTCTCTTCTTGTTGCATATAATCGTTTGTTATGTCCTCGACTCCAGACAGAACAGTCTCTCTTCTTGTGCATAGCTAACAAGCATGGAACCTGCGAACTGATGAAGATGACTGAAAATAAAAGAAAAAAAGTCCTCATTCAAATGCTACACGTATCTTCGCCTTATGGTTAGATACGCAGGATTTAATTAACATCGTTATAATATCTCAGTTTTTTAATATTTCTATGGCAGTGTTCATGATATTTGGCTAATTATATATATAAATTTTTAAACATATCACACGACCAAAATGCAATGTTTTGTCTGTTCTTACTTACCAGCGAATGAGCAATTATTTTCTAGCTTAAGCGACATAACATACGGCGTACTTGCATGGACGCTGCCAATATATTGCGTATTAGAGGTGTAAGGCTACAAAAAGAAATATTTCTATATGCTTACATGCCCATATTGCTTTACAGTTTAATTATACTTAAAATGATATCACATTATGAAAGGGCCCATTTACTTGACAGTATTTCTATATTTAATAACAATAAGACAGTAAATATATATCATTAAAATTACTAAACGTTTGAATAATAATATATACGAGTTTAAATTTTGTCGAGCATCTTGTGTATAATTTAAAATAGAAATGAATCTAAAACTAAAAATAATATAAAACATGTAATCATAAATAATTAATGAAATTAACATTTTGAATTGAATCCAAGAACTGAAGACGCGACGGGAACAATGGCCACGCGTCGTATTTAAAAACATATGTTAAATCATTGCCAAGAAAAATGTTAGCTCTATCAATAGATGTTCAACGCAGCTGTGGAAATTCGATAGTTAAATATTTACAGGACAATTCATTTTCATCTGCCCAGTTTTATGTTCAATCTTTAAATACTGATTTTAATAAGTTTTCCTATATATAATTTTATACGATTATGGTTCGGAATAAGGTCAATTAATTTATAAACATACAAATAGTTTTTCCGATAATCTTAGTATTTATGATAATATAATATTATGTCTTTAAGTGTAAATAAATAGTAATATAAAGTATTTAATATATGATGGAGTCTATAGGAGATATTTTTCCACAAGCTATAGTTTTTCAGTCAATTGGAGTTTAAACCAATTTCATCCACCGATTGAGATGAAATTCCGCACATTTTTGATGGGCGTTATAATACAATGTATTATGTTAAAAATACACAAAGCGATGTTTATCTAATATCTATTTAACACAGTAAGTCAAATAATATATTTTTATATTTATTGTTAATGCGAATTGAAAGTTAAGTTGAAAACGTATTCAAAAACTACTAGCATTAATACGAGCACGCAAGCAAAATTATAAAATATGAAAAAAAAAATTAAAAACTATTTTAAAAATTATTGAAATTTATGAGCAAGAGGATATATATATGTAATTTAGGTACTTTTAAACTGTAAAGTTATATTAGTATTTCTCAAGTGCCAATAAAACCCTTGCGTGCCAAAATAAGGTGGCGTTCAAAATGAGATATGCAATAATTTTGTATAATAAATAATACAATATGATATGTATGGGATTTTTAGTTGTATATATAAAGAAAGGATATATACTTGTAAACAATTCAAGTTACTTAGTTAAGTTCAAGTAGTTCAAAAAACTAAATATTTATATAAATTTAATAAATTAACATCACAAAAAATGTTAAAAAGAAGTATGCCATGTACTAAAAGTACTAAAACTACTTTTGAGGAAGTACTAAAATTCCTATTTATCCCCATATCCGATTAAGTGGGTACAGCTTGTGTTAGTAGAAGAACTTTTTAAACAGCTAGGCGGTCCAATGCGTTTCAGGCTTAGAATGCACTAGAAGACGCTGTTTCGACAGCATAGTATATGACCATATTTATTTGTCTCGGTGTTCTAAATAGTGCCACGTCAAGGCTAAGTAAATATTTAATAAAAAAACCTATCTGGAAAGGTCACTACCGTCGTAGTACGTCGTTACCGATATCGAGAGAATCCCTTAGTCATTCTATTTTCTATCAGCTCAAACGAAGAAGGGAGGTTATTGATAACTAAGAATTCTATATAAATAATCTAATTGTACGCGTATATCACAGAATTATTATTATATAGATATCACAGAATTATTATTATTATATTGATCATTACTTATTTTAATTAAAAGCCTCTGTCGCAGAATTATTTTAATCACTGTACACAAGACCTTAGTTCACATTTCACGGCCGTATAAATCATTGGCAGGGTTACGAAACCGATTTTTACATGGAGCCATTGGCACGGGAGAATCAAGTGGCAAACCGAAATACACCTAGAGATCGCCTACCAAATACTCATTCATAACACTTATACGTCACAGTTCACGGTTCGCAGACGTGGAAACCATTCATAAAAAAAAAATATAACATTATTCGTACATTTAAAACGGTCCTGTTTTTTTCACCTCCGATGTTACGATGCATCATATGCGTAAGAAGTAACGCCGATAGTTAAAAAAACATATGTGAACGTTATTTTTCTATGTACTAAATGATTATTTTATTTTATAGCAGAAACGTCGGACTCGCAACGACGGAAGAAATAAAGAAAATATAATTGAAGCAGACGTTGCAACGAATCAAAAAGATGCAAAAGAAACTCAAGTTGAACGAGACAAAACTAAGCAGGACTTGTGCTATGAGATCAAGCATTCCGATGCTATGGGAAGGTAAGTGGATAAAAAGTCGTGCAATATTTCTTTAGGGCCCTTGTGGAACTTCTGCATTCATTGCCTCAAAATGCACATCTTTATATATACAATATCTAATCATTTATTTTTGGAAGCGTTGTTAGCCAAAGCGAGGCAATAACATTTTAGACATGATCATCGACTCCACAAAAACTTGTAACTTTAAATAAATTTATTTCTTAGTTTAGTTATAATATAAGTGCTTCGTTTAAATGTACGTTTAAGCAATTTTTGCAGTATTTTTTTGACTGACATTTATTATGTTGTGTTATTTTTACTTGGTGATTTGGTGGTTTAATGGAGATTTAGGATATAAAAAGTTTTTTTTAAACTTCAATATGGTAATATTATAAATATTACATTTAATAAAATTTTATAGAAGGCGTTTTTCTTGGAATTTCAGTATTGTTTATTAAAGGTAATATTATTTTCTTAGAAATATTCAGTTAGTTCTAATTCTTCATCTTTCAAGATCTTTAATTTACATTACATAATATCAGATATGTGGTCGCTACTCGAGATATCAAAGCTGGCGAGGTGATAATAGAGGCGCCTGCGCTCGTCGTGGGGCCGTGTTCCGGCTGCGGGCTCATTTGCCTTGGCTGTTACAGAGAATTAGATGAGACTAGCTTAACAAAGTAAGGAAAAGTCTTGGAAATAAACACTTATCCACATTATAAATGACTCTGCTACTTGAATAGATAAATTATTAATAATATTATACCTACATTCCTTATATATAGTATATTCGATACTAATTTCAACAGAATAACTGTAAACTTATTACTATGAATTTATTTTATATATATTTTTGACCTTCTTGATAAATGTCACTTTTTTATTTCCTTCGAATCTCACATTTTCAAATGCAATTCTCTGTAAAGATGCATCGGTTGCAAGTGGCCACTCTGCAGCAGCTCGTGTCAAGGACTTGGGAAATACACCGGCCATTCGACTTACGAATGTGAAACTTTAAAATCGGTCACTCCAGACTACAGCAACATCGAAGACTTAAAGGATTCGTATCAAGCTCTTGCACCTTTGAGGTAAATAGTTTTTAATTTTGTTTTGTTGTTTCATTGTCTTTTTAGAATCTTGCTTGAAAAGTTGTAACTTATACTAACACACTTCTCTAGTGTAGATTGCTCGATTAACATGTGTCAAAATATTATATATGAAAACATGTTTACATTCGAGGAGAACGCGATGAATTAAAATTACAAATTAAGGACCTAAACTCAGTTATACTTGACGGAATTTGAGCCCGCGACCTTTCGTTAAAATCCAGGTGTTCTATTGATTAAACTATGTCAGGTCTCTTTGTATAAGTAAGATATTTGTTTATAAAACTTAGTCATTTCCATTCCAAAATACCAATTGGTTACTGGGGGAATAATGTTATCTGTTTACAAAAACCTTCTTTGTATTCATATTTTTATAATAAAGAGGAAATATTTTTCATGCAGACTAAAGTAAAAAAAAAGTTATAATGCTGTTACTAAAACGGAGCATTCATTACCGCGGATATTGTTTAAGACGTTATATAAGTGTACGGTAATAAATCCAAGCTATTTCCAAATAATGGATTTTATGTATAAACACTGTAAGATTTATTTTAAAATTAACAAAATCATAGGATTTTGAAGATGTATTGCTTCCGTCGTAATTTTGTTGTTGTTAATAACAAATATGGCTATCGTACATAAGTACCTACTGAATATGACTTAAATATTGTGCAATGTCATCTAATTAAATAAATGCTTACGGAATCGCGGTATTGCGGATGGTACTGGTGACGGTGTTTGGTGTGTTTGCTTCCTGTGAACTTTTTATGTAAAATTTGCCCTTTTAGTTCAAAAGTACTTTGCTATGTTGTCTTGTTTTGGTCTTTAATGAAACCTTCATTTCTAGATGTTTACTTTTAAAAAAAGAAGACCCCGACAAATGGACAGCACTTTCTGCGATGGAGGCTCATAACGACATTCGTCGCGCAAGGGGCGACATCTGGCCAATGAACGACCGAAACGTTGTACAGAGACTTAAGAAATGGGGCTTGGAATACGACGAGGAGGAGATACATACTATTTGTGGTATACTAGAGGTCAGTTTCAGGTTGCGAAAATTTGATTTAAAAGCAAATGTAGTCTGGTAAAAAAGTTACATATAAATAATTTTCGATGAATTTTCCAGGTGAACGCGTTTGAAGTGGGCGTCACTGGCGCCAACGCACGTGCGCTGTACGACGAGGCTTACCTACTCGCACACGACTGCACGCCCTCAACCACGCATACCGACGCCGAGGGTCGGCCCACCAGGCCCCTCACCGTGCGAGCCTCGATACCGCACAAGGCCGGGGACATCATATCACTGTGCTACGCCTACACGCTTCAGGTGCGATTACGAAGTACTCGAGTAATTTGCGACTGTATTTTATTTTTCGGGTCTACGATCAGATAAATAAATGCTTATTCCTCCCAAGCATTACACCCTTGCGTCGTCTCAATCACAACATGAGTAACAATAACAGAGCGACAAGGTCTCACTGGCGCGCGCTCCGGCAGGGTACGCTGAAGCGGCGCGAGCACCTGCGCCTGAGCAAGTTCTTCGAGTGCTCGTGCCTGCGCTGCGCAGACGCCACGGAGCTGGGCACGTTCGCGAGCGCGTTCCGCTGCCCGCGCTGCGGCGCGCGCGTGCTGCCCGCCGACGCGCTGCGCGCCGCCGCCGCCTGGCGCTGCGCCGCCTGCGCCTACGAGATGACGTCAGCCGCCGTGCAGCTGCTGCTCCAGCGGTGAGCGCCACTTGGGTGCCGCTGGCGGATCTTGTTTTAATAAATAATATTGTACACAGACCTTTATCAAACTATATTCGATGACACCAGTGTCAGACTGAACTACGTAGTCAAATATACTATCGAATGGAAGATCTCGTCAAAAATTTAAGGGATATTTTAAGTATCAGGCCCTTACTTTCTGACAGCCTTTCAGTTTTTGCCCAGGAGTACCAAATTATTGCACAAGAAATATAACATCTTACTACCCATGCGATGTCAATCATATAGGTGGTAAATGGTATTATAAAAATTTCTTAAAGTGGTGACCACTCACGATCAAATGCTCCATTTGCCTATCTTCCCATATTAAAAAATGTTTTATTCTTAACAATGCTTCAGATTGACGGACGAATTTGATCAGATCGATGCCAACGACGTAGCGGGCTACGAGACCTTCCTTACCAAGTATCGCAACGTACTACACGACAGTCACTATCTGTTCCTATCGGCGAAACACTCGCTGAGCCAGTTGTATGGGAAGGTGTCGGATTACATGATACACGAGATGTCTGAGGAACAGCTGCACAGGAAGGTCGAGATATGCAGGGACTTGATGAAGGTCTTCGATGTCATTGAGCCGGGCTACTCAAGATTACGAGGTACTTGATGAAATGAAAATCAGGTATTACAGAATTAGAACAGACTTAAAGTGCTGTTGGTAAAACAGAGAATTTTACTGATAATAAAGTGTATTTTCTGTTTTACCATTCAAGATGAAAAGTTCAATTAACTTTAAAATTTGGGGCAGTATCTGTACCGTCAAGTCTATTCAAAGATATATGTATGTTTAGCAAAACAAAACTGCTATTTGGGTATACATAACATGACCAATTAGGCCATCGCGGCCCTGCTGTGAATTTAATATTTGATTTATAGTAATATAGTATTTTGTTCCCTAGGAATTACTTTGTACGAACTCCACGCTCCACTCATGGTATTAACCACGAGGGATTTTGAAAGAAAAGCCATCACTAAAGAAAACTTACGCAATCGTCTAAAAGAGGTAACTATAATATATACGAAGGTGAAATACTGGCAGCAGTTCTTTTGATCAGACTCAGGGGTCGGCTGATGGAGATCTGCTCTTGGTTATTGACTATGTAAAGATACAATTACGACATATGAGTCGATGTCGAATGTATACATTCTATATACATAAAACTTCATCAGCTTTGTATTGATGGGTACCACCCACGCATCATTTCATTTACATTCAAACAGTGGAATTGAAGGTATATGGGATATATAGTTTGGGGTACCAATGTCTAGGCGTAGGAGGAGCCATCAAACGGCCCATTTGCTCAGCTGCCTTTCTATAAATTAACTTAAATCATGTGTAACCTGTGCTGCAGATCGTGAGCTACTTATCGGAGTCGGCACTGATCCTTGGCTTCGAGCCGAAACACTCGCCCGAGGGCCTGATGGCGGGCGCGGCCCGACATGCACTTAGTAAGATCAAGACCTGGGAACACATCATTGGGAAGATATCATGAATACTACTATAATATTACTTATTTATTGTGAATGTAATAAAGATATTTTTAACATAATATGTTTTTTATACGTGTTCAATTTTTATTTGAGTTATAAATTAATTTAATGAAATGAATTATGTTAATTTTTAACCTTTAATCCTACTAAGATCAAGCAAGACAACTGACTCACAAAAAGAAAGAATACAAGAAAATATCGTTATCCTCAAGTTTTGACTGTGATACTGCAGACATAAAATAACGTCTGAGAAGATTAAATAATTTTACCTCAGGGATAGGTAGACTGTCTCGCCGACGAGGACCAGCGTCCTGCACTGCTGTATCTGTACTTGTAATTATTCCAGACGACGTGGACTAATTTTAAGCCCTACTACAAGAAACACCTCATTATAATCGAATTATTTTACACATAAAATAAAATATATTACAAATATTCATTATTTGTCAAAATTCGACTTGTGATATGTGTTATGAGATTTGAGAACCATAAGACCTACAAACTTGACTTAGAATATATGTTTTATATGCTAAAGTACATAAAATATATTAAGCAAAAATTTTGTTGAATTCGTTTCTTACGCCGATGAAGTATAAAGTAATAGCTTCTCATTTTTATCTTGATTAGAAAGTTTTGGAGTTTAATTCACCGCGCTTCATGAATGCACGTTAATGGATGTACATGTAGCATATTTACATCCAACACATGCAGGTTTCCTTACGAGGTTGCCTGCACCGTCGAGCAAAATATGAATTATAAACACAAACTAAGCACATGAAAATTCATTGGTGTTTGCCAGGGTTTAATGTCTGAATTATCGGTTAATAATTTAAGTTTCACGTCTTCTAACCACTAGGCCTTCTCGGCATCTTATCATGAGTGATATATTGGTAGATAACAATAAGAATAGATATATTAACTTAGTTAACTTAATAAATAGGTAATACATTATATAAAAATATATTAATTAAAGTCAAATATAAGTTAAATATAAATATATGATATGATTTAAGGATTTTCATAATATTTTTTCAAGTTATAAATTATGTATATTCAATCATATTAATTAAACACTAATTTGACTCATCCGTCATTCAATGCTTATAAAAGAGCGGGAACAAAGTGTAGCGGTTGACAGTTCACTTGTGTCCCGGCAAGCAAAGCTCGTATTACTAAGGTGATATGATAATGATCAAATTAACGTTTTATATATATATATTTTTTATATATATATTTGCCGGGGGGGCAAATGACTCCGCTCCACCTGATGTTAAGTGGTAGTGGAGTCCAAACGCGACGACGGCCAGTACAGACGGGAAGAAGGTTCTGCACTAGCCGCTTTCGCCCTGCCGGCCCGGAGGATGCGTCTTCACGCCTCGTTTGAAGGAACCCGGGTTGTAAGAGGAGGGGAACACGTGAGCTGGTAAGGAATTTCATTTTTTGGAAGTGCGACAAAGAAAGGAGTTGCCAAATTTCTTCGTGCGCGATGGAATTGATGTCACAGTTAGTCGGTGACATCGAGAGCCAACACGTGTAGACTTGTGAAGGAAGGGGGAAGCAGGAATTGGAGAGAATAATTCCTCGGAGCACGCCGTGATACAGTCGATAGAAAGCGCTCAGCGCTGCTATCTCTCGACGCAATTGTAAAGGCTCGAGGGTGTTTGTGACCTTTACGTCGCCAATAATGCGGACCGCGCGTCGCAAAAATCGTATGTATACATATATATACAGGGTGACTGGTGAATTAGTATCAATATTTTAGGAGCATAATCGGTACATGATTCTCATTCGAATTATGTAAAAAAATAGGTACTTTATTTTTGACCAAATTTACAAAAAAATTACTTTAAATAAATAAAGTGTGGACACATTTCCGCGGCGCGTGCGGCGTGGTGTTTGCCCCCCGCCCCCCGCCCCGCGGCTGATTAGTCGGGCGAGCGCCGCCGTAAGGTTCGTCCATCTTCCCGCGCGTGCGCCCCTAGCGATCGATCTTACGCGTATACCTAATCTTTCGTGTGTGAGTGTGACCCGTCATTAGTAATTAGGTATGGCTTATCAATACACAAATGCAGAATACTGTGAGTACTGTGAGTAGTAAAGTGACCCATTCGTGTTAAAGCGTGTGAAAGACAATATGAGTAAACGTGCCGAACTGTGTATCACACGAGCAGGAGCTCACTTTGAACATTTGTTAAGGTTAGTGTAGTTATGTAGGTAAATAGGTAGTTAAATGATTGACAATCGTTGTAAATAAGTATGATTCCATTTTTAAATACGCCGGAAATACCAAGATAGGTAAACAGTTAATTTTTGTCCCAAGTTCATATCATTTACCTAGTCAACAAATTTGTTGCTTAAACGAGTGAAATATTTTGGTATTTTTGCCTGTCCTAAGCCAGGTTTAAAGTATGAAGGGGGATTGGATCATGCTTGTTTATCAAAGGTAGCCTGCTACCCTGTTAACACGCGGCGGCGTTTGGACGTAGGTAAAGTACCGCGCGATAACTAAATGTACCTAACTGTGTTGTGTCGTCAGCGCAGCTAGGGTGTCCACATGACGCGTAATTAATTACATAACCTTTGGTTAACTTTACTTAGAAGTTTATTAATATTTATGTTATATGTATTTTTTTTTGGTCATATATGGTCGTCAAATATCACGTCCTTAAGTATTGATACTAATTCACCAGTCACCCTGTATATATGTATATCACGATACCCTCTATTAAGCATCTGGTATTAGCATGCACTAATTGATTAAATTATGTTTATAATTCATATCGTGCTTGATGTTGAAGGAAAACAATAAAAATTTCATTGAAATTCTGCCACATGTGTATTCTACCAACTAGCATTGGAGCAGCGTGGTGTAATAAGCTCCAAACCTCCCCAAAATGGAGAGGAGGCCTTAGCCCAGCATTGGGACATTAACAGGCTGATACTGTTACTGAATTTATTAAAAAAGTACATTAGTCGTCCCTGCATCATACCGTACATCATTTTACGCGCATCGAGTGAATGTCAGTCCACTTGACGTGGTTAACCACATCTATAATTTTATAATTATCAATAGTTGTAACACTCTCAGGCTGCTTAATTTTATATAGAACATTTCATAGTTAACCTTGTCAGTAGCCGTGGGAAACCATAAACTGATGTATTACCGTCTTCTAGTTATTAATATGTTTAAGTTACCTGTGTAATCCTATTTTGGTTTTAATTATATGTTATATAATAGTCAATATATCAACTTATGTATAAAAACTGTTGGATTACCAAATAAATAAATAAATAAATAAATTTCTATCCAAGTACCACTTGAGAGTCTGGGAGTGTCAGTGTTGAGCTTTCAGCGGATAAATCTGTTCCCCAACCCAAACCGAGCTTTTTAATAAATATTGCTATTGAGCCATTGTCAGGAGCTAGGATGACTATAAGTGACAATAGAACATGGGGTCAGTATCGACTTTTACATCGCCATAAAACCTGAATAATGTTATTTTTAACCAATATCAAAGACAAGGTTTTCCATTCGATCCATACGTATGTATATGTATGGCAGCGATTTTTTCAAATCTACTGATTCGATTTGGATGGACCTGATCGAATAAGGCAGTTCTTTTTGAAAAAAAAAAAAATCGTCAGTATTTTTAAATTTTTTTTTATTAAATAAGTATTGCTTTTAAAAAGTGAAGTAAATATAATAAGCTAAGAGTATTTATTTAGTGTACTTATACATACAAATATATATATACGTGTGTTAATTTTTCACAAGTGAAAATGGTTAATTTTGGGACATCAATTGGTGTTTGTATAAATTCTGGCAACGTGTAAAAAATTATATTAAGAAGTATCATTTTTTTATGCGTAACCAGATAGAGTAATTATTTTATTCTGGTTTTCTTCTAAAATTATTATATATCGTGTGGTGTGCTATATGAAATGTATAAAGAACGATGTATCTATGTATACACCGCCTCATGTTTCAAATTGCTAGCAGTTTATTTTTACCGCTGATCCAGTGTGCGCGAGCGCAGTCTCGAGTCGTTTCTCGTCTTTCGTATTTACGAATATCAATGTAATATAAAATTATCGTGAAATTTCAGCATTATCTCAGAAACCTGGATAACCCTTTGTGTTTTTAAAGTAAGTTTAAAATAATTTTTAACATAAATATATTTTAGGCTATCGGCATTTGTAATGAGATTTCAAAATAATATATTAAGTTATATGTAAGGGACATAAGTCTTTATTAAAAATAAATATTAATGTAACCATATATTTAATAAATCATTTCATTATTTAAAGTCTAAATATACAAATAAAACACCATTTGTGTATATGTATTAAAACCAAATAAAGAATAATATGACCTGGCTTTTACCAAATTACTTTGGTATTTTTTAAATTATATATATCTCTTTCAGGAATCATGACAGCTCAAGAACCGTGTATGGTATGCTCAGTACCTACAGAGCATAAATGCTCCAGCTGCCAAGTGGTTCATTATTGTTCAAGGGACCACCAGAAGCAGCACTGGAAACAGCACAAACATGAGTGTATTCCTGCCAGAATTAAGCAAGATACAAAATACGGAAGGTACCTGGAAGCCACAAGGAGTATTAAAGCTGGTGATGTTATCATGAAAGAAACGCCTCTCATAACTGGCCCATCTCAGGTGATGTTATATGTAATGATATAAAAATCTGTATGCATTGGGAGATTTTTGAAAGTTTTTATATCTATAAATTAAATTTGAAAAAAAATGAGTACACTCTACAAATGATCGAAAAATTGGCTTTCAATAATATGTATAAATACACTTGGCTCTCAATAATATATATAAACTACTCAATGTGGTTCTATGATAGAATCGAGCCGACTAAGAGTAGTTTTGTTATGACTTCAAATGTTATGAGATTTGGTGTCAGATAGGCGGCTGGCCGGAAAAGTGTCTCAAATTTTTATTCTGCAGTTTACCACCATATGTAAGTAGCAAGTAAGCAAATGATGATTTTTTATATTTTTTTTCAGGTAACTCCGCCAGTTTGTTTGGGATGTTATCAATTGTTGGAAGAAGGTGCAATTGTAACATGCCAGAAATGTGGCTGGCTTTTTTGTTCGGAAGCTTGTACAAGTAATGCAGTGCATACACCTGAATGTCACTATACACAGAAAAGGGGGGAAAAGGTGAATATTGATGATCAATATTTTTTATGTTATTAAAGTTATAAGATGTTTTTTTTTTTGCTTAATGACTTAGATGTGGCAACACGGCAAAGACTTTTTCGAAAATGCTATTTAGGAATAAACATTGTAAAGATATATTTTAAAAATTTGTAATTACAGGTGACAATATCAACATATGGAATCCCACACCCAAATTACCAGTGCATCACTGTCTTGCGGTGTTTGTATCAACGGGATCATAACCCGAAGTTATGGGCTAAGCTGCAGGCGCTTGAGTCTCACAACGAAGACCGCAAGGGTACGGAAAAGTGGAATAACGACAGAAAGATGGTAGCGGAGTTCATTTGGAAGTTCTTTAAATTAGATGGCATCTTTGACGAGGATGAAATCATGCAGTGCTGCGGCATAGTACAGGCATGTACATGTTCATATTATGTAACTCAGAAAATAAGTTTAATTTGTTAATTTGTAAAGCTAGCAGACAAAATTGTATGGAATTACTTTCTATCTTTTATCAGCTAGAAGGATACTTTTATCAACGATATGTTTTAAAAAAGTTTATAGCAATGCCCTTTTTTAATGAATTACTAATATTTCTATTTACACCTTAAATTAAGCGTACAGCTTGTGTTGGAGTAAGGACAATAGTCCAAAGGGGTCAGGATAGAACCTAGCGACATTTACGTATCGTATATATTTATCGTATCGTGTATATTTTAATCGTAAGGGCTTACCCATAAGGAAGATATTAAAAGCTCATTATCTCGTAATGTTTTTCAAAAGTATCAAACGCACTCATTACGATTAAGAGAAGGTTATCAAACGTTTCTCCATTATATATTCTTCTGATTTCAGATCAATGGTCACGAGGTACCACTCCTGGAGCCAGAGTACGTGGCGGTGTTTGATAAGATATCGATGGTAGAACACAATTGTCGTGCCAACTGCAATAAGAGCTTTACATCTGATGGAAACATTGTAAGATATAGCTTTTTTAATGTTTAGTGTATGTACAATAGAGTAATTCCAAGAAAAACCCTATAGACAAGTTGTATATAAGTATATAAATTATGTCCTTATTTATAATGTAAACAAGTTTTTTTTTTTGAAAAAAAAAGTTAACCCGATGAGTTAATTTCACCGGTTTTTCTTAGTTTTCCGGCATTTGTTTCCGAACTTGTGGTAAATTTAATAATTTGATATTAGAAAACGATTTTGACTTTTCACTTTCTTTGATCAAGTTCAATCACAGGGTGACCTTTGACAAATATCATTTTAATTATAATAACCTACCTATGTATTTACAAATAAACCATTAGTGTTGCAATATTTTAAATGCTTGATAAATATTTTTGCAGATTCTTTCTGCAGGCGTCAGTATAACACCAGGCTCGCACATATCAGTGTGCTACACAGACCCGTTGTGGGGCACCGAGGCTCGTCGCCATCATCTTTCTGATTCTAAGTTCTTCGAGTGTTCTTGTGAGAGGTGCTCTGACGTTACGGAGTTTGGAACCATGTTTAGCGCTGTTAAGTGCAAAAAGAAGTAAGATTCCTTAGTTATTAAATTTTCAAACTATTGTAGTGAATTGTGAATTAAAATACACATGCAAGTAAGACCAAAACTGTTTCACCGTTTAGATTATGATGATGATAAACCCAATGAAAGAAGAAAGAGGTGAGGTGGGTCTCACCAAAGCCTTATATTATGTGGTGCATCGGTGTCATCATTGAATAACTTTGCTAAATGCAAACAAACTTTGAAACAAGTAGAGCGTGTTTTACTGGTCGTTGCTAGCTTATTAGGGAAGTTTAGAAATCTTCTTTGACTTTTCAGAGATTGTAAGGGTTACTTGTTACCGGACACATTTGTACTTCCAATTCTCCATAAAACGAAATCACCCGATCCAAATACCCGAGGATTGGATAATAAGTTTTGGAAATGCAACACGTGCAAGGATGAAGTGTCTGACGCAATTATACAGCAGCTCTTGCAGGACATCGGTAGAGAATTGAGTGCTATGCCGAAAGGTGATCCAGATGCTTGTGAAAGGTAAACATTTATTTAATATTATATTTAAAACATGATAATTACGACTATAACTATTTTAACGTCATCGTTGTATTTATCAATATACATATTTGTACATATCTAAGCTTTTAAGGTCGACTGACTTGCTTTCGTTCTGACGACATGATTAACAGTAAGCGTAAGATTATTTATAATACATAATATTGAATATTGGATCAGAACAGAATTTTGTAATAATAAAATTCCACCATTCCACCATTAGACTACAATGGTGGAATAGTGGAATTTTAAATTAAGAGGAAATTGAACTCACTCAATTTGAACTCAATCATCCCATTAAAAATGATATTTTTCCTTCGTGCATTGTCAGATTCATCGGCCATTGCTGTAACTATTTGCACCCTACACATTACTACATGACGGATATAAGTCTTGCGCTGGCTCAGATGATCGGTCAGCAGGACCGACTGGGCCTGGCGGGTGTCACTGATGATCGGCTGCTGCTAAAGACACAGTTGTCTCGGAAAATTACGGATTTGCTGGAAATCTTGGCACCAGGTACTATTAACTTCTATATTTTTAAGCTTTTTTATTTAATTTTTCATTTTTGGATAATAAAATAAAGTTTCTACATGTTGAAAAACATAACCAAAAAATCGATTAGAATTATTATAAACCAGATAAAATTGTATGCGATTTGAATTTCAATGCCGATGTGAATTTACTGGGTAATTGGCATCTAGCCAATTACAGATCTTGTCATCATCATTACGATCGTTATAAGAAACTTTATATGTCCGAATGAATACTACTAATAACGAATATTTACTACTTATAATAATGTAGCACACAATATGGGTTAATCTATAAGAACGGACTAGAATCTCACCCCGAAAACGGTTGTCAAATGTCAGAAGGTTATATGCGATATTGCCCATAATAATTATAAGATTTTAAGAATACACACATCAAATTAATATATCGCCATTGATCGGTTGTCAAAATTTCACGAGCTAGTAAGTTCTTACAGCATCGCCCTACTGGTCAAATTTTCACACGCTCAATTTTTTTTATAATCCGTCAGTAAGGTATTTACGCATTGTTACTTTAGTCGCTTTTTATTATTTTGACTTCTCTGGTACAATTAAAATCTAACATTTTTGTACTTATTTAACAGCTGAAACACGTTTGCGTGGGTCATTGCTATTTGAACTGCACGCTGCTGTCGCTGAGACTGGGCGCAGAAAATCTCTAACCGATGGACCGTTGGTCATGTTAGGATACGTAACGGTAATTATAATTGAATATGTTTTGTATATTAAGAAATATAATCAATTTCTTGATTAAAACGATAGGTGTCCGATTCTTCTTCTTCTTAACTTTTTTTTTATAACGCTATACTTAGTAGGCGGACGAGCATATGGGCCACCTGATGGTAAGCATGTTGGCATTGCATGTTGCCATTGTAAGATATGTTAACCACCGCTTACATCGCCAATGCGCAACCAACCTTGGATTTTAAGATGTTATGTCCCTTGTGCCTGTAGAATAGAAAGGCGGACGAGTATAGGGGCCACCTGATGGTAAGTGGTCACCAAAGCCCATACACATTGGCATTGTAAGAAATGTTAACCATCGCTTATATCTCCAATATGCCACCAACCTTGGGAAGTAAAATGTTATGTTCCTTGTGCCTGTAATTACACTGGCTCACTCACTTTTCAAACCGGAACACAACAATACTAAATACTGCTGTTTTGCGGTGTAATATCTCATGAGTAGGTTGTACCTACCCAAACGAGCTTGCACAAAGCCCTACCACCAGTAAAGAGGAACTTAATAATAATTGTAAGAAACCAACTTTAATTAGAATAACCTGGGTAAGTAACGCGAAGTTATTATATTAGATATAACAAAAAAAAAACAAGCTAAGTATGATGTTAAAAATACGGGGTTGGGCTGGGGACGTTATTAAATAATATTATACAACAATCTATTTGACGTAAATGAATAAAAAACCTCAATTATAATTATACTAAACGTAAAACATATTTTTAAAAACAGTTATTTTTAAGGTTTTGGTAAAAAGGCAAGGCTAATACTAAAAGGCTCTAGAGATAAATATATATGTAAAACGTATTTTTAACTTACCGTGACTAACAGCGACTACAAAATAATGATTATATTTTGTAAATATTTAAATACCAATAGTTTCATATAATATTGTTGTGTACTCGTCTTGTTAAACCGTGAAAATGATATAAATGATTGTATTAAAATTTTGTATGAAAAAATGTTTTTCTGAATCACGCTTACGTTTGGTTCACTTTTCACAATTACCACGTAATTGTAATAACAATTTACCGGAACTAAGAGAATGATTTTTGGATCGCGTGAGTGTTATATCATTATGGTTTAAGCAGATTATTGATCTATATCCCAACCTGCCTCGTAAATCTGTGTGACCAGCTATTACGGCTGCAGATACCTAGAGACTTAGTTCCTCAAATGGGTCGATAAAAAAATGTGGTTTGTGTGTCAAGTAATTCTCAGTCCGGTTGTTTGTGCATTATGCACAATCATTCACCAGCTAATATTGATCAAATACTTTAATCATATAAGCATTTTAAAAATAAATGTATATTCTAGGAATCACGTAAAATACTCCTGGAGTCAGCAGAACTTTTGGCCCACGAGCCACCGGAGTTACCAGAAGGTCGTCTTGGTCGCCAGGCGAAGATCAATCTGTTGCAGATGGATGAACTCATCAGGAATCTCTCGGCTGCACTCCCTTCGCCGTTGTAGTGTAATAAATGCGTTTGTTTATAAAGTTGTTTTATTGTAAAGTACATTTTATAATTAATAAAAAAACCGGTGACCCTACTGACTATATATACTATATTAGTGTGATAATCTTTGAACTGCTTTTCCCTTCAGACTAATTTAGCTTTCGATATCCCGTTTTGAGGAAGGCTACGACTTTAAGGCGTGAAGCAGTGACCATAAACATCAACCGATTTTGCGAACGGTTGGCAACGAATTCAACGCAGTTCTAACCGCTATGGTAATAGAACTACTAGATAGAAGAAATTTTTAGCCACTGAAGTCGTTAAAAAAATAATCCTTCCTTTGATTCTTTTACACAAGAAGTATTTATTTATATTGATGACTTTAATAAGTTATAAAAATTTAATATGCCTCTGTACAAGAGTGGTCTACTCACTCACATCGCATCCGCCTGTTCCTATCTGTGTGTAAAAATGAATTAGCCCTCCTGCCACTAGTTGAGGCAATTAGGCGGGATATTATAAGAGTCCCCGACTTCTTCTCCATTCTCAGCACGGCTTCGTTCTGGTAGACTGATACGTAGTACTCATTTTATTTTGACTGCTATAGTTGAGGTTCTAAGTTAACTTTCGCTAGTTAAATTTTGGTGTAGCCTGCATAATTCCGAGGACAATACTAAATATATCGTTTCGACTTTATTTTCTTACTTTGTTCTATTTTTATTTATTTTTGTACTTTTTGATATGTCTGTATATTTTTAAGCAATGGATTTTGATTAATTGCCTGGAATAGAAGTTTATTAGATTAGCATACGTTTAAAACTGTTACTTTAAAATTATATTTAATCATGTTAATTAATTAAAGCATTATACGCATTGAAATGTCATTGTACAAGATTAATAAATCGTAAAGAATTGATCCGGAAATTAGATTCTGCCAGTAATTACTATTTTATACGGAGTTATCGTAAATTTAAATTTTATTAAACTCTACTCAGACAACGAGACATAAACATAGTTAAACTGATAGAACAAATTAATAATGAACTTCATAATAATGATGAAATTTTAAAGGAAATGCGACGATTAAATCTGTATGTTATTATTGCACGATAACTTCAAAACAACATAATAAAACGCGTCCTTAATACTTAACAAATATACGTTAGAAGTTGTTTTTGTTTATGAGTCAAGAGATAAATACAATAGTTTCCATAATCTTCTATTGCATTTCCAGAATCATCGTGTTTTGAGAACATAGTTTTACCTGTGATGATTTAACTTTGTTTTATCTGTGAATTTTGACAAAATTTAATTATGAAAACTTATACGCGATTTAAAACTACTTGCAAAACTGTTTAAAAAAATGTATAAAAAATAACGCCGTTTTATTTTTATTCTAAGACTTATCGTCATATTTAATGATTATTTGTAAAAATAAATTGTTTAAGCGTAAAAATATCAGGCCTTTTTTAATTCTAGAAAAACATTGTGTAAGGATATTTTATGACTTCAAATAATAAGCACATCAGTAATATGTGTCTTATCAATATAATATTATATAATTCAGATTTTTGGTTACTTTTTATATAAATAAACATGTTCAAGAGTTCAAACACAACAGTTTGTATTTAGATTACAAAAAATGATACACAAAAACCGTTTTACAAATAAGCAATTATGAAATGATAACTGTACATAAGTTGATTCAATTAAGACTTTAAAATAAGTTGTAATATCAGTTAAACAAATTTTTATCAGCCTTACTTATAAAACTTTAAGGGTGTTTATACAATATTGAATTATCTCTTTCTATGATTTTAGATTTAACATTCGAAAGGAGAATCATCATCAGACATCATCAGACATCATTGTTTAACTAATAACTCTCTAAGCAACATTAGGTGAATCCGTATGAATTTAATCTAAAAAATATTATATACAGTACAGTAAAAGCCTGTTAATGTCCCACTTCTGGGCTAAAGGGAGATGAGCCCTTTTGAGGAGAAGGTTTCTACCAACCCGCACACAGCGTGGTAGATAAGCTCAAATCTTTCCCGCAAAAATATTATATAACGAAATAATTAACAAAATCGGCCTTATTTTTGTAAATAGAATTGCCGTTACCGATTATACTCCCCTTTGTCGAAATCCATAATAAAGTTTATACTGAAGGGGGTATCGTATACATAAAGTGAATGATGCTCACACATTATAAGATAACATTTAATTAACTTATCAAAGACGTACATTGAAACATCGTGTATCGAAGCTAAGTACAGGAACAGGTCGTATGGTCTGATTCCGAGAATCAGCTCTGGCCTAATTACGACATGCCCTCGCTTGTCAATTCTTGTCTCGTAAGACAACTGGTTTGAGTCTTTAAGGATTCGGGGTCGTATATCCGCACTATCTTTAATTACTGATCGTATCTGTTTTTATCGGATGAAAACGTTCATTTTAAGCTAATATTAAATTATAAGATACTAACCTTCCATTTCCACTTACAGGGCTACTCATAAAGTAATTCCTCGATAAATAAAGAACAAAAATATAATACCTATCAGTGTTGCAAGCCTTGCTCTCCGCCCGTAACCAGCCAGCTTACACAGCGCTAGTTCTATTGCCGACACTGGTGATCAAATGTAAATGGCAAATCGTAGATTTTAGGTGATATGATTTTTTAGGACAAAAAGTAATAAAATATCAAATTGGAAATTTTACAAATACTCTAAGTAAATAGAATCTAAATATCTTAAAAGTGTAATTTGTGGAAATTATTTTATTTTGGATTTGTATGTAAACATTAAAAAATCCTAATAGAAAGTTATATTTCACTAAAACGATAACAACAGTATTTTGTCTTCGACTTGTTAAAATATTAGCAGTTTCTTAAAATATATATAATATAATTGTTATACAGTGTATGTTCTATAGAAATACCACTCTGGAAGGTAAAGTAGGTTTTAATTCAACTCGCCAAATCACAATTTGAATAATTTGTTAATTACCTTTATATTGATATGCGTCGACTTTTCCACGCCACTATGCATCCCTTCATATTGCATTTTCATTACGAGATTTTGTATATTTATAATAGCAAGCTATTTTGTTACCTTTGTTAATAAAATAACTAACACAGAGCTCTTACATCTTGCACGCTTATTAATGCATTCATTGCGAATGTCCAAATTTGATCAGTTTTTATAAAACTTTTGTTGAAAAGATATATATGTACGTGTAATCGGCCTATTGTTACCTAGATGTTATTGTTACCTAGTAAAAGGTTAGTACTACACTATAGTATGCATAATATTATAATGCTTAGTTACTCTTAATAATTTATTACATTTTTAAAGGAGTTTCGTTAATAGTTGCAATTAACAACCTATTTTCAATAAGTATTTATTTTGTCTAAGGGTAACATCAAAACTTATTTTTTATGTATATAATAAATAGCTGATAAAAAAATGATGTGCAGTAACGTCAAAACTAAACAAACAGCCCACGCTTCAGAATGAAAAGATTTCCAAATCACGACGTTACTGCTCTATCGTAATGAAATTATCACATGTAAATACGAAACCGACCAATGACACGTTTAGTTTTAGATGAAATTACAGTCGAGTGCCAGATCAGAAGTAGACCTTACGCGACAACGCGTGCGATTATTGTTAAACACAAAAAATGGGTTAAATTAATACGTATATCACACAATAAGAGACGCTCGAGGATCGTATTGTTATTGTAAATAAATAGTGATGTTATAGTTTTCATAAAAGAGAAATGTTGGTGCAGTTTTAATTTTCACACGATTTCGACTTGAGGTTAGTTGGAAAACAAAGTTTTTGTATTTATTTAATGATGACTGACTAGCGAGAGCTGCATCATGGTGAGTAGTATCTACTCACAGACTACAAAAAGAACTCCTTATACCATTAATATGATCAATATTGAGTAATAACACTGTTCACTCACCTTTCAAACTGGAACAAAGCAGAATTCATGGTTGGCGGTAAAAGAAATCCTACATTTCGTAATTATAAACATAAATTATACTAAGTATTGATTTTTTTTATTACTGATTAATTATTTTTTTGGTAAACAAGTCTATTGAATAAGGCATACAAAAAGCCCCTTTTAGAATTTCAAGATTAGGATATGGTCTGTTTTTATGTCGTGTGTTTTAATGCCTTTCTATAGAAATATCAGAGTGAGAGACTATAGGGTACATTTATATTTGCGCACTAAAATATCCTATTATATAGCCGAGATGGCCTAGCGGTTAGAACGCGTAAATCTTAACCGATTAGTTCAAACCCTGTTCAATAATTCTCATGTGCTTAATTTGTGTTTATGATTTATCTCGTGCTTGATGGTGAAGGAAAATATCGTGAGGAAACCTGCATGTGTCTTATCTCAATGAAATTCTGTCACATGTGTATTCCACCAACCAGCATTGGAGCAACATATTGGAATAAGCTCTAAATCATCTTCTCAAAAAAAGGAGAGGAGGCCTTAGGCCTGTAGTGGGACATTCACAGGCTGCTACTAAAATATCTCTTGCGCTAATGAAGTATTTGGCAATGGCCCACGTGGCCTAATTTCGATTAGAGAACTAATCCTAATGAGATTTAAGTCATTTTGTAAACAACCGGAGATGAAATTTCAGAAAATGGTTAGTATGTTTTGGTGACAAACATTGGCTATTAACATTATCAACTAAAATAAATATAAGTGAATAAAAAATAAATAAAAGTCATGACCGCGTTGAAAGATAGCAAGAATGCTAGCAGCCTTTTCCGTTAAATCGCAATTCCGATATTATTGGCGAGAATTGAACCAGACCTCCTGTCAACAGAACGGCGTTAAATAGCAACTATTTTTCTATATCATTTGTTTTATATTTATAGTTGTTTGTATAGTCTTAATGAAAGCAATATTGATGGCTTATATTTCAACGGAGACATACCATTAGGTGACGCATTTGCATTTGCTAACTTATTTGAAAGGAGACGAGTTACAGGAAATAAATATTATTCAGCTTTTCCGTTACCAAATTCTAATACGCATCCCGGAGTCAGGAGTCAGGCTGTCTTATACTCCGGTGCCTCGGAAGTTATATAAATCCTGCGTCTGGTAACTCTGGTTCGTCATCGGCCTATGAGAGTGTACACAATGGCTAGTGGCTAATTTCGATCATGCCAAATATGATGTTTTTATGCCTTGTCATTATTGTGACATCTTTGTAGTATCAAATAATCATCATTGAAAAAAAGTACATATATTTTTAGTTATTTGAATATCAATTGATAACAAATTATTTGTCTTAGTGCTTAACACATAACACACTGCACGGACTAACGCCAAACGTGAGTCGCGAACCTCTAGAATACAATATTATTTTATATTTGTATATAATTATATCGCTTACATAAGCGGTAAATCCAAATTTATGTATTTTCATACATTTATGTATTTTAAAATGTTTAAAAACATTACTTTGCAAAATTTGTTTATTAGTTATTTTTAATTTTAGAAATGTATATATTTATTTTTTTGCAATGGAAAACTAAATTTTAAGTAAACAATAAACAACAAACATAAGCCAACATCCACATATTCTATTCATATGCACATGTACTATTCTTTACACGTCTTCATAGGCTTCAGTAAGTCTTGCGTCTTTTTTATGTCCTTCTGCTAATACCTTGATGATTATATAGTATTATAAACTTACATTTATTTACAATTACAAAATTACATATGAAAAGGTAGGTAGGGTAATATTATTAGTCCTGTCATTTTTTTTTATTTCGTCTTTGCCGCAATTGGTAATCTTCAATCCCATACAGGAATCGCAAATCGTGTACAGACAATCAAACAAGTGTATAGCCCATACCTTAAATATTGTTTTCAACAGTACCAGCAATATCTACTTTAAAATAAACGCAAATATAATGTATAAGTGTCTTTTATCACGTTTCATTACTGAGAAAATCAAATGATATTCCAAACATAGTTTATCAATAATATTTAATACTTGCTTTTCACGCCAAGGGTTGTGAGTTCGATTCCCACCCAGGACAGAAATTTTTTGTGCATGAACAAAGAAGAACAGACATACTGTTTGTCCTGAGTCTGGGTGTAATTACCTATATAAGTATTTATTTACAGAAGAGTAGTATATGTAGTATATCAGTTTTCTGGTTTCCATAGTACCAGCTCTGCTTAGTTTGGGATCAGATAGCCGTGTCTGAATAATGTCCCAGGATATATTTAGAGCTGACATCATCGTTAGACGTCGAAATCCTAAATTATAAATAGGAGTCGACCAAAATAATTAAATTCTTCTTTATTTCTTTCTCCAATATTAATATAATGATAATTTTATATTTATTTTCTAGATAATCTTCGCGAGCAGTCAAGACATGTGGTTAGGTCGTACTCTATGGCTGTTGTTATGTTACGTCCAATACACTAAGTGCAACATCCTAGAAGAGTACGAGGAAATTTCGCGTAATATTCTATACCCTCCAGAAGATAAAATAGCTAATGCTCTGCCCGTAGAAGTGGGAAAAGACCGATCATCTGGATGCATCTGTAGGAGCACCAAGAACCGAAAAGTTATTGTTTGTTTTGGGAACTACGAATGCAAGAAATTCCCAAAGGTAACTATTTAATATTAAGAGTTGGTATTTCTGTCCCTAACCATACAACCATTAACAGTTATTTTTTTAAATATTCTGGATTCTAATAAGCTTAAAAAAGTAAGGTAATTATGATGAAGCCCATAAATTTCCACTGCTACTTCTCTTTACTCTACTAGAAGGTTCGAAGTTTATTCCACCCTGCCCCAGTCTGAGTTGGTGGATAAAAATATTTTCTAAACCTTTGTCTGCCTTTTTTTTATAGAAATCTTAACCGCTAAAAATAATATTAATTTTGTCATCATTGCATGCAATAAGTTGTGTGACCCAAAATATTTCACACGAGATAATGGATGTAGTGGAAAATTCTGAACGATAATAATCCTTGTTATGATAATTAAATCTTATATTACTTAACGTAATTGCTTTCGCTTTCATGCGTTTATCGTGTTTGTTTTGTGCAAACATTTTCAAAACTTTAGGTTTATTAAACTAACTTTGTACAAAAAAATCGGTATTGTTTGATGGATTCGACCCGACACAATGAATGCAATTATGGGTTATAATTAAGTTATCTTTGCATTTCGTTGATTATTAATTTCATATAATATGTCGTAAATATCATTTTAAATGGAATTGCTCTGCATTATGTCTCTAAGAAGAGATTAAAGATTTAAACTCATATTAACATATTTATTGTTCTGCTAAATTTACTGTTAGCTGTTCGTTATATTATTATATTAGTTATTTCGATTTCATTTGCATTATTAATCGAATGCTCCGCATGTTTCTAGAAGGCTACGGTAGGATTATCGTTGTTATACCTCGGAATTAATCGGTAGCGTCATTTCGACAATTCCGAACCACAAGAAGCATTGTACCTTACTACTATAACAGCTGTAATCTCATGTATATGCTTAAAACATTAGAAATATACCGTAACATAACGTAAATAAAATAAACAAATATTAATCACACAAAATTCACAATTTAAAGTTCTATTCTTATCACACAATGGGTAGTAGTAACTTCGTGAATCTAATGTTATCTTAGTTATAGAGAGACGTAATTATCATCATACAAACATATTGCGTCAGATATTATTAATGAACTGCGCGTGTTTTAGATCGCTGAACATAAATCTAAGGGTGACTTTTAGTTTTTGTATACCTTCTCCTCAAAAAGAGAGAGGAGGCTTTAGCCCAGCAGTGGGACATTCAGAGGCTGTTACGGTTACGGTTACGGAATATTCGTTTTTTGATAAATACATCATTATTATTATTAGTTATACTAATATTAGATATATTTTGTTTGTTTATATTTCCGTATGACGTGGCATTGATGTAGAACTTCGTATTTTATTCGGTAAATATGGGAGGGCTTCGTGCGGGCCGTTCTGGTTGGGTACCTCATAATTTATATGTTTTACTAGCGCTGAGTAAGAATATAGTTTTGTTGTGATGCGGCTTAAAGAGTGAGTGAGCCAGTGTAATTAAATAATCTACATATATCTACGGATACTGTAATATCTACGGAAAAATCTGCAAGAGCATACATCTTTACTTTAGCAGTAATAAAAAGTAAATATTGAAAAAATTAAACGACGAATTTAGCTCGGATGTATCATTTCTTATCTTATATTTATATAGTGTAAACAAGAATACTTTAAATGTATAAATGCCACAAAATTTAACTTTAATAATTATGTGTTTTATCTTTTTCAGGTAAATAGACAAAGCGAAATGCTTGTTGTCAGGACCACAGTTTTACCAGAAGTTCGCGTCGGTGAGTTAGACTACCTTTATTACTTGAAGGCTTTAAAAATTGAGGCGAATCATCAATTAAAGTATTTACAACCAGGATTATTTCGTAACCTCACAACGTTACAGCAACTTTCTATATCATACAATACTGTGCTTCACGTAATCCTCGAAGGCACGTTCGATGGTCTGAAAAGCCTTCGAGATTTAATATTGCTGAACAATGGCTTCTCTAATATATTACACATAACACCTGCTTTCCAACCAACTAAATTACCGTCACTACGTAAATTGGATTTATCAGAAAACTCCTTCGAAATTATCCCAGAAAATGCATTTAAATCTATGCGAGGTTCTCCTTTAAGACGACTTGATATTAATTTATGTCGCCTTGACTTTATACACCCTGACAGTTTCCTACACTTAGAGATGCTTCAAGAACTAAGTATTGGTGAGAATGATTTAAACTCGTCAATAATAGGAGATTTTCTAATGAGTTTAAAGAGAAATAACAGAAACCTCACCCATCTCGATTTGAACAGCATGGGCTTTCGAAAACACCCGCCAAGACATTTAATGGAGATTATTGCAAATTCGACAGTTGAAAGACTAACTTTATCTAATAATCAATTTGAAATTATAACTGATGATACATTTCCAAAAATGACGAATGTAAAAGTTTTAGAATTGCGAGGTGTTAGCGCTTTATCAATTGGGCCAAATGCTTTCGAACCAAGCAAATTTCCAGATCTCCGAATCCTTTTATTAAGTGGAAACAACTTACCTGGAATACATTGGAAGCATATATCGAATCAACAACTCGTTCTTTTAGATTTATCATTAAATAAAGGTACGACTTCGAATCCTATGTACTTTGAAATCGATAGAGGAGCGTTTCTGGATTGTCAGGAACTGAGAGTTCTCAATCTAGCTTTTAATAGGATGAAATCAATATTTGAGTATACATTTATTGGATTGGAAAAGTTGAAGATGTTGAATTTAGAAAATGGCACAATATTCCACATCGGCGACGGAACATTTAAGCCTATGAAACATTTAGAAATACTTAATTTAGCCAATAATCCTTTGACTGCGAATGAAAATCTTACGAGTTCTATGTTCGAAGGCTTAAACGAATTGAAAATATTAATGCTAAAGAATTGTGGTATAAAACATTTTTACACTGAGGACAATATATTCAAAATGATGCCAAATCTCACACATTTAACATTAAGGAACAACGAACTGTATTATATCACTCCCGAATTATTGAAACCATTGAAATATTTGCAAGTATTAGACTTAAGTGAGAATCTATTAATATCTTGGTGGAAACCTTTATTCTTAACCTCTGGATTAAAACCTCATAGCTTATATTTAACTGATAATAAAATTTCTCATTTCACGCTTAGCATGATTCAAGATTTGAATTTCTTACTAGAAAATAAAGGAAATTTTACAATCGAAATAGATCTAATGGATAACGTATTTATCTGTGACTGTGCTTCCATGTACAAATCGTATGCCTGGTTACAAGTGAATGGATCTACGGCGTTGAAGGAATACTTTAGACAGTCTAATTTTCTATGCAGTAGTCCAGATATTTGGGAAGATAGAAGAGTAGCGGACTATTTCTCGTCTATTAAAAATATGCGTTGCCTGGTGTATGAGAAAATTTCAAACATGATGCTCTTAGTTTGGACAGCACCATCAGTAGTAACCCTTATATTTTTAGCTTTAATAGTAGCATTTGTATATAAATATAAATTGTATATTACATATTGGTTATTTTTAGCAAAACTAGCTTTAGGAAGAAAATTTACAAAACAGTCCCATAAGACCGAAGGTTTAGAGAAAATTTGTCCAAAATACGATGCATTTGTATCATATTGCAGTGAAGACAGAGAGTTTGTTTCAGAAATGGTGAACCAATTAGAACGCTCTCCACCTTGCTTGAAGCTATGTATTTATGAGAGAGATTTTGAAATAGGTTCGTTCATCTCTGAAGCAATATTAGGTAGTATAAAAGAAAGTAGATATATAATTTTAATTATTAGTAATAATTTTGCAAAATCTCAATGGTGTCGATGGGAGACTCAGCTGGCCGAATATCACAGGCTGTTTCTTGAAGACGGCACTTCGTACGATCCACTGGTGCTAATAAGAATAGGAAACGTTGAGAACAAATATTTGACAACGACGTTAAAGTTCTTATTAAAGACCAAGATATACTTGTCATGGGACGAGCGGCGATCAGAAGAATTTTGGCAGAAATTAAGAAGTGTCATTGTTAAAAATTGATGTTTTTTACAATAAAATGTTTTATAAAATTACTTTTGTTTATTATAAAAGCCTAAACTCTTAACCTCGAAATTCAGAAATATATTTTAATTTCACTATTAGATTTTTATAAATAGATGTATTACTTCAAAACGTAATTATATAACAACGAATATTACACATACATGTACAGTAAAACATATACATGCGTTGTTATCTGGAATATGCAGAATATTTTTAGTCAATTGCCCTGGAAAGGGTAATGTTATTGAGTGTATGTATGTATACTTTATCGACATACTCTTTAACTTAATCGGATAATGTGTCATTATATTTACGTTAATTTTTAAGATGTTATAGATATACATATATGAAAAGCCAATAAAACTAACACGGTGGTTGTAAGCAGCTACATTAGACAACTAAGCCCACGGCGCAAAAAAAAATCTACAAAAAATCCAATACATTTTATTACAGTTATAACTCCTACCGACCTCACGACGAACTCTTTCGTCTAAAAGAAAAATATGCCTATATTCGTACTGGCATATTCATCCTTTAAACCGGAAGATATATAAAATAATATAATAAATAACATTTAAAACACCAAATTCTAACAGAGACCGATTACATACGCGCGTATGTAGGTACGTACTTGCTCCGTACAAACACCGTGGGGTTTTCCTAATACAAAACTAATATTGTGTTGTTAAACGCAATATAAATTCTATTTTATAACGGTTTAATGTAAATAAGCAAGCAGTGCACTTAGTGTTTATAACTTAGGGGAAATTAACATCGATGTATGAAAAACGTACGCTGTAACTTTAAATGTTTTGAACAATGTTTTCATTTGTCAAGATGTTTATTTCAAAAATAAGCTATTTTGTTATTGAAATGCTTAAACAATGATATATATAAATAAATTATACTTGTTTTCATTTAATACATTAAACATACATAAATTAAATACTACAACACTATACAAATCATGACCACGTGGAATCAACAAGAACTTCTAGTTTTCTCTTTGAATCGCAATTCCGATATCTTGGTAAAAAATTACCAGTAGAAATATATATAAAAAAAACATATAAATCCGTTGCTGTTTATATATATACCAGCCCTTCTGTTACCAGTAGAAATATATATATATATATATATATATATATATATGGTAACAGAAGGGCTGGTATATATATAAACAGCAACGGATTTAAATGTTTTTTTTTTTTTCATATAGATAGTTTAGAGTGATAAAAATGGATGGAGTAAAAGGTAGACGTTATAGAATTATCTAAAGGCAATATTTTCAATTAATATCCAAAATTTTAAAGTTTAAAAGTTATGTACAGTCATTTTATACAGTTTTATAAAAGCACGCCGTCTAAAAGATTGTCCTGTGGCATTGTACCCAAGACGCTGGCACTATTGCCTCTCTGCACCGCTAGACTCAACAAAAAATATATATATGTAATACTTATGGCAAGTTAAATGGACGTTAACACACTTTATTGCTAATTTATTTAACAGTTTCCGAATAAGGCCTTATCCAATAACACCTATTTTGTGTCTGTTTAAATATTATAATAATATAAAATATAGCCTTGTAGGCTGACATAAAAAAAAATACAACCTTTATACGATTACTCTGTCTGTCTGTTCGCCTGTCACAAATGTTTTCTCCGAATGTACCTACTGGACAAAATTCAAACGTGAATGTTTAGCGAACATGAACGAAATATTATTTTTAAGATTTATTTGGCACCATTTATAAAATAAAAAAAATATCTTCGACTCATAAGAAATACACGTTTATTTTAATTTTTGAGCTGCATTATTTTAAAGATATTTAACAATATACACAAAACTCGTCCAGTTCAACATTTTACCTGAGTATTTGCAAAATTGTACTACAAGCTGTACAATTCTTAATAAAATATAGATTATAGGGTTTCACACAAAGTGTAGAGAAAATTCTAAACAGAATTCAAATTCTTTATAAATCTTTTCATATATTTTTAAATATTTGTAAAGTAAACGGAAAAAATATAATACTTAATTTCTTCAAGTATCAGTAAGATCATTCTAGCTTAGATTTCGATTAACTGGCCAAATATTAAACCAGCTGTCCTATTTCTAAGCCTTTAACATTTCTTTCACATAATTAATATTGTGTTTTTATAAAAAATATGTACCAAAGAATTATTAAATAGTCGATTACTTATATTTCAACACTTGTAACAAAGAATTATTGTTTTAAACAGTCCAAATCGTTCAAACTACTTTGTGATAGCGTGTAACAGCGTAATTCTGTACAATGTAGTAGAATTCCAATATGCCTATAAGTTGTTTGAAATAAGTTATACACGTAGAGTATCTTCAGACGTGTCACGACCAGGAACATTTAAATAAATGGCCTGTCAGAGTATTGTCCTAACGTGTCAAAGCATTCTATTTGTACTACGCATTCATTTACAAATGTGACCTAAAACTTTTGACACCAGAAGGATAATATAGTCTTTATAATTTGCTACATAATATATTTGAATAGCTACGTAACAAGCCTTTCTCTAACTTCTCTTGTTAAAATTCGTAGGTCAAATGCACCCAACCAAATACATTGAATTTTGCGCAAACTTAGCGCGTATTACAAATCTAGGTTACTATTTTTTAGATAGTATAAACATCAAACAAAAGGCTGTTTATATATTTGATTATAATTATTTTTTGTAAAAATGAAAATTGTTTTATGAACAAATACATAAATAATACAACACGCGATCTTGGTCCATCAACTGGACCACATCCACCACCACATCAGCTTATTATATTATTCGTGAAACCGATACTAAACATTTGCAGTCAAAGTACTGAAAGCGGATCAAATGTAATCATAGTATTATTGAAAAGGTGATATTAAATGCAGAAACTGGTCGAGTGAAATTACGTGAAAGTAGTTTAATAACGAATCTTTACAACGTTTTATTTTACTTGGAACGATTTACAAGATCTTAATATTATTACACAAACTTTCTGTTTCGTTATATCTTTGAACAATATGTTTTATTTACAAGTTAAAGGATGGAGCAAGTGAGTCAGCAGGTGGTAAACCTTGTAAATCAGTTTATAATAAACAAGATTATATAAGTTCTGATTAGTTGTTTATTTGCCTTTAGTATTTTTATGGTTGGAATAGACTACAGTGAATAGGTTTCAAGCAAAATACATAATAGCTCCTTCGTTTAGTATAGGGTAGTCTTATGACCAATCCCAAAGTTACAAGTTTTGCTCTGAAATATAGATACATAATATTGTATTATAGTCAGTTTCGATTTTTCTTTAATTGTGCATTATCTTAAATTGTGTAGATGACATTAATCTTAAGCGCTGATTGCGAGTTCAAGTCCCGGCAGGCATCACTGAGCAAGAAAGCAAGAGAGCAGGCAAGCTCTTAATGTTTTTAATTCGTCTCGTACTCGTGCAAGAAGGTGCAGTGTGGTGGGATAAATTCCAACTTTCTACTTAAGAAGAGAAAAGACCTCTACCACGCAGGACTTTTACAGGCTATTATTTTAATATCCAGCGTTCGTTATATAAGCGTGATTACGTAATTTTATTTCCGATTACGTTTACATAATTAGCTATTTTTCATCTTTTAAGTGTTAATGTACTATGTTAAGTACTATGAGAGAGTTTTACGTTTACTCCATTAGCACTTACGGAAAAAACGTTTCTCATTTTCATATTAGTATTTATTCCTGTCGGTGTAAAATAAAACGACTTGTATTGGTAATAAACATTAGTAATAATTGTTAGAATATTATCAAATAATTATTTTTTCACAGTTATTGAGTTTTCTGATCCCTATAAAGATTTTATTAGGTTGCGTGTACACAGCAATATTGTAGTTATTAGATAAGGTATAAAATTAAAACAAAAATATTATTATGTAGTAAGCATTTATATGTTCTTGTTAAGTTCATTTATATAATAATACGTCGAGAGTAAAAACGGTAAATAAACGATCCATTAATAAAAAGAAAACGCGCATCGAAGACTTCCAATCGCTTACAAGTCCGTATACGCGATTGTTTAAATAATTGCAATTTTATGATATCGGTATTGGTAAAATGAAGTGGTTAGCACGTGGGTCACGTCGCGGCCCACTTGTGAGATGCAGTGTCTCCTCGAGTAGAAAGCTGTGGGCGCGCCCGCGTCGCGTCCGAGTCTCCGAGTACAGCGCGTCGCGCTAATGCACTGCGCTCGCTCAATATTTGAGTTTCTCAAGGATATCTTTCATATTGTTATTTAATGGCGACAACCGTTTAATTTGTTAGCTATGACGATGCTGAGTCAACTGTTTTGTTTGTGTTCTTTCATCTTGTTTTGAAAGTTGGACTGAATGGTTTAGTATTTAGAAAGGATTCTTATCATTAAGAAGATTTTAGACATACAATGGCATGTCTCTATTATAAGCACCTGATCCTCTCCTCTTTGTAATATTCAGATTTAAAACTTGTAATATAAGTCTAAATGGTAGCATTTTCTTATTTATTACAGACAGACATAATTACTTTTGCATTTATAATATTAGTATAGACACTGGTTATATATTATTTCTATATATCTCTAAAATATGAGAACATCCTGATAATAAAACGTCATGCTTTGGAAAATATTTTCTTAGTTATGTGGCCAACCCGCCATAAAACCAAGATGGTTTAAGCTCAACCTTCTTTACGGGGATACTATTTATAAACAATAGATCACGCGATATTGTAAGATAACTTATCTCTTAAGAACATAGAGCAAAAATAGTACAGCGTAACATAGTATCTATCTATACACAAATAGGTAAATATAAAACAGCTCACGCCATTTTTCGCCATTCCTTATCAACCAATTTCCTTTTTGTTTTGTATTTGGAGAACTTTAGTCTTAGCGATAAATATATGGAAATATGAACACAAAATCAGAGCATGTAAATTATATTATGTATTCTTCGAAGTGTTAAATAGTCGTCTATATATTTAATTTAAAACAAGAGACGATTATTTGCGCTCTCTGTAAATTTATTCAAAGCTTTAACTACACTATTATTCAGTAACTTTTGCTTCCTAGCATTTACCCGGAATTTACCTCCGCTTGCTATTCTTATCCAGATCGGACAGTTTGCTAATGTGAAAGAAGCATGGCGTTTAGTCATCGCAACGCTTTACGAGAGTACAAGTATTCATAATTTAATTCCTTACTTCAAGACATTAAGTTTATAAGAATAAGACAAAGTTTATTTCGAATATCACAGATATTGCAGACGTGCACATAAATATTACTACCTAATAATTATGAAAATATAAATTAAACGTTTAATGTTACAAAAACAAGTAAAATAAATCTGATATGTTTCTTTTCAATTAAATGGGTCATATGGGTTACCTAATGGTAAGTGGTCACCACCGCCCATAGACATTGGCGCTGTAAGAAATATTAACCGTTCCTTGCATTGCCAATGCGCCACCAACTTTGGGAACTAAGATGTTATGTACCTTGTGCCTGTTCCTGCTCTGACTCACTAACCTTTCGAACTGGAACACAACAATACTAAGTTCTACCACCTAGTAATGTAGATAAACCAAATATAAAATTACATTGAAATGACTAAAACTTCGCTGTGTCTGCAACGTCGCCTTCTGAAGTGTGACGAGCCACACATTTTCTTAGAGATCTTCCTATCTTTGGGATTTCAGTATATTTTTAATGTCAATACTATTATTTGTGATTAAGTTTTCGAAGGAAAAAAGGACCAACGTCGTTTAATTCTCGTGTTCCCCAGGTGTCACTAATATTCTTTATCATTTAAAACGTATAACGCCGTCCTTCGCGGAAACGAGACTGACGCCTGCGCATCGCATATGCAATGTTCGTAATAAAGCAATGTAAGTTAGGTGCGAATTCACTGAGGATGTAAAGCGAAACTCTGAGAATATTGTAAAGAGATCTCATATTTTATTTCGACTGTTTGTCATTTTTTTTATACATGAGTATATTTTATTGAATCTCCATAGACTAAGTAAGCGTCCTTTCTATCTTAATTGATAAATGGTTTATTTTTGACAACTAATTCACAAATTTTAGCAACAATGAATGTACATTGCCAGCTACATGTAACAATAGTGGTTATTATATAGTTTCTGTGTGGACCAGCATTGTTATGTACTCAGGAGGCTTCACAGTTCAACGTCACTCCTCTGTGCCCCATCAAGCGCTTCCATCACGGCCCTGCTACGTATTGCCATTTTGATGCTGAAATTTTATCACCTGTTTCAACTAACTTCACTTTTTTGATGATTATGGTAATGTTCACCATCATCCGTGTAGTGTATATTACTGCTTTACGTCAACAGAGCTCTTACCAGGCCCCATCACATCAGTTATTCAAAACAACAATACTTTGCATGACTGTGTTCCGGTTTGAATAGTACGTAAGCCAGTGTAATAACAGGCACAAATGACAACTGATGGTAAATAGACACCATCGCCCATAGACATTGGTGCTTTAAGAAATATAAAACATTCCTTTCATCGCCAATGCGTCAGCAACCTTGGGAATTGAGGTGTAATGTAATGGTTTGCACAAAGCTCTACCACCATAATAATGTAATAATAATACCTTAGATATAATGTTAAAATAAAATCTATGAAATGTTCATAAAAACATTGAACAACGAGGGGCAAAATATGTGTGAAGTGTCGGAGCAACATATTTTTAAAAGTAATAAATGTTCATGTAACTTAAGTCCCATAGTGATATTATTGATAAGATTAGATAAAAAAATAATGTGTTGTTTATCTTTTAATAATCTTTTACTTTACATTTTTGTTATTTTAATTGTTATCTTTATTACAATATCAATAATTATATTATACTTTAACTAAATTTCCTACTGAGCATACAACCTGAGAATTTTGGAGCTCCGACTTTCTGATCCAAGTTCAAGTTATTCGAACATAAAGTTATCGTTTGTGACTTTTATTAATGAAAACAAAACATGAATGAATGTAAAAATATACATATAAATACACATAAAAATAGTAATATAACCTGGATCCTAATCAGTGTAAGATTCAATTATGTCTTAATAAAACATTTAAACATCACGATAACGGATTTTACCTTGAAATTGAAATAAAAAACAGACATTGCGGTGACGAGGATTAGAGAAAAGTGTAAGGTTGCGAATTAAATTTAATCTTCTTAGCGTAACCATCGTTCGTATCACAAACACGTATAAGTAATTAAGGATATTAATAAAAATACAGGCACATTTGTAGTAATAGAAAGGTACAAAGGCACGAACAACACGTCTGTGGAGAATAGTTAATTTAAACAAAAGAAAATAGATAGTAATACTGTTATGTAATCATGTAAATGTACAAAATAATTTAAAATATAAATATAACTGAGAGATGTTTAATCAACATGCGTATTGTATGAAATAATTCTCAAAATGGTGTGCAAGTAAAATACCATCATCTTTACTATGGCAGAAGAAAACTCAAATATGTTTGTAACAATTCGGAAATATGAAACCTCGGAGCTCTTAGACCTTGTTGAGACTTATTAAAAGAGGAAGTCTTCGTCTAACCGTTGGACCATTTTCTAGTAGTTATTTCCTAGCTTTTACTTCTTCAAGAACAGGACAAAAAAGTGTGTATGTCATAATTAACGTGTTAGTAGTACAAGCCACACTAAGGTATTTTATTGGCGACTTCAAGAATCTCGGCTTCGAGTCTAGGAACAGTCCGGATACTTACTTTGTAAGTGAGTATTTATATGAAAGAAACACGCCAGAAGAGATCACAGGAGATATTGTTAATGCGTTGACCGCGCATTGGATGGAAAATATCTATGTACATATAAATAGCCTAAGTGCCTCTTTCTTCCTTTATTTTTCGAACTTTTCTTTTTATGTTTCATGTAGCTATTTATGAACTTTAGAGTTATCAGTAAAAAAAAAAGAGTAAACAAAAATGTGTTCAAAACATATATCTATGTATTCTGATGAGTTTTGACCACTTGGCGAACACTAGTAAAAATATAAAATAGTCAAGAAACTTGATACACAATATATAATAGTGCTTATAGACTGAAAAGAAAACTATCACCTCCAATAAAACTTGGTTGAATAACTAAAAAAAATAACTAAAAAGCTTTGGAAAAACGTAGAAATTTCAATTACGAAGATAAATATCTAATAAATGTAATAAGCATCATTATAATTTAAATAAACAATATATTTTATTTTAATAACAAATAATGACAAAAATGTTATATAAAATGAATTACAATTTCGGTTAATATGATCAACTAGTAACTATTTAATTAGGCAACACCTTTCGATTTTTAAGGAGATAGTTGATTTGCAACGGGCGCCATTGTTTTGGCGCGAGAGAAAACACCATTTTCATTCAAGATATCGCTGCGGGATAACGGTTCGGCGCACGCGCATCGCTCCCCGTCCCCGTCGCCCTCTTCTAATCACCCAGAGTTAGAAAGAGATAGTCGATACGTATAGACGACGGCTGGCAAATGATTACTCGACTGACCTACTCAATCGCACACACTCTTTCTCGACGGCAAGCGGGACCTAATTTTTCTGTTGTGTGAATTTGTAATGTAAGTAAAGATGCGGTTGCGAATCAGCAGCGTGTGACAACAGATATCGAAGCAATTAATAATTAATAATAATCAGAGCGAATTCTTTTACGCAACAGTCGAAATATTTCATCATTTTTTGATATCCATAGATCAATGTTCAGTTTCACAAGGGCTGGCAGATTTTTTTATTAATTTATTTGCCTTTCTACCAATCTTTAATTATTTTAGAAATCAGTCGAGAACTAAAACCATCTTTAAATAATACGAAAGTAATTATTATCGTAAGATTTATATAATTCGTGGTCTTCATTAAAATACTTCATTATGAAGATTTGCCTAGAGTCTAATTTATCAAAGTTTACATGAGCATCAACATTCTACTTATTGTAATGAATACGATGAATGTCAGAAAAAATGAAGTCTTTCGAAAATTGAAAAAAAAGGTCCAACCATACTAATTGAGTAGGTACCGTTAATAAAGACATAATTCACGCAATCAAATTCTGAAACTGCCATCCATCCGTCAACCTGATTCCAATTAAACTTAATTCTGACATAAACCGCGTTTGCGGCGCACCATTAAACCAAGCGACAAGTGTCCAAGCAACTTTTCCTTTACCATCGGATGTCGATTCAAAAAGTCGACTGCATCTTTGCAGTCCTTGACTGTGGCATTGCATGCGCCGGCCGCAGTCGGTGATCAGCCTTGGTGGCGTGTGGTCGCCACAATGTGTTTGCCGAACGCGTGCGCAGTGAAAGTTCGTTAGAGAAATGCGTCTCGCGATCGCCTTTCTGTTTGTGGTGAGTGCTAATTACGTTGAAAGTGCTAATAGGCTCTTCTGTAGGCGCCGACAATTCGTAAGGATCGTGCGAATTTGAGTTTGTATCAAGATTGGAGGTGGTTGTACATTTTAATTAAATACAGTTAAGGTTAATTTTAACCTAATTGTAAAATTTCTAATTACACATTGCTTAGAAACTTACAATGTAGTTCAGTTTATGAATTATAATTAACTTTAATGTTCAAATTTAAATAAAATTTGTGTGTAGTTAACGAAATCACTTAACGAAATTAAGAGGCTGGTAATCTTTATTTTTACTTATTCCTAACATGTTAATCTTAAACGTATAACGCACATGTTAATCTTATATATTATCTAAATATTTTCAAAAACTAAAGATTCTGAAACCAGTGATTAATAAATAACTTATCGAATAAAAGAAATATTACCTCGAAAGCAATTTAATATTACTTTTCTATTTCTAGTCATGGCACTAAGAAATGTATTTTAAAACGCTTTTGATAAGCATTAATAAAGTCAAGAATAAGATATCAATTGCAGAATAATAGATTAACTGGGTACCAGTTCGCTAACTTAACTGAACACCCCACGATAGATCTTTAGTCTGTCGACGAAAGCAGGGCGAGAGGCAGTCTACACGAACGTGGGAAGCGGGCCAAGTACCTCGCACCCATTTTTTACCCAACGTACTCCTAACGATGCTAATTTCATTGCCAGATAAGAAACAGCACTATAGTCAGCTAACTATGAACTATATTCGGCTGCAATAATAAATGTAGAGAAAACACTACTTGTTTCGTTGTTACTTAAGATGTACTTAAAATTATATATGAAGTAATCAATTAAAAATGAAAGATGAGCTAAAAAATACATTGATCATGGTTTCATTTCATGATATCTTATAAAAATATTAGATCAAAACAGAAATTATATATATGAGCATCATTAATATAAGAAACAATCAATTAGATAATACAATAATACAATTAGACAAGACAATTTTCAAGCATTAGAGATAAAAAATCAACCTAGTGCGAGAAAGACTGAGGGTTCTGAACACCTTGTGTTTGTTATTTATAATTATTATAATTTTTCACGATACTGCTCTTATTTACATGTATTCTGTCAAAAATAACTGGCTAGGTGTAACGTTGGTACATAAGCAGCTATGCGATAAAAAAAATGGCGCATACTTAGAGTAATTTATAAAATATTTCTTTTTGATGTACGCACGGAATGCTAAAAATATAACTAATTAATAACATTTAATGAAATTTATTTTACACATAAAGCAAAACAACATTAATTATAATTAAAAAACATCTATCAGCATTAATAGGCTGTAAGAACAAGAAAGATAATAATTCTCGTAATAGAATACTGAAACTGCATGCAACTGTAGCATTAGAAAACTTGACACAAATTAATCTTGGGGCGAAGGTTACCACTAAACAACCGGTAGCCCATTTGCTACTCTGCTTTCCTAAAATCATAAATTTATGTCAGTTTATTGTCCTTAATACATAAAAAAATGAAGATATTTTGAAATAATTAAATCAAAATAATACATACGTATATCACGCAATTTGTAACTTTAGGTAAATTATTTAAAAAAAAATACTTGGTATGATATGTATAAATTAATAATAGCACAGCTGAAATAATGCAAATCAATAATTGTTTTTGTTTAGTGAAAGCCAATTTCACCGGTCCGCGTCTCAAGTGAAAGATTGCGTAGTCAGATACGAAAAAGCTTGAAAGTAATTTTTTTATTTATTCATAAAAGAAACTTACAATTGTTATTAGATTTTAAAAATAATTAAGTTAGTTATATACTTCTTCGATGCAATTACTATGTAAAAAGTAAAAAAAACATCAGAATGTCATACAGATTCTGCAAATGCGTCTTAAAAATATACCTGAACAAGTAGAGCTCCTGTTGCAACAGAAGTATTACCAAGTTAGTATTATTAAGTTTTATCATAATAACATATTATTATGATATTTTATTCATATTCACATATATTCTTCACTTCACAATATTTTTCAATTATTCTTTTTAATGGAATTAGATTTAACTTTTTAAAAGGGCAATGTTATGTTTTGCTTTAGTTCTTAATCACGATTGCCCTATAGTGCCTATAGACACATCATAGTTTATTGTACAGAAAAGAATTAGATTTAAACGGTGAAAATTTAACCACTGATTGAGCTAAAGAATACACAATGTGTCAATGCTTACAAAATTCGTAGAACATATATTATTATAACAACTAGCTTAATCTCGTATACTTTGTATGTACAACAAAGTATTTGTCTTAATACTTTGTATATTAATATATACGTGTAAAATACATATTAACGACTGAACCATTTTTATATATATTCTTCTGTATATGTATTGTCAAATATAATAATAGTACTATATACTTAATACTAAAGATCTAAAAAAACATTAAGATGTTCCTTAGACAGTAACTATAAAAAAAAAAAATTAAGATGTTCCATACATCCAGACAATAACAATATATTTTTATTTGAATTCAATTTATTTATTATTCAATATAGAAGCTTTACACTCATTGACATTTAAATTAAAACTATCACCGATTCGTAGAAGAAAATACCTGAACTGAAAAGAAATATTATATTAAAACCCTTTTTGTTAGTTCCTATCTGAGCAATAATTACAATCTTGTGATAATGAAATTGATACAATATACATAAATTACAATGTTGTAAAATACAATATACATAAATTACAAAACTAAAATGTATCGATCAAAATGAAATAGGAAGCAACGGCTATGAAACAGTAGCTTGACGTCACTACCTGCTCCCAAATACCATCGGTCACTTTCACTCACATGCCTGTCCATCTGTCTACACCGAACTAATGATAATGCAACCTCTCGTTCTTTTGTTACTTATATAACAGGCATGTTACAATACAATATAGAGTCGTTGAAAACATGCCTGACGAATGAGAACATACTTATTTGTTGTCAAATGTTTATGTTTGGACCAGCTTTTATCGCCAACATCTAAACCGTGTGTAATTCAATAGGTTGGTACTTCGTAACTATTTAATTTTTGTTCCAACATTTGATACAACATACTAACAGGTGAAACTAAATACATACTTCTTACAAATCGTTAACTTGAATAAGTATATTTTTTTTATTAATCAAAAAACTTAGCAATTGTTCTGTACTAATTAAACTAAGGTGCTTACATATGGAAAAACAATAAAGTGCGGCTAAAACCATCTCGTAGTCTCAATAATAATAATAAAAACTTTAATGTAAACCTTTTTTATATATCTTAATAATGCGGCCTTGATTCCTGAAATAGAACTAATTGAACTAAATATTAGAAAACAGTTCCTTCTAAATAGAGTACTTTTAACAATAAACACATAGTATGTACGTAAAGTCAATAAAAATGTACGTGTTGTTTATTGTACAAGATATACCAAAATAAAAAATGTATATTAATTCTAACGGTTTCGCGAGCACCCACATACGCGCACGTACAGTGCTCGATATAACGTCACACATCTTCTTGGCCCAAATTGTACGCGCCCAAAAATGTCCTGTGATGACTGGCATTTCGCTCGAGCCTCTGCTTATATACTTATATGTTTACATCGAGAATTACCACTAACGTTACATTTAAAAACTCTATCTAACGAAAGTTGTATCAGAATATCATTGGTCTTTCTTTTAAATAAAGGCTTTACTAGTTTAGGCGTGTCTTGTTAAATTAATGGAATTAAAAACTTCGCATTTGGACTTTGTTTTCCATTCCTGATTGAGCTTTCCTCCATCTAGTAGAAGTAATATTTTATGAATATCAGTTAAATAATTATAGTTTATTTTGGAATAACTGATGTAACTATAGTGAATTAAAAATGAATCAAGTTTTTGTTTATTCCATCAGGTTTGGAGTACATATGAATAATAACTTCCTTTGCAAAAAGATTCAATTTAATAGATAGTAGTTTGAGTATGTCTTTATTTATTCTAGAGATATTTCATGTCCGTGTTTCTCCTTTTATTTTTCAATCCAGGGTATTTGATATCACTTTCTACAAACGCAGCACCGTTTTTTTGCACACAATATACACGCCTATATTTGTGTAAATGACCTCGCGATCGTTTGATCTTCATATGACAAATAAATAAAGTAAATTGATTACAATTTGTTTGCAATTCAAGAAGATTCGAGCGTGATACGTGCCTAGGCAAGACACGTAGGCATCGATACTATTCTTATTTATTAACAATATATTTGCCTTATTAATATGATGTATACTGGTTATAAATGTAGAGTATAGATTCATGTACGAGTTCACAAAAGGCTCATTAGTGACTATCGAAGAACAAGAGTATACCAACATATTGTGTTGTGTTTTCTATACAAAATTTAATTTTTTTGTATGGAAAGTATATTTAATCGCTCATACAAAAAAAACTATGTTAATTGATAAATTTCATCACAAAAAGCAAATTGACCCTTTGCTCTTTGTGTCCGATGAGTATTTTCATTCAACTTAAAATTTTCATATCCTTGTTGATACACGAGCGATTACACATAACTCGACCCAAAAGGATCGTAACGTTCCCTAACCATACAAAGAGAGTAGAAAGTACCGCCTAAAAGTGAAACCTAAGTCTTAATTGTATCTTCAATTAGAGTGTCTGCAGGCGTTTACTTTCGTTCGGCTGGACAGTAGACAGGTGATCATGTTTCGAGAGCGATGACCCCGATTCAGGTCTAACGAATCCAAACATTTACATTACGGTTCATTTATCAACTCAACTCACTGTGTCAATTTTTTTTTAATGCACTTTTGGCCATTTGGTTGATGTAATTGCGAAATTGGGAATTATAATCAAGATGTTTATATTGATAAATGGTAACATTCAATAGGTTTTTATTACGATATTTTATAATGACTAATTATTTTTAGTTTTTTTTTTCGGTCATGATATAATAAGTTTTATTTAGGTATTCGATATTAAATCTACATATTTGAGAAGTATATCATTTAATTTATATATAGTAATTAAAATAACGGTTACTAAATTAGTAACTAATTATACGGACATACACAAAATATATATGACATAAATATCACAAGATGCGTTAACTTTAATATGAAGTCTTGATATAAACCTCTAACAGCTACTCGATTATTTATTTATTAGTTACTCTATGAGTTTATTGCCAACTATGGCAGACTAACTGTAAGTTTTACAGTACTTTACGAGATAAGCTCGCGCATTTAAGGTTTGAGGCGGAAACATAAAATGACACCATCTCTTGTTCGTAAGTAGGTGACATGGACAGCAGCTCATGGCTACGACTACGCCTCGGCGTGTGCGCGGCCCTACCGCTCCAAACGCGCTAAACTTGTACCCGACGTACCGTGCGATCTGAGCAAGCAAAGCTACTGCACAACACCAGGCAGTAGCTACCCTTGGCATGCGATACGACGGTTCATCCGAGAGAATCAGGTACGTTATATATTTCTGAGCAATATTATCTATAAATTTCGCCTCTCGTTATTTACTTTGTCTTATTTTTTTTAATGTCTCAATAAAATTGTATCGTGTTTCGTGACTATAATTTACATTGTTTTTGTAACGACATGTTTTGAAATAGTCAATTTTAATAATAATTTTTAATAACTTCAGGGTCTTATGAGGAGAATGTATGGAGAAGAACGTCACATTGCTGTACTTAAAGCAGAATTAGAAAATTTCATTGACGATGACGACGATGACAGAGGCAATGATTTTTCCGAGGATCTTATAAAAACAAAAATGTTATACACAAAAAAAAGCAATGGACGTGCCATGAAAGACAAACCACATTTTAGACCAATTCAATCAAATGAGAAACAGAAAAAAGTTGATAACGATACCTTAAAAGTAAAGCCTTTAGACACTTTAAATAGTACCAGCAAAAACAAAGAAATTCAAAATTATACAAACAATAATGAAGCATCAAACGACGACAAAGGTATATCATATAAAACTAAACTCGAAAGTATAGCAAATATTGAAATCAATAATTTAGATCCAGACGTAATTACTCTAGAAGCTGTCATAAAACAAAGTATTGAAGCCAACAGTATATACACAAACTTCTCTGGCACTTCAAAAAGTGAAATACTGACTTCTGAAATTAAAAACAATACAGAACGGAACACAGTTGCAACAACAACGGAAATCGTAGTCAATAACACAGAAAGTAATGATGAACAATATGATGACATAACAACAGAAACGGGTAAGGATAGTTGGAAAAGCAACGGTGATGCTTCGACTTTGCCTCCAACGTTACTATTCTCTGAGCATGAGAAAGTTAAAATCGATCGTATTGACACTAAAGAAAATGAGAAAAAGGAAGAATTTCATCCAAAACCAGTGGTGCATCAGGAAACAATGCGTCCGTCTGTCATTAAGCTACGAGGAGCGTAAGTTGCATTTTATTATTATCAGTTGTTCGTTAATCATTATAAAGTGATTTTGATATTCTCAAAAATCACTTGTTTAGCTTAATTTAATCTTTCTAATATATCTTGCGTAGCTTATCATTAAATTATATTATATTTTCAGTAACCTAAAACTGTCTAGATATTTAACATTAATAAGGATTCTTGTCAATATTATTATAAAAAAATGTGTTGATAAAATATACAAAATAATTACGACAAATTGTTATAACATTAAGTTATAAAATACCCACCCATGTCACCCATTTACAACTTGTTTAAATAATTAAATCGTTAGATCATAAACATATCCATATTATACAAAGATCCGCTTCATGTTAAACATGGTAATTTCCTTGATGAAGTCATGGTCTAAAACGTTATTATAATAACAGGTTTCAACTTTTGCGACAGCTTACTTTCACCCGGGCCAAAGAATATGTTTAAATTAGTATCGCTGTCATCATAAATTTTACGTTTTAATACTTTTCCTTAAATGTTATTTTATTTAATAATTTTCAATTCATTGAATACTCTATCGAACATTGATCTTGCAATTATACATACTCCACTCAATAAGCTATATTCCTAGCTCTTGACTAAGTTTTATGTAGTTTTGCAATCAAGAAAACATAAAGAAATATTAATTTATAAGTACTGTAAAATCGATTCGTATTTAGACTAGAGGTAATAGCCAGAAATGAATTCCATGTATATAAGATAAACTTTTATATATCGTGTATTATATAAAAATTGCAACTGCCTCGTAAGTCTTCTATAGCTGCTGATCTGATATTGACGAGAGGATATAGTACGAGTCATCGGCTATTAAATATTGTTAGATTTTTGTGTAAAAAATTTGGGCCCCAGCAGGGGCCCGGTGTTAGTAAGTTAACGGTGACATTCTAATTTGGTAATGTCTAGGGAACAAAAAAAACACCTGTTTTTGCGTACATATGTATATACTATCTATATACATATCTTGCGTCGTTGGATATTTTATTATTATTAAGCATACACACGGACATTTTATAATAATATGCAAACAATCAAAATTAAATTAGTTACTTATTCTGGTATAATAATTAGTATATTGATAATTTTGTAAAACACCAATAAATACATATTTCCACAGAAACGCATGCGAAACAAAAGAGGAGATGGCAGCTCCTTTCTGGGCGAACAGCACGCGCGGAGAGATGCTAGCTCTCCTCAACATGTACCCCTTCGAACAGTACATACACTTGGAGACGTGCGTGCACAAGCACAAACAAATGTACTGCAGGGAAGGCTGTAGGTAAGACAAATCCTTCATCTTGCTTTTTTTTAAATCTTAGTCTTGGAAAATACCACCAAAATAATTTTAGGGAGGTTTGGCATCAGACAGGCTCCTTTGAGTAATTATTTTTATAATGCATTATCTTATATATCACACTATCTTTTTTTAATGGGGTGATTGGCGTGGTTGGTAGATACGCCTTTCACGCCGAAGGTTGTGGGTTCGATTTCCACCCAGGACAGACATTTGTATGCATGAACATGTGTATTTGTCCTGAGTCTGGATGTATTTATCTGTATAAGTATGTATTTACAAAAGAAAAATAGTATATGTAGTATATCAGTTGTCTGGTTTCCATCGTACAAGCTCTGCTTAGTTTGGGATCAGATGGTCGTGTGTGAATAATGTCCCAAGAAGTCGCTTACTAATTTGGCTGCATAAAAACTACGGCTCTCATAGTCGTGGATAGTTTTCTCGAAACTGAACGACCATCGCTGGATAATTAACATAAGATAACCGATTTAGTTAATAATAATAAGACTTAACTAAAAGTGTGCTAAACGTCTTTTCTATGTTCTAGATGTGAGCAGCAGTTCCGTCTCCATCGCTTGCTGGCTTACGATCCACGTAACGAATGTCGCGGCATATTCGCGGACTGGTTCAAATTCCCAGCCTGTTGTGTGTGCAAGTGCTATGACGTGCCTCTCGAATTCCGCGCTCGATCACCCAGGATCCTGCACCCTCAGTACGACGAAGAGGTTAAAAGACTGATCTATGAGGACGTGGCGAGAGACTGGTACACCATGTCCTATGAGGACCCTGATGAATTATATTGAAAGTTAATCTCAGTATAAAGTATGTTATTTTGGATTTATTGTGAAGTCAGCACATAAATATAGGTATTATTGTGAATTTGTCTAAAATAGTTAGGAGATTAGGATCGTTAGGTTGTATAGCCCCAATCGGTTTGTGTGCATGTGCCCCAATCAGTGCATTAAGTATATATATATATATTTAAGAATGGAGATGGAGTTTTAAGATAAGAGAGTTATTATTTATCTAAGAACATATTCACCCGAAAACCCCACCATAAAGATACGTTTATTGTAGATTTTCTTTTATAATTTATTTATTGAACAGAAGTACATACATATTATTCCATATATAGTTTTAAGATAATTTTGGAACAAATAAAATGAGTTATAATTGACATAGAGTTCGAATTCATCGCAATCGACTCGAAACGTAATCATTGTCGTTTAACCGTTTTCGACGGTAATGACGATCCAATTGCGTTTCGGTCAAAGAACGGAATAAAATCGGGATCATATCATAACCGTTATAAACTAACTCTTAGAGAATTGGCAATGGCCCTGGTAATGTGTGTGAGTTAAATCTTGTAACCTTGATTTTATCTAATCAATTGATAGAAAATTTTGTTCACACCAATTACAAAACAACTTTTTTATGAAATACGAGTGCATACAAGCTGGATTTATAAAAAGCCCTTTTCATTATTTAAATTCTGTTCAAAATTTTCTGTTATTCTTTTTCCTTTTTTAAATAAAAACCTGATGCCCATTAGAAATTAAAATATTAGAAAAGCGATCATATTATGAGTTTATTTATCTTTATATAGAAAACAATATACTTAAATTTTAGAGGAATATTTAGTACCTATCCGCTTTATAAACGTTGCTTAGTGGCTGTTTAGTTAAACACAGATTTCGCTCTTTCTTTCATTATTGGTTCCACATTCGAAAGAAGAAGACAGCAGAGTTTAATTAATTGCCGCTAAGCAACGTTTACAAGCAAGGTCGTATATGTTGTAGACATTGAGTAATTAGAGAATTGTTTTAATGTATAAGTTGTTTATATGTAAACTTAAATATTTCGTTACTAATCATTATGTTTAAGGCTAGTGAAAATTGTAAATTAAATGTAAAAATATAATTAATCGTTAATTATGTGGAGAAATTTTATTAAATTCCGTTCGTTTAATGTTTGTCTTTTATTTATTATCAAGTTACAAATTGAATCTGAATATATAACTCGGCCGCGAGCATAAGTAAAAATACTCAAAAATTATCAGTCTTTCTTGAAATTGTATTTCATCATATTTAATACTTCTAAGTAATACATATAAACTAAAATAATAATACAAAGGTAAGCTTTCTGTTCCCATCGTCATAAAGACATTTGACTGTAAGAAATATTGACAATGACCTTGGGATTTCCAATATTATATCCCTTGTCCCACACCGAAACATAACAATACTAAGGATTACGGCTTAGCGGTAGAATGTGTCGTCCGTCTTGGTGATATCCACCAAGAAGGGTGGTGGTAACCGGCGGTATTGCCGTTAATTACAAAATAATAAATAAAACAATCGTAATTCATTCCGTATATTTATTTATTGCTTCATTCTAAATCGTAAACAATTCGTTGAATCTTTATAAACGTAATAATTGTATAAGGAAAATACCGTCGTAGTTGATATACACAAATACGAACAAAACGAATTTACATAAAAAATAGAGAAAAATAATAATAATAATAAACAAACTTAAACAGATAAATATATCGAAAATAATACATAAAAACTGCCGCGTTTATTTATAATTTAAATACTGTTTATTGTCAATTTTTAAATACATTTTTCAACTACTAATTATATATAGTTATTTAGTTTTATAAGTTACATCGAATCGAACAATATAAGCAACTTTCTTAACGGTAATATCAGATCAAATTAAAGTACACTTAAAAACTAAGAGTGGTTAAAAAATATCGGTTTAAATGTATGATTTTATTTTTGTGCAACTTCGAACGTATTTATTTATATTTTTCTTATATGGTAACTATTTTTTATAATGACACCGAATGATAAAAATTCTCTGTGACATTACTTAAGAATAATAAAACGTCACCAAAAAATATACCGATAATTAAATCTTTGAATATCTCGTTAAAGTAGCACCATATTGTTTTAATAATAAAAATATCTTTTAATAGGAATCGAAATTGAGGAACAGATCGGTAAATCTTATGAAACTATTTCATTTTTGTTGCCATAATCGTTTATTTCACACGCCATACGTTAATTAATAAAAATCGGCACTGACAGGAGGTCCATTAATTAAAATTGAGTCTGAAAATATATTCATAAATGTTCAAAAATACTCCATATAAATAGAAGTTGTCTAGCTTTCAATTTCCAAATGGTTTGAAATGCGTCTTATATCAACAATCGATGTTCACTGTTAAGCATCAAAACCGTGATCTACGTCATTTGGCAGCATCCCAACTGTCTGTGTGTACGAATGTATTACTAATATATAAAAAATGTAATAACTAATATTTCTATATATTTGCGCCAGTGCCTACCTCATACAAACGAATTCGTGTTATTGCTGATAACGGTTAACTTTACAAAACTTTCTACCATTATTAATTATATTATTACGAAGAACTTGTTACAGAGAATTTTTATCATCCTAAACATTTCGAACAACGGTTGTATTGTTTCCAAGTATCCAGTAAGCGTAAAGCTGTTATAACGGCGTAAGCAATAACGCTAACATAACATAAACTTGTATCAAATCTCTGTACAAAAAAAAACTTAACCACTAAAATGTGCTGAAAATAATAAAATATAATTCAATATCCATAAAGCCTCATCACACGTGAATATCAATGAGATCGCTTATCATCTGCACTCTAGCACTGTTACACCTACACATAAACTTATAACTCTTTATATTAAAATAAATAGATAAATTTAAAACACTGGCTGATTATATTCAGACCGTTCGATAAAGATTCTTTTGATACTCTGTGGACATTACATAAATCTTTATATACTTAAACAACTAAGACAATCTATATTTGAAATATATAGAAACTTTATTAGTACGCTTCAATTGTCAAAAGTTTTAAAAACAATCGTAATTAAATGAACAGATTAGAAAAAAAAAAAATTACAAATTGTATTTTACGGAATAAGCGCTTAAAATAATTTTCGCTAAACTATTTATAGTAAACAATACGGGTTAGAGAAGACAAAATCGAATTAAAAATTTGGTCCTTCTCATATTTCCAACCCTATTAATTCCGTTAAACTATTAATTTTCTACTTAAATTTACGAAATCTCTGGACGCCTACGAATACTTGTATATGCAATTTATAACCTTAAAACTGACGTGTATAATTTTTCTTTCAAAACGATGACATTATAGCGTCATATAAACGGTGCTATGTGCTCTACGTGTTGTGTAAAAAACTACTTATAATGTGCATTTTATATAATAAATAATGTTAATCCAATAAATATTTATTAATTTATTATATAATAAACAATAAATTCATTATACCATGCAAAATATATTTTCATTGAAATTAATTGTAATTGCTGATACGAACATCAATATTAAACGCGAAATCGTTTAGATATTTGTGGAAAAATAAGTTAATTATCGTCCAAAAATCGTTGTAATCAAAAACATCTATCAAATAATCCATCATGTTTTTAAATTTTCGAAACGCGTAATACTATTTGCCTTTAAGGTACACAATAATACTATAAATATCTATAAACATAACAAAACTATTCTCTATTGATCCCTAAGAAACTACTGTCAACGTTGTCTATACCTATGCTACCTTGCAAAAAGAGCCCTATGTAGAACAATTTAGGGTCTATTATAATAAAACGTCTACTAGTCTAATCTAAGACACTTTCGAATATACGAATATTTTATTGTTTGATATTTATATTTCGTCTAAGTATGATGATGTTGTTTATTTCAATGGACTTACGAATTGGGTTGAGCGATTCATAACAGTCAACAGAAAATTCGACCTTGAAATATCTATGTTGAAAACTGAGTTAGTTTTTCATTTTTAATAAAGAAAAACCCGATATTTATGAAACTGTAATTAGTATAACTTGAGACGGACATAGACTAGACAGACTTAAAAAAATCTCTATCGAATTAGCCATTTGAATAAATGGTTTTGTAATTTAGGATAAAAATATTTTACCGACCCATTGTTATAGGTAAAGAATTGACAGTTATATAACAATATTAATCTCAGTGGCACCTTTATATATAAAACATAAACAGTATTTTTATGTAATATTATATGATATGACGGTCGGGCATATAATGTTTCTAATTTTTTAGATAAGATGAGAAAAAATGTCTACTAAATTTCTTAACTATACATTACATAGAGATAAATTCTCTAAAGTTAAAAAAAATGTTTGAAACCTCTAAATGATGTCCGTGCGACATAAAGCATCCCACTTTAGCACCTACATTGCTATTACATAGTTTAGACCAATTCTGAACACTTACGTTGACACAAAATACTATATACCGAGAACAGAGTATAACCCTAAAAATAAGCACCAAGATAAGGAAATATTAGATCGAGTCCGCACCAAGGCATTAATACTTCATGTAAAATATTCGTACTAAAGTACAAAAGTATACAAATAGAACACGGTTTCCGGAATACTGACGCGATCTCATAAAAATCTTGAAAAACTGTTCTATGATTTGTCGGTAATCACAAAATTATAAAAGGTATGTTATATACTTCAATAAGACTTCCAAAGGCCCTTGATGGCTTTGAGCTTGGGCGATCTTTTCGTCGCCTCCAACTCTTGTTTGAAACTGATGATGAACTTCTCGCGCAAGCTGAGTCGAGGCGAAGACGGCTTGAGGAGAAACTTCTTCAGGTCGTTTGTAAAACTACTCGCCGTGTAATTCGGCTCGTCTTTTAACGAATCCTCGTTGCTCGATTCTAGAAACGACACTGACTTATTCGATTGAATCGAGTTCTTTCTTTCTCGTGGACGATTCGTCGGAGTCGATTTCGAGCGAGAACTGATAGTAGCTTTGCTAGATGGAAGACTATAACTCCTTGATACGAGGGAATATTCGTCCTCCATGGAGTCGAGGGTGTCGGTTGAGCGGTTACATATTTTGCAGCAATACCGGCAGTGTTCCATGTCACTATGATACCTGCCATTGCACAGGACATAGTTTTCCTTCATCCGAACGTGTCGAGGCGGTCTCAGCCTGTTCTTATCTTTATATCTGTGCGAGTCCTTGTCACTTTTCCTCGGCCGCCTTCGTTTGCATTTAGGGCAGTTGTTGCGAGCTATCTTTTTAAGCTCCTTAAGAAATTCGTAGTCGATTTCGAAATATTTAGCATCCGGTTCGGAATAATACTTCAGGTCGCTGTCAGTAGAGTACTTTTTGGCCTCCTTCGGTTTCTTCTTAGTCTTCTGTTTGGGTGTGTCCGGTTGGCCGGGATCCGAGTAATACCTTACGTCGATATCCGAGGGAACAGATGGTTTGTCATACTTACAGTGCGCACAGAATGTAACGGACTTCTGCCTGGAGGAGGTAGACGTGGATGGGGTGTGGGAGGGGGGAGTGGGGGGCAGGGGTCAGGCCTGCGCGGAGGGGACCCATAGGGTCTTATTCTGCTCTTCTTCCACTGCTTCTTTGATTTGCGTGCACATGTACGCTATGTTAACGCCTGCTGGTATTTCCGCTATAAGTAATATAAAAAAATATATGAATAGATAAAAAATTTAAACTTCCAAGCATTTAAATATAAGTCACTAAGCTCAATACTTACCAGATATGTAATTCCTAAATTCATTCTCCACTTTCAAGCCATGCTCATACATTTCCTTAGCTGCCTTAGCAGATACTTTGTCAGCGGGATACCTCGTATCTTTCACTTCCTTGATCTGCTTGAATGACTTGAACTTGATGAATAGAATTATAGGATATATCTGGTGTTTATGGAGTTTCTCTATGACTGGTACGCTCACGTCGACTATACAGTGGATACCCTGTAAAGTGTTAAGGTGGTAATCAACACAGGATATCGGTAAAGAAAGAAATTAAAAAAGCCATTTTGTAAATGACTCTCTGTTACTTAAATAAATAAATAATTATTATTATTATTAACAATGTTTTTCACATGAAATAAGCGATAATATATTGGTAATTTTTAAATTATGTTCATCAAAGCGGTCATACTCAAAGGACATTAGCCAACTGCATATATCATAAAGATAAGAGCCGAGATGGTCCACTGGTTAAATCCCATGAGTCTTACCCGAAAATCACGGGATCAACCCGGGCAGCTTTCATTTGTTTGATTTATGTTTAAAATTAATCTTAGCGATAAAGGAACATTCATGACAAGAGAGAAGGCATTGATACTGGTAGTAAAATATTTACACATAAATTAAATTTTTACCTAAAGATCTGCAATCTTTTAAGCTTTCAATTTTGCAATAAAATAATAACCATAGAAAATATTTTAATTCTCACCTTTTCTGCAAGGTCCCTCAGAGCCCTAGGATCCGGTCTCGCCCTGGCGAACACATGTGGCCAGTCTGTGACCAACTTTCCGGCCACGCATTCTCGTAACGGGCCCAGAACGGCTACCGGCCTTCGACTGCCATCTGTTAAATTATGTTTAATGTATTATATTTTTTAACACGCCCAAGTCAGTCATCAAATAACAGCAACGTAAAAAATATTATTAAATGAATATTTTTTAGGCGATTTTTAAGTATAAAATGATAAAAAATATATAGTGTTGATATATTTATAAGCGAGAAGTCGCGTCGCTCACAGTGCAGGCGCTCGACGCGCTGGTAGGACAGCGGCGGCGCGTCGTCGGCCAGCGTGCCCGAGTCGCTCCAGCAGCCCAGCTCGGTGTTGGAGAAGGAGGCGAGCTCCTTGCTGTCGCGGTGCTTCTTGCGGCGGAAGAACGAGCGGCGCGCCGTGCTGGACGCGCGCCGCGCCGCCTCGCTGTCCAGCGCGCCCGCCGCGCCCGCCGCGCCCGCCGCGCGCCGCAGCACCTCCTCCACCCTGCCGCCGGCACGGTTAGCTCTACCGACTCAATACTGGACTAATTCAGGACTTGGGACAGGGCATTGCCGATCTGCCCTACACCAAACACGACGAGTACTGTGTATTCAAATACTGTCCTGTACCTTGATTTATATACTTAAATCGGTAGCACAGAGTAGAATATATTGTGGTGTAGTAGATACATGTGTATGCTTGGGTGCGTACTTATAATAATGTTTATTAGACTAAATATACTCAGTATTCGATCATCATTACAGATGTTTTATTGTGTCTAAGTCCCATCCTTATATGGCGACCCTGCCACTTGAGCAGGGATCAAGTCAATCATGTTTACGTTTAGTCTGGACTGTGTCAATCTGTGTACAAGTCGTATAGTTACGAATATTATTATATTCAAAAACAATCATCATCACGTGCCAATCTAAGGTGAACAACGAGGAAATCTTTATAGACCAAAACAGTTCGGTGGAGGAAAAAATTCAGCTACAGTGGAAGAAATCAAATTTCATCTGTCAGCAATAAGTATAGTCTTGCTGATTATATGTACAATATTTTTCCTTGAATTATTATATATTGGCTACAGGTTATATAAGAAATGTCATCAATCTTGGATGAGAGACCAGTTAACGCGATATGTGCTAACACGTTCTAATCAACCCAGACTATCTAATCATTACCGGGATCCTAAGGTTATATGCGAAGATTGTAATTGTAGAGCTACCAATTCCTACAAAGAAAGATCAGTGAAGTAATGAGTGGATAATTGTGCATACCTATACTGGAACCAGATGACCGAGGCTAGAAGATTTTGCGTGATAGTGTAATTAAAAATATGTCAAAAGTATATCTAAATTATATAAAAATGTTACAAAATGGACCGTAACGTATGAACATTTAAATAATTTAAGTATTGAGCTAAATAAAGTAAGAACATATTTGGTGAAAATCGGACCAGGTAGGCGTCAAGGTGAAATTGTATTGAAAAAATTAAAAGAAGCTGATAATTTAGTTAGTCAGTTTAATTGTAGTTTGGAAAAGTTAAATACGTTGAGACATAAATTAAAGGAGAATGAAACTTTAGAATTAGATGAACAAATTTCACAGTTTTTTGGTTTATATGACAGTATATTAGACTTATGCAGTAATTCGTCGGTAGACAAGTACTCCAGTAAATTAAAAAACATGGCTAAGTTTGACCTCAAGGTTGCATTGAACTTATTACCAGTTTTGAAAGATGACGAGTCTAGTACAAAACAATTCATTGACGGTGTAGAGTATTATAAATCCTTTTCGACCAGGAAGGTCAAAATAAATTAGTAAACTTTGTTTTGAAAAGTCGGTTGTCACAAACGGCTAAACTAAAACTTGAAAATAAACTGAAGAATTAAGTACCATAATAGCAGCAAGGAATTATTCGTCCTTGAGTGATGCTATTCAAGCTGCTATAGATGAACAAATCACTACTCCACAACATCAGGTGATATATTTTCTATGCGTTATAATAACAGAAATAACTTTAAATTGATAGGTCGGTCCAAAAATAGAGGTCAGTATACACCAGGAAGAGGACAGGTGCCAGATCAGGGTACTCAGGCTCAATCTTTTTTTTTTTTTATTATAGACCAGGAAGGCGGACGGGCATATGGGCCACCTGAAGGTAAGTGGTCACCTAACGCTCTTAGACATTGGCTCTGAAAGAAATGTTACACATCGCCAATGCGCTACCAACCTTGGGAACTAAGTTGTTATGTCCTTTGTGCCTGTAATTACACTGGCTCACTCACCCTTCAAATCGGAACACAACAATATCAATTACTGCTATTTTGCGGTAGAATATCTGATGAGTGGGTGGTACCCAGACGAGATTGCACAAAGCTCTACCACCAGTAAATTGTACCTCAGATCAAATCAGACGAGAGTAGCTGGGCAGGTGGTCGATTCAGAGGACGAGGCGCGCAAAGGTTATTTCGAGGCAACAGAGGTAAGATATTTTACAGTCGCTCTAGATATACTGAAGGAGAAGAACCAGAAATACATATTTTGACAGACTCAGATTCGCAAGAAAAAGAAGAGTCTAAAGAGTCAGAACCCGATAAGTTTTTTCGTGAATAACCATACAATTTTATCCTGTAATAATAAGTGCCATATTAATTTAAACATTAATCCTTGTGGGGACTTGCATACGTGGATTATTGACACCGGGGCCTCTATTTCAGCCATAAAATATGTACATGTAATCGAGAATAATATTCCTATCCAAAAAGAGACACTTATCGTTGATGGTATCGGAGGCAAAGTACAAGCAATCGGTTATGTTTATATTCGGGTGATCAAATTGTAAACAATAAAAATTCTTTGTATTTAAATCGTTACCATGTAAGGCTAGTGGCATACTAGGCCAAGATTTCTTAAACAAATATAAGTCCGTTTAAAACTTTGGTAACAATTTTATACAACTATGGAAAGAAAATAAAAAAATAGATTTGCCTATCACTACGAATGGCAAGTCATTAACCCGTCATGTACCCGCTATGCCTGAATCAATTCATTATATCGAAACAGAAATTCAACAGGATTGTGTAGTTTGCGCATCTGAATTACAGGAAGGATTGTTTTTAGCAAGTACGTTATCAATGCCGACAAATTGACGAATTCCTGTGCGATTTTTGAATACTTCTGAGAAAGATATTTATTTAAAAGATTTCAAACCTACGATACTCTTAGCGAATGATTATAATATTTGTGAATTTACCAGACCCGCAAGAAAATATGCGGAAAGAGTAAAACGGCTTTTCCCATTACTCAATTTAGACCACTTAAAAACGGATGAACGCGATGGTATTAAAAACATATGTGCAAAATATAACGATCTTTTCTTCTTAAAAGGGGACAAGTTAACTACGACAAAATTGTACAAACACTCGATAAACTTAAAGCCTGACACCACGCCATTGTATTCTAAGCCTTATAGACTCCCACATTCTCAAAAAGTGGAAATAAAGAAGCAAATAGTTAATATGCTCGAGCTAGGTACCATATAACCATGTAACAGTGAGTGGTCGAGCCCAGTTCTTCTGGTCCCTAAGAAAACAGCCTTGAATGGGTCGAAAAAATGGCGTTAAGTCATAGATTATCGTAAATTAAATAACTGTATACAGGGTGATAAATTTCCATTACCTAATATTAGTGAAATATTAGATTCTTTATTCCGATGTATTTATTTTTCGTTCATGTTCACTTAGATCTAAATCAGGGATTTAATAATGTTGAGCTTGAGTCGAATAGCAGAAAATATACAGCTTTTTGCTCGGGGCAGTTTCAAATGACCAAAATTCCGATGGGGCTTAAGACAAGCCCTAGTTCATTTTCGCGGATGATGGCTATCGCTGGTCTTTGTTATGAAAAATGTTTATGTTACCAAGATGATCTGAGAGTTTTAGGCCGAAACCTGGAGGAGCATAATAAAAATTTAATAGACATATTTAAAAGATTACGTAAAATTAACTTGAAATTAAATCCGGCGAAATGTAATTTTCTTCAAAAAGAATAGCTTTATTTAGGCCATATTGTATCAGCAGAAGGATTACCCGATTCTGAGGAAATAAAAGCGGTGCAATATTATCCTGTGCCTAAAAGTGCGGCTGAAGTTAAACGATTTGTAGCGTTTACTAACTATTATAGAAAATTTATACCAAAATTTGCTGAAATTTTTTATCAATTAAATTTATTATGTAGGAAAAATACTAAATTTAAATGGGATAATAATTGTTAAAAGTCATTCTAAACCCTGAAAAAATGGCCCCCTGTTCTACAATATCCTGATTTATCTAGTAAAAACACATTTATTATACAGACTGATGCATCAGGTTACGCGCTGGGAGCTATTTTATCTAATTCCGACGGCCGCTCAGTAGCGTACACTAGTAAAAGTCTAAACAAGGCCGAGCTAAATTACCCAACGATAGAAAAATATCTTCTAGCTATCGTATGGGCTGTGAGGCCGTACTTATATGGTCGTACATTGAAAATTGTTACCGATCATAAGCCACTAGTTTATTTGTTTAGTTTAAAAGATCCGTCAAGTAGATTACTTATGTTTCGACTATGCTTAGAAGAATACGATTATTTAATTGAATATATAAAAGGAAAAGAGAATGAGAATGCATCTCGTATTACAATATCATCCGAGGAGCTAAAAGAATTTAACAAATGTATTTGCGTCATAACGCGAGCCCAAAAGAAAAGATTAGTAACTAATATTCCAGTTAATCAAAACACTAAGAGCATGAAGAGTTGGCATAACGAGCCAAGGCTAGTAGAGTCTGACATTGTTCCGGAAAATTAGGTGGAACTTAAGTTCGCCTAAAGTAAGTATTTAAATAGGCTACGAATAGAGAATAAGGTTACATATGAAAATAATATTTTTTTGTACGATGGATATCAATTAACGTTATTTATAAATCTTTATAAAAATATAAAGAGTTTATAAAATAAATGTGTGAATTTTGTGATACAATTAAAATAAATAAAATATTTTTAATGAAAAATAAGGACAATAGAATCTTTACACAAAAGTTTACAAATGGGATAAAAAAGTATTCTGACTGGAGAGGGCCGACTATAATTATTATAAAAGGTGTAGAGAGAATCGAAAATAAAGACGATAGGAGAGTTATTTTAACTGACTTCCATCTATTACCTACAAGCGGTCATGCAGGTATTAGACGCGTGTTCAATAGCATTTAAAAATATTACTTCTGGCCGGGACTCGAAAAGGATGTTATAAATTTTGTTAAAAAGTGTCCAAAATGTCAACAACAAAAATATACGGCATTTGTTAAAGAACCAATGACCCTTACTTCTACGTCTCATACTACCTTTGAAAAAAATTATTTGGATTTAATGGGACCCTTCGATAGGGATTCTTGTAACCATTCGTATATCCTAACACTTCAATGTGAGCTGTCAAAATATGTATCCGTTCCCTTTGGTTACTAAAACATCAGAAGAAGTCGCACGGATGTTCGTGAACAATTTTATTCCAAAGCACGGCGTTCCAAGAGAGGTTGCTACCGATTGAGGCGAGGAATTTATGTCCGACATCTTTATAATATACACTTAAATCTTACTTAAATTTACTGGGTATGGTGCCCCAGTGTCTCTTGACGCCCTTGCAGTCGAGCTGCCAGGCGCGCCACAGGCCCGGCGCTCCGTTGAACAGCGTGTTGTCAACGAACAGCACCTCGTCCTTTCTGAACCATAGAGAGTACTCGTCTATGGTATCCATACCAATGGACGTTATCTTTGCGCAGCGGTCAAAACCCGCACGGATGTAGAACGCGTCGCCGGGCTTGTCTTTGATTTCATGGTATTGTTGAAGATCGTGACGAACCAGCACGCTAACCTATGTAAAGGAAAAAACGAAAAAAATATATGTTAGGTCAACACGAAATATAAAAATCAGCAACTATTTAAAGATACAACTAACATACCTTATCCGCCGGTTTTGCCAATTCCAAAGCTGCCTGTTCAGCGGTCGCTCGCCTTAAGTCTACATTATTGTACTCTAATATTTGATCTCCTGTGCGTAAGCCCGCTATATAAGCCGGAGAATCTATTTGAACACTATGCACGAAAATACCCACTGCATTTCCGCCCACTAAACTTATTCCCAAATCTGAACAATTTCGCATCTCTATTAATAAAAACCTAGGTAGATCCTTTCCCTGCGACTGCCTCAAAGTAGCAGCATCTGTGGAGGGAACGTCCATTCTTAAGGACTGTTGCGGACCGGGAGAGTTCCTCGGCGTGGGCGATCCTGACAAAGATACCTCTTCATCATGCGAACTTTCCCCAGAAGATGAACTCCCTGGAACTTCTATCTCGTCCTTATACTTTTCAGGGCTAAATTGGACAAGCATTGTTATGGAATTGCCAATTTGTCTTAAAACGCTAGCAGCCAAAGTATATGTGGCCGAGCGCATATTAATACCGCAAACTTCCAATAGTTGGTCACCAACTTGTAAACCAACTTGACTGGCTAATGAATTATCGTTTACAGTAGATACAAACACGCCGCCACTGCTGGGGGGACAGTATATCTGTATTCCTAGCGGCTGCTGACTTTTGTCTATGTGCACCCTCCGAAGTTCACCAGGTAAGGGTTTATTCCAACCCAACCCACAATATTCTGGCATGGAATTTCTCGTCCCTTTGTGTGTTAGTTGCTTAGCCCCTCGCCCAGGACTCAGGACTTCAACATGAAAAGTCGGCATCGGTGAATTTCTCTCTGAACTCCTCTCTATCGATCCTGTGCTGAGTTTTCCTGCTGAATTCTTCGAGGTGACACTGGGGTTGGAGGGTATTCGGAACCTTTGGTTTTCTTTTTTCCTAGGAAATGTCCCGCCTTCATACGTAGGGTGATATTCGCGGTTGGCTCTGGGTACTGGTTGGAGATCTGACATATTGTGCGTGTGAGAAGTAAATGAGTGCATGTCGTAGCTTGTACCAATACTCTCTCCAGATTGGCTTTGAGGTATATTCGTTGGACTAGAAAGATGATTATACCGACTGGAAGTGTGCGGATTAGAATTCGTAAAAGGCCCCCTATAATATTGGGACTGGAGTCGTGACTGCGAAGGCAAAGTCCCCGTCATTGGAAAGTTTGCATTGCTATTTAAACTGTCTGGACCGAAGCTGTCACTGTCGGATGGATACTTGTTCACTGTTTTCGGAGACGACGCCTTTTTTGAAGAATAAAACTGGTCGAGAATATCCTTTCCCGTGTGATTTTTTATCGAATGGTCAAGCGAACTGGGTGATTTTCTCGTCACAAAGTCGAGGGAATTCGGACCCTTATTGACCATAAAATCTAAGGAGTGTGGACTTTTCGTCCGATTCCTCATTGCTGGTTGGTAGAACAACGAGTCCTCGGATGGGTTCTGAACTAAACTAAGTCTATTCGGCGTCACGTCTTGTTCGTAATCGCTGATGGATATTTTTTCCTTTTCCAACGTGCGATTTTTTTCGAAGGTCATGCTACTGGGCGCAAAAGGGTTGTGTATAGCTAAGGGCGCGGGTTTCGGAAAATGTTCGATCGCTGGACTCGATTCTATAGATTTGTACACTGAATGTCTCGCCGGGGTGGTGACTTGTGTTAGTGGTACGTGTCCTAAGGGTATTGGGTTCGAGTTTCGATTGGTGTTCGAACGCTGCGGTTCCGGTGGTAACTTGGTCGGTGGACTGAGCAGAATGGATAGCGGTGGCCTTTCTTTCCTGGAACGTGGTTGCACAATGGTCCCAGTGGCATTGTCCTCTAATATAAAATTAGCTCGAGCTTTAGGCCAAGTGCCTCCATTTTTAGCATCATTTTGTGCCTCCTTATTTTTTCGGCGCGATCTTTTTAGCACACTGCTAGTTTCTTTAACTGAAAGAAAATTATAATATGCTTGGAATTATAGTATTTTTACATTAAAAAAAACAAACAGGATCATAATGGAATTTTCGGGGTACGAGACCCATTGTATACTGACTGACTGACGGGTAACTGCGAACTGAAAATTCCTAGTCAGAAATAACTCAATAAGCTCATTGGGCTGACGTAGAGGTTCGATTTATTGCTTGCCACATCGACCAATTTAATTACGTATATTGCAGAAAGTATATTTATTGTATGTCAACATATTATACAAAGTACTTAACGAGAACTTTCTATATTCCCTTACTTGTTTTTCCGTGATAACTGTCGATAACGGAATCCAATTCTGCGATAGCGTCCGACTCAGGCACCTGGAATAAAAAAAGTAATAACCCATTTAATAGACACCATGATTCAAGAATTACTAAAAACAACTCGCATTATTTTGCGTAGAATATCTTTATATATTATAAACAAAGGAAACTTATTATTTGTTATAAATCAATTAATTAAGCCTTAAAATTATATTATCAAAATATAAAATCACTTGAAAATTATAAAAACTCTACAAATCTTAATAGTACTATGTAGCAAGTCGAAATAAAAACACGTAATTTGATAGAAACTAAACAATAAGCGGGTTAAACAAATTAAAAAAATTAGTGCAGATGCAGTTAAAATATGTTGAACTAAAATTTTAAAACAATAAAAAAAAAAAAATTAAACAACAAAATCATTTCAACTTATACGTGCGTATTCTCACACCACACCACAGATAAACATGATAAACAACGCAAATTTTAATGATGAATTTTAATATTTTTGAATCCCATAAAACAAATGGGGATTAATCTGTTCAAAGCCCAAAGATCGCTATTTGGCAAACAAATTTAAACCATTTTTAACGAGACAGCTTTCTAATAATTTATACGAAGCTTTGCTGTTTGAAAGAGTAACAGACAAGATATAACAGTATGACGTATTCGTGTATTGATAAGATATCTGCAAACAATAAAAAAAACACACACAAAACCTTGAAGTCACTAAAGCCATCTAGTAACATTCACAGAGATGTCAAGGTCTCACCTTACTCTGCTTCTCCTTACACTTGTTGACTCCAGTGACAGCTTCGATCTTCCCGCGGATCACGTCCCAGGCGCCTGCAAAACGCGATGCAATGATCGTACTCGCTATCGGTAAAGTTAGAGACACACTTAGTTAAAACGATAAAACGTTTCTCACTGACGATTATGTGTTTATAATATTCAAATTCATAATGAAAATTTTGATTATAAATTCAAAATATATACTTTAGTAATAAAAAAAAATAGCTGTCCTTACTCTATTCATTTGCTCGTAAATATATATATAGCTGAATGTGGAATAACAAATCAGATAAAAAAGTTGAATATTCAGTAAATACAACCTAATTATATTGTTCAAAATGTAGGTTTCAATTTGCTATTAATATTTTTAAAGGTTTTATTAAATCGTGTATTAAATTTAATGCATATAAGATAAAATAAATTATTTAAAAAATATATGATTAATTCACTGTTAAAAATGTTAACTGAAATTAATAATTCGGAATTGTAATCAATTAGAGCCCCGGTGTACCACAAACATTCAATACATCGATGACTTGCCTTATCACTCGATAGCTGATAACGATATCGCTCAAGAGTCTCGCCCAAATAGTGTACTTTGTTTTGTTACTTGTTTAAGGACACAGTTCATAACGTTACAGTACAAATCGTATATTATTTTGCAATATACATATTTCATATAAGTTAAGAAAAGGTCTTTTGTAGCGTATTAATCTTTAGTTTTAGGTGTTTTTGAAGTGAATATTGTTTAGCAAAAGTAGAACATCAAGGTCGTATATATGTAGAGTGCAACGTTACAATGAAAATTTTTGACGAAAAGAGTTTTTTTATCTATATACCGTGTACGTTATGTATGTATGTATGAAGTACAGAAACAGTAAACTTTATTTTGTTATTAAGAATAAAAATTGCGAGATTTTTAGGACAGTATTCCACCGTGAGTGGAAGAGAGGTACAGTGCTGGCCCTGGGGTAGAGCGAGGGCATCTCTCGCTCTACCCCAGGCACCAGGTTTTTGCAAGGGGCGCTAAAATGACAAAAACAATTTTTAGCTTTAATAAATTTGTTCTATGTCATTTACTTATCTCTGATTTTTGGTCTGATGATTCAGATTTGATTTTCGGAAGGCAAAACCATTACACAACTTATTGAGAAAATTATAGTTCGTGCATAGTACAAGCTCCAAGCTCAATTCAATCAAAATCATTGTGATCAATTTTTCTCAATGATTTTTTGTATCCAGGGAAACATAATAGTCAACCAGGACTTAGTTGAGCTTTTTTCCTACATTTTTAAAACGAACTGAGATAATGGGAAGCCCTATCTCTGAAATGTAGCTCGTTTCTTTACTTAATTTTTCAGGATATTTTGATTATCAATATCAGGAATATATAAGAATAAATGAATTATTACCGCTGTTGTTTTTTTAAATTAGCAACGTCGTGCCTAAATTGACTGTTCTATTTGAATTTTCGATATGAAAAATGAACTAATTAAATTTCGAAATGCTTGTCATCTCTTTAATTATAGTGATGATATGATAAATACTAGTTCAGTAATAAAATGAAAAATCGGTCAATTAATCTATCAATTAATTGGTCAATTAATCTATTATTGTTTTTGTCGCTATAGAATAAATTCGTTTACTACATTATTACATATTTTGAAATGTTTTAAGTAATTTAAAACATTTCAAAGTACAACAAACGACTTGAATATGACAATTTGAATATTAGTATGTCATATTGGACGTTATATGAAAATACAAGTTTTATTTGATTTTTTGAATACTACCATTACGACTTAAGCAATTACTACGAAGTTGTACAGATATATATCTATATCAACCTACCTCTCTCCTGGTGTATCTTCCCTTGGCTTCCTGCTGCCACGTGATACACGTATCGTCTGTCAAAATCCGGCACCCCGTGGTCTACGTGTACCTGAGGTAGTAAGACAAAAAAAAATTAATTGAAAATATATTAATGCATACATAACAGTAAAAGCGTATTAATGTCCCACTGCTGGGCTAAGGCTTCCTCGCCCTTTTGAGGAGGTTTGGAGCTTATTCCACCACGCTGCTCCAATGCGGGTTGGTAGAATACACATGTGGCAGAATTTCAATGAAATTAGATACATGCAGGTTTCCTCACGATATTTTCTTTCACCGTCAAGCATAAGATGAATTATAAACACAAATTAAGCATATGAAAATTCAGTGGTGCTTGCCCGGGTTTGAACCCACATCATCGGTTAAGATTCACGCGTTCTAACCACTAGGCCATCTCGGCTTTGTAATGCATGCATACATTCATATAATCTTTATATGAATGTATTTCTAATGACTATTATGAATACCTACACGAATAAAGCAAAGATAAAACTCATCTGACACATTTGAATAGCAAAACAAATAACCCACAAAGAGACATATTAAAAAAAAAAAAGTAACAAGTCATTGAATACTCGAAGTGTTAAGAGTTTTCGTAACGTTTCACATTGCGTTAACCGAAGATGAATCAAAATTATTTGACATCATTGGTGAAAGAATAATTGAATAAATAGTGCTGCGTACGATACCTTGGGCTCCGGCGGCGGCGGCACGAAGGCGCCCCCCCAGCTGTCGTCCGTCTGCGAGCAGATGTTCACCATCTTGCCGTCGCCGTACGACTGCTCGTACAGCGAGAGTCTGCGGGGAGGATGTTTACGCATATTACGAAAAAATGCAAACATGTTTACTTCCGATTTTAACGGAATCGGTTCTGAGAGAACGTGTTTATAAAAGATATTATTACGATTGAATAAACACGTATGAAAAAAAAAACTTATCATTTTGTCAGTAACAAAAAATTACTAATGAATATAATTTAAAGGTTTTTTATTATTAAAAGCCAAATGCGATTTCAACAAAATTTAGCATTATTTGAAAGGTGAGTGAGTGAGCCAGTGTAACTACAGACATAAGGGATATAACATATCAATTCCCAAGGTTGATTGAGTATTGGCGATGTAAGCAATGTAAGCTTGTCTATGGGAAATGTCTACCTATTTTAAGACAAATTAGGTAGAACTATTTTGTAAAAATAAGTTTAAAATTCTTAACCGGTTGGAATTAATAACGTTCTCCAGACAGTAGACCAACGAGTTGACGCAGTGTTAGTGCACCTGTGATTGCGCACATACTTGTTCACTACAATATTTCCTGCGCAATTAACTAACCTCTCTTGAGATGGGCCGCCGTGACCGAAATCGGTCCGGTGGACATTATTTTTGGAAAAAAAAAATACAAACACGACAAAGGTACATATACTAATAGGGCAAGGTATATAAAAGCTTATAAAATTTTACAAGTTGCTGGTAATAGCTACTTCATACACACATACACACATATTAAGCTGAGAGTATCCTTAACACTAACAATCTATAACCTGACATTTCACACTGGAATAAAGAGCGGTTCGATGGTTTCAACTCTGCTGAATTGTTTATATGTACAATAAATTAATAACACGGACTGGCCTAAGCCTTTATCTAATCGTGTAGATAACGATCAGATAAGGCTTTTAAAATAACACTATATAATAAATTTCATGTGTTAAAAGCACGAACAAAACATAATGTGGAGTGACAGTCAACATTATAAGAATGAAATTGTACTTTGGGTGTCTTTAGTCTACCGATAAGCTCTGGTAGCTGCCGACTATAAGGGCTAAGGGTCGAATTCCGGGTCGGGCAATAAATGTTTAAGATATTTATAGTTGCTGTCTGAATATAGTAATTCGGTAGTATAATTTGGCTCTGAATCTGGCCGACTGCCACACGTGTATGCCCAAAGTCGGTCGGAAGGCCGTTGCAGTGCGCACCGGTTCCGCGGGTCGCAGCACGGGTAGAGCGGGCGCAGCACGGTGAGCAGCACGCAGTCGTAGTGCACGTCGCTCAGCAGCGCCGCCGCCTCCGCCGCGCTGCCCACGCCCTCCAGCGAGCGGTTGTTGATCTACACACGTACACATTAGATATATATATATATATTATATCATAAGTAGCCCACTAATCCTTCACAGAATATTAATATTGATATCCTCTTCCCCACCTCTATGATAGGTTTTAAAAATGTAAATTCCACTTTTTGACAGTCACATATAAATATATAGATTATATATTAATCATATTTGTTCATTTAATTATTATACAAGTACATTTATAAACTCACGCTAACGACTCTGTCGCCGACATAGACGTTTCCCTCCTTGGCGGCCGCGCTACCGCACGCTATTTTGCTTATGAAAATACCTGTCAATTTTTTTATTTATTTTATAAAGAAAAAACTTAATAAATATACACGTACAGATACACAGATAAGGATATTTCGTGTCATGTAACTTTGCCGCTCGGCAATACTGTATTTAAAAAAAAATCCTTGCAAGTTAACGTCGTCGAAATTAGAGGATCATTATTTAAGGAAACAACGATATTATCAAGTAGTGCACCGCGGGTGGGTGGGTGACACAAAGAGAGCGACTGACCCTGCTGCAGCGTGAGGCCGCTGCGGCCGGCGCCCGCCACGCGCAGCAGCGAGCGGGCGGCGCGCGCGCGCTGCAGCGTGAGCGCCACGGCGCCGCGGGCCAGCGCGCCGCGCAGCGCCGCCGCGCACGCCGCGCCGCTCGCCCACGCCGACACGCCGCCCGCCGCCGCCACGCGGTCCAGCGCCCTGCGCACGCCGGCACACATACTGCACTGAGCTTCGGCACATTTTTAAACATTAACTATGTCTAACGAATTTTTTAACACCACAATTGTAACAATTTGCTGCATCGACAATTATTCTTATATTTAAATGCTATGCGTAATTATGTAAATTTTACACTATTGTAGGCTCACTTAATTTTCCCGTCGGCGATGGAACCCTTTTTGACCGAGGCGACGTAGACGCTGAAGTCGTTAGGGTAGCAGGGTTCGTCTCGGCCGCCGCACAGCTCGAGACCCAAGTCCGCACTCAGCCCGCTCAGTTCGACGTCGATTATTTCCCATTCGAAGTCCTGAAACATCGACAGTATAATATTATTATTCCCTGTCCCTATAATTTGTTCGAAACTAACTTTGTACGCCCGTACAAAATTATCACAAAAAATATAATTAAATTTATTTTTTTATTTTCAATACAAAATTAATCCAAAATATTTAATAGAAAATTACGATCAATACAGCTTAATAGAATATTAAATAGTGCAAAAGCAATACCTGCACGTCGGCGGAGTCCCGATGCGCGGAGCGGGCGTGCTCGTCGTGCGAGCGAGCGCGCGAGCCGCGGCCGTCCTTGTCCTTCTTGCCGCCGTGTCGCCGCGCCTCCGCCAGCTCGCCCACCATCTGATCGCGTTCCTGCACCGACGTACATTAACAATTACTATTATATAGCATTATAGTACGTTTTTAACTTTTACAATTCTTCAAAAACTTATAAAAATATTGTTATATATTACAAACACTTGTCGTCAACACTAACTATGCCAATACAATAAATCTTCAGTTCTAACCGAGTATTAAAATTATAGGATGTACTAATAAAGTGCATTACCTTTCTCAAGCGATTACTAAGAGCTTTAACGCTTTCTCGCTCTTGCAACAGCTTGTCTCTTTCCGAAAAAGCCCAGTCTCTTCTTCGTTTTGAGACCTAAAACATACATGCGGATTATTTTCCAAGCTCTCAACGCCCCCCCCCCCCCCCCCCGGACGCGCCCGTACCTCGGCCTCCCGGTGCGCGTCGTGCAGCTCGGCCTGCAGGCGGTCGGCGCGCGCGCGCAGGCGCTCGATCTCCTGGTTGGCTTGCTCCACGTCGTCCACGCGCTCCGCCTCCGCCGCGTCCACCGCCATGCCCACCAGACCTGGGGAACAATGACGAGTGACATTCCAGTCCATAAGTTGTAGGGAAAGGCCTCTTCATATTTTAGGAAGGCTTAGGCATATTCTATCAGCCCTAGGCTAGGCTTATTAGTAGTGCTTGGAATTAAAGCCTACGATTATAGTAAATCATTTTGACCCTAGATTGGTTAATATTTCTTTCAGTACCATCATCTAGGGACAGTTGTGACCACTCAATAACAAATAGCTTTCTATCTAAAAAAACTGGATAGGATTATCATTTAAAATTATTTGTGAAGATTTCTGTATCTCGAATCAGATATACCATAATATCCAAATAGCGATAAATATTTAAATGAATAAAAGAACCTTGCAATTTATCCATTGAGGGATCGTTGGAGTGCTGCCCGTTGAGGAAACCATCAGTTCCGACTCCACTCGAGAGGCCCAAGTGATGATACGCAGAATTATCTTGTCTGTGGAAATGAAATGAAATAATTAAGATTGATAAGGCAAATTTGTAAATATATCACTACCTCAAGTATATTGCTACACTGCTGTATTACAGAATAGAGAACACATAATATGTAAATAAATACCATAGAATGTAGAATACAAACCCATAATTATGATTCACGTTTCCTATCTACTCGACCCTTTCAATTTTAACAGACCAATATATTACTGCTCGACAAATAATACTTCAGAAACTATCGACCTTACTTGTAAACGTTGTATAGCGGGTGATTGGTTAATCAATACTGTCTTCTTTTATCAAATGTCAATTCAATAACGAGAGAAAGAGAAAGAGAGAGATTAGTGTTTACTTAACATTAGCTAAACAACTTTCTAAGTAAGGTCGTATATTCGTAGATTCATTAATTAAATATCAATGTCGAATAACTAACCTCGATTTGCCCAATGTAGATGTGTTTTGTGGAGTCTTCAAGTCGGTACATTCCTTGATAGCGCGATCACGGTCGACCAAAGCTGATTCTATCTCCCGGCGCAGGCTCTCGGCCTGATTACGAGGAGAGTACAATAAGTAAAAATATATTATGTTTGTAATATATATAACAAGATATAACAGTTTTAGCACTGGAATATAAACAAAAACACAAATATTATTTTTTCAGTCAAGGCTATGTATGTATACAATATATAATGTTTTTTTTACAATTGAACCAAATAAATATGCATAACATTATATAACAGGATTACTGTTACTTAATGTTATGCAAATATGTTTTTTCATGTTATAGTTAGCTGGACGGGCAAATGGGCTACATGATGATAAATGGTCACAACCACCGTCACCGAAGTATTAACGATTCCTTACATAGCCAATGCGCTATTAACCTTGGGAACTGAGATGTTATGTCCCTTGTGCCTGTAGTTACAATGGCTCACTCATTCTTCGAACCGGAACGCAAAAATATTAACAATTGTTGTTTAGCGGTAGAATATATGACGAGTAGGTGGTAGCTACCCAGATGGGCTTGCACAAAGCCCTGCCACCTAGTAGTATTCGCAATAAAGCAGTCACCTGCAACGCGGTGGCGCGCTGCTCGTCGCGCGAGGCCTGCAGCGCGGCCTCCAGCGCCGCCACCCGCTTGAGCGCGGCCTGCAGGTCGTCCGACAGCTTCTCCATCTCCTTGTGCACCGTGTCCCTGTAAAACGCCCTGAGCATTTTCACATTCCCTGCTTCCGCCGCCAAACGCCTGCCATACATTTACTGCTTTAGCTGATTGACGGACGATCGTCGACACGGGGGAGAGGATAAATTTATAGCACCAACTATGGCTATATGTGGCAATGTTGCCATATCAGCATATGCGTATCATATTTTGCGTATACATTCATTTGACAAACCACGACATCAATATATAATAAGTAGCCAATAAATTATGCATATGGCTCGCGCCGTTACGGGAAGCGTTCCAATATAATAGCAATAATTGCAGACACTAGATCTTCCTAACGAGTTAGAAAAAAACACAAGCAAAACATACTACATATTAACAATCAAACATATTGAATGGGGGATGATATTGCTTGGCGTGTTCTTTTGGATCGAGACCTTAAGGACCTTCAAAACCTTGCGTTTTACGTAATGATTATGGACCTGTTACAGATTCGTAGAAAAAGTTCCAAATCATCAACTCCAGAGGAGATAAAGGATTTGCCCAGTAATAGGACGTTAGCAGGCCTTTAATTTGGAATCATAGATACACCAAGGAAGCTAATAAGAAAATCCTCGATATTGAAACTAAAAATAGTCTAATCTGATAGTAAGAACAGACTGGTATTCACTAAGAATCATATTAGAAAATACATATTGGAAATCATATTTCTCTCTCTAGTCTCAGTTTTGTCTCTCCCTCTCTTTTTAGCGCGCACAGCCGCCGCGCCTCACCTCTCGCTCATGATGAGCGTGTACTCGGCCATGGCGGCGTTCCGCTCGTCCGTCAGCCGCTTGATGTCGGCTCGCTCCCTCACGCCGCCCTCCCACTGCCGCACCACACTCGCCACTTGCTGCTTTAAAGCGTTTCGTTCCCGTATCTGAAGAATAATTCATTTCAATTCGATTACTTTTTCGGACATTTTGGTTCATTATTAATGATAAATATCAAAAATAAAGTTTTTTTTTTAATTTATTAAGAAAAAAAGGCTCACAAATGAACCACATGGTAATAAGCAGTCACCGCCATAAACAATGCCATAACAATGGGAAATATTAAACTATTCCTCACAATACCAAAGCGTCGACATTCATGTAAACTAAGATTATCTTGCATTTACGATTACATTGGTTGATCAGCTTTAAAACACACAGACAACAAGCAAACAAACGAACTTGCAAACAGCCCAACCACTAATAAAAGTGTTCTACGTACTCAGTAATAATTCTTTCGATATTTTGCAACAATATATGTAAAAAATAGATTTTTTTTATTATGATATTTACATAATCAAGTATTTAATATATGCACGTACCACTGCGTTCCTCTCCTGCGTCAACTCGTGGCACTGTGTCTTTAACCTGCTATTTTCCTCTTGTACGATTCGTAGGTTCTCCAGAGTGGCATTGTGATTTTCTATTAAATCGTCATACCTAAAACCAAAATGTGATAAGTAACTGAAACGTTAGTTTATTAATATTGGATTATATTAAGCAACAAGTAAGTGAATACCAGTGTAACTGAATACCAGTCTGTTTTTACTGTTGGTAGAGCTTTGTGCAAGCTCGTCTGGGTAGGTACCACCCACTCATCAGATATTCTACCGCAAAATAGCAGTACTTGATATTGTTGTGTTCCGGTTTGAAGGATGAGTGAGCCAGTGTAATTACAGGCACAAGGGACATAACATCTTAGTTCCCAAGGTTGGTGGCGCATTGGCGATGTAAGCGATGGGTAACATTTCTTGCAGAGCCAATGTCTAAGAGCGTTTGGTGACCACTTACCATCAGGTGGCCCATATGCTCGTCCGCCTTCTATTATATAGAAAAAAAAAGAAAAAAAGTAGCGTATTAAGTAATACTCATTTTAACAACACTTTCTGTTATATTCAAGTCAAAGTTTTTTTTAAATATATTTATTTATTAAATAACAGAAACCTCTTTTGGAAACAATCGAACTCTTCCTTGAGAGCCTCGTATTTCCTGAGTGTATGGACGAGTGCATCAGAACCCTCTGCGGTGCTGCTCTGCTGCAGGTGCTGTACTTCCCGCTCGAGTCTAAAATAAATATTATAATATGTCAAGGTTTATATATACTTCATAAAATTAAGTACTTTCGAATTGTTATTATACAAGATTTCTTGCGTGTATGTAACGCGTGGTTCTTAAACGTGGGTTCTACCGGCAAAAAGCAGTACCTCTACAATTCAATTTAATTCATCATTCATAAATTTCAACGTACACTAATTCCAGTGATTCGGTACTTAATAAACAAAATATAAATAAGGCAAAATATATTTTATAATATGTAAACTCTTACAAGCGTTTTTGTTATTTTAAATTTTTTATTTTAATATATCTACCACCGGTTCAGAATGTACATTCAGTGGTTACTTAAATGTACATGTAGTAATCATATACAATTATATTTATATATCTTGTATAAACATCAACGAATATTGACTCCGAGCTCTTTCATTTATATAAACCTAAACAGACTATATAAGGCACAATTTGCCACAAAAAAAAAAAAAACATTACATGTGTGAATTATCTTCGTGTTTATAATTGAAAATATTATTAAGAAGTTTAAAGAAAACAATGCACTAATAACACGTAAACATTTTTTATTATTACCGTTGATTGTCATTGAGCAAGTCACCATACTTGCCGCGTAGGCTGCTTGCCTCCTGCGCGGACACTTCTAACTGATTCATCGCCGCCCGATGCTGACCACGGAAGTACTCCAATTCCTGTCGAGAATAAATAACGCAGACATATAGGAAGCTTGTTCTTAAATATACAAATTACTCGCGAGAAAACACAATCTGGATTATGACACATCGTTTTAACAATCTGCCGTAACATATATATATAAAAAAAAAACAATTCATATTCAAAATTCAAATTATTTATTTGCAAAGATTCCCCGTCACAGAAGCAGAATATTACTTTATGCCGCGAACTTTGGGTGCTTCGGACGTACAATTACGTCGTCAAGGGTCATTTGTCGTTTTAGTTGGTTTTGGTTAGTATAGAAATTAATTGATGATATTATTGCTTATTATTTGTTAAATTAATAAAATATATTTGGAATAATATTCAAAAAAACATTATATATATATTTTACAATCAACTAACCATTCATTCACGAATTTCAAGTTAAATCTGTAACTCGCGAATCTTGAATAGCTAGAAAGTAACGAGTTTTCTGAAAGTTCGCGTAAAGTGTTTCAGAAAGTTGAATCTCTATCCGATTTTTTAATGAGCTATTTGAAAAAGTATTTCATATCGCTCTGAGGTCATACAAAATGAAAAAGGTTAATATTTTTCGACGAGGCTTTGAATACATTCTCGATTATATATAGGTCAGTGGGTTAAGTTTGTTTTTTGCGATGTTAATTTCTGAAACGCAAATTTCGTTGAATAGCAAAGAGTCGCAAACATTACTATTCTATAGCTTCATTTTGCCTCAAGCTCTGAATACAAGTGGAACTAAAAATTAATATTCACTCCGCTTCTAAGTTTATCGAAACAGTTACAATAATTATGATTGCAGAGTATAATGGCTCGGTTTGAATGAAGTCTTTTTTAACAATATTTATTTTTATTGAAATGAATGACATTTGAACTGTAACGCAACACTATTTTATAATAAATGAGATTGTTTTTTTTTTTATTGTATTAGGTACGCAAAACTGGCAAGCCAGCTACTTGGATGTTAAGTGGTCACCACTGCCCACTTTAATTATTGAGTATTGTTTAGAAAACAAAAAAAAAATACTAAAATTAAAATTATGTGACATATATAACAGATAATATTAAACTTCATGTATTATATTCGTAAGTATTGCAATTACCAAAATTTATATGAGACCAAACTTCAATCAGTGATATATTAAAATTCTAAAATTTATATGTTGTTTTTAAATCATAATAATTAGAAATGGCGATAAGGATTTGCACATGCCATTGTGGGTAGCTTACAGCTACTTATAAGTTAATCAATCGTAAAAACACTTAGTAATTTTGCTAAGTTAGTAATCTTAACCAAAGACCAGCTATGGGAATAGCTGGTCGGCAGGTTGCATATTGACGTTATAAAAAATTATAAATTTTTACAAATCCAATGTATATGGGCAGAGGTGGTAACTTACAATCAGTAAAACCATCATAATAAACCGAATCAAAACTAAAGAAACAAATAACACACACCTTCATAACATGCTCACACCTCCTTGATGTCTCCGAGTGCTGTCGTCTCAACTGACTTAGATCATGAAGGGCCTTTTCGCACTGTTGCTTCAGGGTCTCATTGGCCTGCTTGTTGATGACGTCATACTGTCCCAGCTCGTAGGGCGCGCTCATAGCGTGCGTATGACTGGAGTAGTTAGACTTATCATAGCATTGTGATGAAGAGAGCACGTCATATTCAATTGGCAGCGGTAGGGACGTTATTTGTGTAGTTGTGTGACGTTCATTGCTCACGTAGCTATGGGATATTGATTCTAGAACAAGGATTTACAGAAACATTTTTCATCGCATAATTCAAGGTTCAATTTAATTTATTAAAATTGCATTGTACACAATTTAATTAGGTGTCATTATTTATTTTAGACAATTCTATTTAATACTGATATAGTTAATAAGTATTTATTGTTTACAAATACTAAATATATTATGTTGTTTGATTCATAAATTCAATCAATAAATAAAATTATTGATTATATAATAGGGTAATATAAAAGTCTATTAATTGTCCCACAGATAGTAGTAAGTTTTTTTTTTAAGTTATAGAATTCAATTTATAAATATTTATCTACTTATAAAAATCTATCATCCATAGAACTGTGATGAGAAATGAGATGAAAAATATTTTATTGCATAAAAGGAGTTTTTCATCTTAATTTTTTTTTTATTAGTTTAAAGACACCTAGTGAATGTAACAAGGCTTTAATTAATATCTTGGCTTTCTGGGGTATAGTTGAAGTGTTTAATTTAAAATAATATTCATAGTCATTGGCCACTAATATACATACAATATGTTAAGAAATAAAAAAAAAAAGTTTTAATACATAAGATATCAAAACAAGAAATTTATAATTTAGATAAGAAGCAAAAATTATATTAGTTGTAATTAATATGTTTATCATATTTGTTAATTATTTTTAAAAAATCTTAAAAATTAAAAATAATTAAGTATTTTGCTTATTTAAAAAAAAAAGCGACAAATTACACAAAGAAGTGGTGATCATGAGAACTGTTCATAAATCATAAGAAAGTATAAATATTGAGTATCTACTTCAATAGTTTTTTTTAACAAGGTTTTATTTAACATACAGATTAAATAAAAGTTTTTATTAAATAAATAATAAGTTTTTCAAGTTCACATACTATTATGTGTGCAAGTAATGTTTATGTTATTAGAACATTGCTTATTTAGTTCCACTTACCATTACTCCCATTGCTTTCCAAAGAGGAAGTACCGGATGCCATATTATGTCTGTAATTATATTATTTCTTTTTTTTAAAAAATACTTAGAAGTGCATAAAGATTTGGCATTAATTGAACATTTCACTATACCTTCACAATTATGCTCTATGTCCCATTGTCTCGAATTTAAACAAAAAAATATGATCTAATAAGAAGGTGCTTGTATTTGTTTTATTAAAATTTTCTTTGATAAAATCCAAATCTCCTAGAGTGCTTGACACGGTTTTCACGCTCTAATGATGGTTGCAAAACTTCTAAACCACAAGTGTTGGTAGACTGTTGCAACTTTACTGTTTACACAGGACGAAATCTATTCGACATTATGCGACGATTTGCCAGAAACTTCTTGGCCACCCGCCGATATCTGATAACTGTACACCGATACGGTCCATAAATACCATCACCGAACATTCAAAACACCGAAATTGCCACAAAAACTGTCCTTTCGCTACGAATATGGTTTTCACGGCAAAGGAGTTAATGCTTTTTCACAATGTAAACAGATCGTTTAATACGCGAGCCTTTAAACCAAATATGAAAACCACGCAGTTTTTATAATAATTACAAGCTCAAATAAGAAAACAAAACTATTACACGTATTTATCAGTACTAATTTGCCAACATTTCCCGTTTCTGTTCTCTACCTTTTTTAGCAAGTAAATGAATGAATGAATGACGGACACAAAAGAGGACGACATATTTAGGAAGTGTTGTCAATGATAAAATATTAAAATGGTAATTCGGATACAAGTTTTCGTTCATTATTTAAATATTTAATGTCGAACAATACAAAGAATTTTATAATAACAGCAATCAAACATGATTTATGAAAATATGAATTTTAATATTATATTTTGTTTTAAGACTTAATATGTAATTCAGTAAACTAAGCCTATTTATAGTAAATCCTTAATTTTTGTAATAAATGATATTTTTGTCATTTTAATTAAAATATATATAATAAAATGTTAATATAAAAGCTTAAAGGCGATCACTTGATTCCATTAACGTGTTCGTCAGTGTATCCGAACATTACGGCACTATTTTCTCGTAATCGTCGTTCGAATAAATGACACGCAATAGCGAGGAACCAATAAAAAACGACGCGCAAATACAGGAGTTTTATAAATCAAGTGCATAACATAAAAACGATTTCGTCTAAATTGATTGTTTCATTTCTCGAAATTGTATGGTTTTGCAAGAGTGCAGAATAGCGCGTAAAATTGATTGTTTTGATGTCGCACGGAGGCATGACCACGGCGTGACTTCCATGCCCTGCGTTCCTACGGAAGGGCGTGCGGATTACGTTTACTATGAATGATTTTATCTCTTTCTAAACTCGTGTATCTGTGAATGACCGAGTGTAATAGCGAGCGTACCAAATTATGGATTGAAAAGCGTTTGTTGTTGTATTTTGATATTTGCACCGCATTGCTGCGAAGTTATTGCCGTTATCTCGTTCGTGGATCGTAGTGGTATGATTTAAGCAGTCATATGGCGCCTGCAAGACTTGTCCGAACGCGAATTAGTTACGCCGTTCGATTTGTCGAGCGCTTTACTATTTACGCACTATTGAAAAGAGATAGTACGTATTTTTAGTCGCGTCGACGGTGAGTCGAGTGACTTTCATCACGGTGCGTAAACAACTTCAAGGTTATCCGTCGTGTTTGTGCCAGTGCTGATGCGGAGGCGCTGACATGGCTGCGATGGCAGAAGGTGGCGCGGTAGTGCGTCAAGGCCACCTTCGGAAGTTGAAAACGATGAAGAAGAAGTACTTCGTACTTCGGGCGGAGACATCAGAAAGTTCAGCCAGGTTGGAGTACTATGAGTCTGAGAAGAAATTTCGTTCTGGGGCAGCACCACGTAGAGTGCTGCCTCTAAAAAGTTGTTATAATATAACCAGAAGGCTGGACCTGAAACAGAAGCATGTGATAGCATTATTCACTAAGGAAGAGCAATTGTGTATAGTGGCTGAGAATGAAGTTGATCTCCATGCTTGGCTTACAGCTATCCTGAAGCAGTTTAGGTCTGATGATGCCAGTGAGGAGCTACTACATCCCATACGTAAGTCTGATCAACTATTTATTTATAGAATAGTGAATTGCAGCAAATAGTATGCTCTAACTTTAGTGTTATTTATTTTTATCTTGAGTTTTTTTCTCTTATCTATAAAAATATGGAAATCATTAAATTATAGTGCAAAATTTAGATATATACAATTTTTTTGCTTGTTTTTTATACATGCAGTACTGATTAATGAATAACTCAATAACATATATTATTAAAATAAATTGTAATTATTCATTTAATTTATTCCTCAGGCATTGAAAAAGTTTTTCATATAAACATTTCAAATATTTTTCACTCGCTATGTAATATTATAATGTCTAAAGGCTGTGAGAATTTAAAGTTTGTTGTATAGTAATAGTGATATCTCGGGAATTATTTTAAAATTAAATTAAACAAAATTAAATCTATTTTCCATCAAAAGATATTGTGAGGGAAGGTCAGACTGATTATTATTGTTGTATATAACTAAAATCTAAGAAAAACAAAAAATATATATAAAAGAACTGGTAAAGATACATTTAACATACTTTTAGATGAACAAATATTTTTATTAGTAATTAAATTCTACAGACTATTTTATTTTTTATAGTACACACATAATAATGTTTTTACACATTGATTGACTAGAAACATTGGTGGTACGAGAGTAATAAATACTAAAAATAAGTTATGTAATTAAAAAATATGATAATAGTATCATTGTGACATTTTATTCACTTTTAATAAACATATTGCATAAAAAATTTCTCCATATACTCTGGAATAATATTTAGGTTATAATCAAAAGATGTCATATAATTAACAATACCAAAGATAATTAAGTTTGATGAAGTTGATTGAAAATGAGTGCGTGATTGAAAATGTGGATATGAATTTCATCTACAGATATTTTTGAGCAAGTTAGCTAGTTAGTGACTTATATACATTACAGACTTATTACATGTGGTTTTGGTATACATACTTTAAAATTATAATGAGCAAAGAGCTAATAAAGCAACGTATATCAGTTAATTTACCAAATTATATATCTAAATTCCTTATTATTGTAAATATATAATGTTATTTGCAAGCGTATGACTCATATGAGGACAAAAACAAATCAATTATCATGCAGTTTTTTAATGATGATACCCAAACATCGAAATTAACTATGTGTAAATAATATTTAATTATTGTTTATGCAGTACTCATATCTATATAGTACTTATCTGTGGCTTTGGAATGTTAAGGACTGCTAATGTATGTTGTCAAATAAATACGAGAAAATGATGAATTGAAAGCTTAAAGTAATAAGCCTTCATATGACTGAGGCTGAACAATATTGCACTCATAAAATAGTTTGCAGTTTATTTATCTTATGCCAATGCTGGTTATTATACTCATGTGTCTAAACATGCATTTTTGATCCAACAATTTAGTTCTCTTTACCAAATTCAAGATATATAAATAAATAATGCATATGAATATTCAATGTAATATTGCTTGTTTAGATTTCAACTCATAACCTTTATTTATGAACCATATGTTCAAACCACTGGGTCATCTAGGCTTATCAAAACATAGGTGTTATAAAATATTGCAATATATAACAATTTATATAGTATAGGTAATTTTGTATATATTTTTTTTTTTTTTTAAATGTAAATAGCTGTTTGTTGTATTGATACTGTTTGAATTTTTGTGTAAAGACATCCTTTCATCGTATATAATATAAATTATATCCCATAGCAAAAATGAGATGACAAAATGAGATAACATTGCACATTACATAATGAATAAAATCCTTTATAAATACCTTAATAGTATCATACATATTATATATTTAAAAAAAATGAATATATTTTAATAAAACCTACATACATAATACAAATGGTAGTGTTTTACATATTTTTTCATGAATTATATGGTGTTACTATTAACTTTTACAAGTTAATTAAATTAATTAAATATATACATACTAATATCAATCATAATTCAATGGTATGCAGTGTATATCCCTTTAAATTTGGTTTTATGTGGAATCAATAAGTCATAATATGATGGAAACATACTCTCAGAGATCTCAAGGCAGCCATGTCATTGACCTCTTGATTGTACTTAGATAATGTGAATAAACTTCTATTGTGATCATTATGACAGATCATTTGACATTTGACATCATTTGACAGTTAATTTGTACTAAAGTATTAATTATGGGGATTATTTTTTAAATTAATAAGAGACATAATAAGTCACTATAATAATAATGTTTTTTAATTTTTATTATATTGTTAGTCCTTCAAATTGTTTGCATAGCCTTGTACTTGTATTGAAGCTGTTATGAGATTTGTTTATTATATGATGTATTGTTAATAATTTTGAGAATATTTCACAAGAACTCAAATAAAAATACATATAAGTCACATAATATTGGATGGAATCTGTACCTTTAGTTTTTAAGATGGAAGCAAAACATTTCTGCGTAATTTTTATGACAAAAATAAAAAATAAAACTTTCGTACAACATTTTAACCAATAACATTCGTGCCGCCTACTTTTATAACGACCTTGAACTTGGCTATGAACAATAATAACCTTTATAGCCTCCATCTTTAAGTTCAAAATTTGCTTTTTGGTATGGTGATTACAAACACTATACCACTCTATACATTAGATATTATTTATGTATTCTACGAGACTGGGAAGTCCCGCGAACGTATAGATTTTATTCGACACGATTGTGAATTTTATGACGATTTGATATGATTAGGTAATTTTTTTTCCTGTTACAAGATATGGTTCGTTCTAGTAATAATATAAATACATCATGTATTAAAAACAACTTATGATTTTAAATTTTTAGTTCAAGTGTATATATATTTACGATACTTTTCTTGGCTTTGGTCCGGGTTTCGGGAGTTTTTTTTTATTATTCTCATTCAAATTCTATGAAAACATATTAAAGACTTTTATTACCTATATCCTATAATCAGCCTTATTAATCTTAGCAAATTTGTTTCATAATAATAATAATCGTTGCTCCCAATTTTGTTCGTATGAAATTATTATTTGAAATACCTACAACGGTTGAATCGAACGGAATATGATTTTTTTATGATAAGATAATTTCAGTACTTGGTAGGTCTCTAGGATTAAAAACAGGCATATTGGTTAGAGATATAAAAATTTAGTACCTAGAGCCTATTCCAACCACAAGAGAAGTAAAAACGAAATAAACAACTTTGACACCAAATTGACGCGATATCATTGGTCGAGATCTTGAATAATCTATGATATTCACTATGGACTCGCGAAAAAATGGCGTCTTCAATGTCCGCGAAGTTGTATTCGAAACTTCGAAAGTTAAATTAATGTGGTCATAACTAGTTAAGTGGAATAGTGTTGTATTATAAATAAAGGTAAATTAATCAAGAACTGTTTATAGTGCATAATACAGCAGAACAATTAGCGAATCGCATGCAATTTGTAAATCTGTGGTTAGTTTACCTTTACTCCTATTTCGATTGGGATAGGTACATATATGGTAAGTGGCGCGTTGTAATTAATGTTATATATATATTGAATTGGTCAAAGTGTAATTTGAAGTGGAAGAGCCGAGATGGCCCAGTGGTAAGAACGCGTGAATCTTAACTGATGATCGTGGTTTCAAACCCGGGCAAGCACCACTGAATTTTCATGTGCTTAATTTGTGATTATAATTCATCTCGTGCTTTACGGTTAAGGAAAAAATCGTGAGGAAACCTGCATGTGTCTAATTTCACTGAAATTCTGCCACATGTGTATTCCACCAACCCGCATTGGAGCAGCGTGGTGGAATAAGCTCTAAACCTTCTCCTCAAAAAGGGAGAGGAGGCCTTTAGCCCAGCAATGGGACATTCACAGGCTGTTACGGATTACGGATATATATTTAAGTTTGGTAGTTGGCATTGATAGAGGTCTGAAAATAACAAACGATGGATAAAATATCGCATGACGCATGTATGCACATAAATATGTTGTAAAAGATTGCAAGTATATTTGTTAAGGAGGAAAATAATCTATACTAATATTATAAACGCGAAAGTAAATATGTCCGTCTGTTACGTTTTCACGCCAAAGCCACTGAACAAATTTTGATGAAATTTGGTATGCAAGCTTGAACTCCAAGGAAGTTAGCCTAGGCTTTTTATTCCTAATATCTGACCTCCCCTCCTCACAAAATGCCGGCGAAATCTTTTTACATATATGTACAAAAATATGTTATAATAGATTGAAAATATACCTATTTGTTAAGGAGCAAAATAATACTTATTTAATTGTATATATATGAATATGTCAGTAAAAATGTTGTTTTCGATCGATTCGAAGCCAAAATCGATATTCAATATAGAAAAGTTACCCTTGCGGGTTGATTGTTAAAAATCAAACAGATAATTTGGATCTGAGGAAGAACCGCCGAAATAACCGAGCGAGGTTTCTTTTTATTATTCAATAATTTGGCGTAAAATAAAATACAAGACACTATATTTCTACTTGACGCGGCACGAATTTCCCGGACATTCTAGTATAAGACAGTATTCCAGGACAAATACAGGGAATTTTTCAAATCGAATTCGGCTCAGTATTTAAGATATGAAGACGACAATCGCAAAAGTATACAAATGTGAATCTAGTAAAAAAAACCCGAGTGCGATTGAAAAAGCATAACGTTTCCTGAATAACATTGTTAGTCGTCTGTTCGCGAACTGTATAATTGTAAAAATTTACAACAGGATATAATAATAATAGTAAGTCTATTATATATTTGGTAGTATTTCTTGCTTTGTTCGCTATTAAACGCAACAAGGGATTGATCAGATATATGTTTTTTTTTCTGAAATGAAACAGGCAAAGTCGTGGCTGAAGATAAGTTAATACAGTTGTGTTTGCGGGTTATTCCTGTATACAGAAGATATCCTATTGTTTATTTAAGAAATATACTTCTCATCATTTTGGTGGCTAACGAACATTATGGTGTCAATCAAGTGTGTAGCACATACAATCTTAATCGAAAGTCCAAGCGATGGAAGGCGATGGCATTACTAAGTATTATCAATATGTATATATATAGATATTACGCAGTCGAGATTAATGCTAACCACGAGGGAAAACCCTATCTCAGAAAAATATACACAGGCAAATCAGCAAATATTGCCAACGATAGTTCACAGAACTAGAAATTTATTTACAATATCATAAAAGTAAAAACATTAGGTCCCGTGTGTATTAATGATCATTTTTATGCAAGTAAAGCCCTAATGTGGCCAAAACCCAAAGGTAGTTAGTTAGTAAGTGGGTAGGTACCACCCACTCATCTTATTCAACCACCAAACAGCAATACTTAGTATTATTGTGTTCCGGTTTGAACTTAATATCTCTTACAGCGCCAATGTCTATGAGCGATGATGACTATTTATCATCAGGTCCTTCTATTCGCCATCCTATTTTATATTTAAAAATAATAATAATAAGAAAAAGGTATATATCTTCTTATAAGTAGCGCAACTAGTAGGCATTTTTCCAAAAGGCATGGATAGCAACGCATGGCGGCATTCGTTTGTGACTAATAAAAATACTTTAGTTAATTGTTAAACTATTGTTTTGTTAAACCGATACTCGTTATTCATTAGTACTGATAAGTAACTAAAACGTTCAATACATAGCAGCGTAGATAACTAATTGGATTAAGTATTAAGGAAACTTTGAACTTGAAAACTCATTTACGTGCATTTAAGATTATATTGGTTAAAGAGCTGGTTAATTACAAAATGGTTAGAGAGTTAAGGACGGCTTTTACACAACATAGCTCTACCAACAAAAGCTTTGGTTATGTTCAAATGTTCAAACCCTGAGCTGACATCAATACATAATCATTTATCGCCGAACAGTTATACTCTATATTGCTGTGATCCGCTCCGAAAGGGGATTGAGCCAATTGAGAAATACATAACTTAATCCCCATGGTCAACACCGCAATATACCACCAATGTTAATGGGCTGTGGTGACCACTTTCACAGTTTTCGTCAATGGGCGAAGTGATTCGATTATTTTACCACTTGAAGTTAAAATATTAAATATTTTTTTATACGAAAAATAAAACGGACTATAACCGCAAATCTAATTAGACACGAACACGACTAAAAATATACTGATTATGGATTCTAATTATTTAAATATTTTTTTAGTTCTTATAAATTTTGCTTCAACGTTATTAAATCTTGCAAGAGGTTTTAAAACCAGTTGTCCACAATACAATATACTATATACCCTTTAGCACGTTAAATAAAACCTTTTTTTACTTATTTTTTTTTAATATATAATATGTTAAACTCTTTTACAGAACACGTGTGGCAAGTGAACGTACAGAAGAAAGGCTTGGGTGCGTCCAAGAACATCCAGGGTCTATACAACCTCTGCCTCACCGACAAGACGCTCACCCTTGTCAAGATAAAGAGTCAGAACAACGTGATCAGTAATCTTGACATACAGGAGCGAGTCGAATATTCTTTGAAGAATATTAGAAGGTAAGTGATTATCCTGGGACATCGTTATTTACACACGGCCATCTGATCCCAAACTAAGCAGAGCTCGTACTATAGAAACCAGACAACTAATATACTACATATACTACATATACTACTTTTCTTTTGTAAATACATACTTATATCGATAATTACACCCAGACTCAGGACACACAGACATGTTCATGCACACAAATGTCTGTCCTGGGTGGAAATCTACCAACCACGCCAAGCGGCCCGTCAATCTTTATGATTTATTATTTTTAAGTGTTAATCCAAAATTACCGTTGAGATCTAATTAAAGCAACGTGTCAAGTGCTTAGATACTTTATTTGGTTTATTGTTTATTGGTTTCAACGATTATTTTAATTATACCAAGCTATCATGTAACTGAATTGATGAAACTTAAAGCTTAATATAATGGATATACATATGTGATAGAATTCCACTCGACACATGCAAGTTATTCCTATATGAATTAAAATTTAATCAAGTACACGAAAATTCTACGGTGTTTAGTTGACATTCATATGTTCTACCCACAGGAACATTTCCAATAGATCGATTATATCTTTTTTTTTTATAAAATATGAAGGCGGACGAGCATATGGACCACCTGATGATTAGTGGTCACCATCGCCCTTAGACATTGGCACTGTAAAAAATGTTAACCATCGACCACATCGCTAATGCGCCACCAACCTTGGGACCTAAGATTTTATGTCCCTTGTGCCTGTAATATCTTATAAAAAGATGCAAGTTGGTACTTAAAAAAAAGATATTGAATAAATGTACGATGAGTTACACTATTATTTAGCAACGTAATAATCTATAACGCTATGTCATATTATATGATGATTTTCGTTTGTTGAAAATATGTTTTCGTGTAAATCAGAGAAATCCTTATCAGCAGATTGTCGCCGTTAAAAACAATGGATTATGATTCGTGTCTTCTTTACTATTAAAATGTTGTATTGTAATCAAATATGATGTTGAATTTTTTTTTTTATCTTTACCTATTTAGAGTATGTGTGGGTCAATTTTGTGACTGTATTTTAAATTAGTTCCACACAAACGATTTAGCAAATTTACTTCCATATTTGGTACTGGTGACGATACAAACTGGTAATTTTTATTGGTTTTAATATATGGAATACTAAAAAATTCTTAAATCGATACATAATACATTCGTAACTTAATATTTTAAAATGAATTTTTGAGGTGTCTTTCAACGTCGAACACGAAGTAAATCATTTTTCTCTTTCTCTCTCATAATTTATGTGAACTGATTGTATTAAATTTGATTATGTTCTTAGGGTAACTAGAAGTTCGAGTCACCGAATTTTGTGTGAATATAGAGCACGCATGAACTGAGTCGTTTTTGGTCTCTGTTGAAGAATATGTAAAATATCATCATGATTCCAAGACATAGTATCCGTTGTATTTATTTTTTCGAAACTACACGATGGTAGAGTTTTAATAATTAATAAATAAGCATGCTTATATCTTGTTAAAACTCGACTCTGACCCCCGACAGTTCACATAGACCGCGATATTTTTTAAATTGTTCACGATTCACGTCCCTTATATTTATTTACCAGGTGCGGCGATTCCGAGTGTTTCTTCTATATGGAGGTCGGTCGGCAGACGGCGACGGGAGCGGGTGAGCTGTGGATGCATTCAGACGACTCGAACATCGCTCAAAGCATGCACTCTACAATATACCAGTGAGTTTTCTAACTAACATCCTCCTGACCTTAACTAGACTAGCCAATTTCACAGGAGATATACCGTTTAAGTGTGAGCGGCAAACACAGGTGCGCACTTTATTCCCTTACTCTCACAGTACAATGGGACTTGGGCGTTACGGGAGCTGAACACCGTAAACTTTCAATTTCCTAGCTGCCTAAGAGTTTCTTGACGTAATTAACACAAAAAAAAATTATTGCCCTGGTTCGGTATACGAGCCCAGGACTTTAGGATCTTCTAAATTAGGTGCTAGACCGGCGTATGAATTACATATATATCCTTAAAATGGTAACGAGCCCTTATTTGCCGCCTTATAAAAATATATATATTAAGATTGCAGAATTCGTTCAGAAATTACAAGACGTTCGATATGTCACGTGACGTACGAAAGATCAGTGGAAAATTTACGTAGTTTATTTACAAGTGATCGATATTTTCCGTATTTTTTCGCTTCGCAAAACTTTTGACGAACGACCAATTTGACACGTCTTTACCACTACGTATTTTTTTATATGTTGAGCTTCGAATCTCAATGCTATATGGAAATAACTTCGTTTATTGTTTTTTTGTTTGTTTCTTGTTATCATCATACATTCTTTATATTATACGTTATTGTTGTCGATGTAGAGGATAGATGAGTTTATAGTTGAAAACTCGCTATAAATGTGCTTGTATATTTTGGATACATAGACGATTTTTAACTCGGAAATTTAAATAATATTATATATAATATTTATATATAATATTTTTAAACATAATCGCCGTACACGCGAGCGAAGTGGCGTTCACGCGCTCGACTTTAATTAAGTTTTTATAAGTGTGTATTACGGGTTTAATTGTAGAGCTTCTAGGAGGACATTTGTTTTGATAATGTTTATTATTGTTAGTTGGAAAGCTTTTTTTTTTAATTTTAGGTATTTTGTTGTTTAGTACTAGACTTTTACTCTGTAATAATGGCGAACCCTTTCTTAATACCTAATACATTAACCGAATACGATATAAAACATGAACTAATTAGTTTTCCCCAACCACAAATGGTTAAATCATAATATATCACGTCACGAAAAGTTCAACAAAGGTACCTTGGGTATGTGGGTTATCCTGTTCAGCTGTCGAACAGGTCAAAGAATGAGGTCGTATCGGATTATATTACCGGGTCGCAATAATGTATATTTTTCTAAATATTCCTGTCAATTTATTGTCAGTAATAAGCTCGGATCTTAGGTGTTGTATCCCGTGTCCCGGAAAGCGCATGCGCGCATCACGTGTGGTGAATTTCCTTTCGGTCTACGGGACCTCTGCTTTGTTACTTTTACTACAGGTAGCACTATAAAATTTCCTGCATATAGTTCGACGACATTTTATGTTCTGAATTTAAAATTTATCATCACAAATGTTTATGTCCTATATACGTGGCTAGGTTTATGTTTCCTACATCATATATTCCTGTAATTAAAAAAAATAGTTTTTGCTATCATATCATAAAATCGAAAAAAATAAAAAAATCACACGACGAGCGCATTTTTGTAGACCGTACAGTTTGAGTCACAATAAACATTTCAACAATGCTCCATTAACAAAGAATATGACGTAATCATGTATTATTTGAAAATTTCAGCGCCATGAGAAATTGCGCGAAGGAAACAGAAAACGAAAAGGACCACATCGTAGTGCCCGCCAAGAACTCGTTGCTAATGGAGGGCTCGCATCCGCTTCCTGCGAGGCGGCAGACGTACTCCGACGGGCGCGGCCGGGCGGGAATTTACAATGGTGAGACAGATACCTTCGAAATATAGATAATAAGGTCGATGACCGACGTACATGATTAGATGACTCACGCGGAAAATTCGAAGGGATAATGACCTCTAGGTTACTACTTAATCTTTACCGTCAGACGGTACAGTTAGAAGAAAAAGTGCTTAGATATATATTTTTTAAAGTCTCCCTTAAATACGACACGTGTTTCGATATTATAATAATTAGTTTAATAAGTTTTTCGGACTCGGGCTATTAAATATCTTTCTCACTTTTATTGTGTTATTTAAATAGCTGTATAGCGAAGGTGAATGGTTAATTTTTAATCTCAATTTCAATATTAAAAAATTTCAATATAACAGTACACTGCTCATGATTGAAAAAAAAAATACTTGGGAGGCTTCGATGAATGTTGTTTTTTTTTGTTCTTTTCTCATAGATCATTTAGATTCATGTAGATTGGACAATGATTTTAAATATCATGTAGAAATTCAGCCTATTAGCGCATTTAATTTTTTAAATATCTTATTCCGTTTATAATAATTATTTTTGTCATGTTAAATAGTAATATTAATATATTTTATAATCAATGTTTGTTGGCTTTTGGTATTTGATTGTAACGGAATAAGACTCGGATTCAAGCATTTTTGTAGTTAATAAACAGTTTTTTTTCCTGTAGTGTAGTTAGCCTGCTTATTATAATACCTACCTATAACATCTTTCAACCCTTCATAAAATTTTACCGTTTTAAAGGCATATCTATGTTTGTTCGGTATTTCTTTCATAACAATGAAATTAGATGGAATATATATTTTTTATTGGTATTTGGGATTTGTGCTATGTGTTGCTCTTTTCCGGTGATTTAATTTAGTCACAAGTATAAAAAACAGAACATTTTTTTTTATTTTTTTTTGGCTTGCAACACTTTTATAGTGTGACTAGTTGTTAATTATTCTTAAAATACCGATATTTATGGGCGATGGTGACATCTTAAGTGGCCTATTTGAATGTTTTCTTTTGTAATATATTTTAAAAAAGATTGAAGGTCCTGAATGTTTGTTTCACACGTTTACCAAAACAATATTAATGAATGATGATATGATCATATATTGATTGGTAATCATTCCATCTTAAATTTTTTTTCGTCAATAAAAAATAATTGAAATTCGCTTTTCGTACAGAGTTAAAACTTTTTTTCTTTGGTTGCTCTATCGAAGAAAAAAATATTCTAAAATGTAATTTGAGTTTTCAATTGAATTTTATTTTGGGTTGAAATTGTTTATAAAATAAGTAGATTGTCACTAACATATTGTAGTTAGTATGTTTCTCTTAGACCTGTTACAATTATTTATATCATTTAACTGTATACTCTAACTTGTTTTTATTTAATCTTTATATATTTAATTGTAACAGTTCTAATAAAAAAAAAAAAAAAAAACTTGCATCACTGATCGGACGAGGTACGCCGCACTTGTGATGACGTCGCGTGTGACGCGAACACACACACGGTAACAGAGAACACGGCCAACCGAAAACAAACCCTAACCGATGCACATAACGGCTATATCGGCCTAAATCTATTGCAGACAAGGGCCTCTGTGTTGGCTCGTGTATAAGACAATGCGTGTGCGCCTCTGCCACCTACTCCATAGACGACTCGTCTGCGGCGATAGCGCCTCTGACGCCGACGAACGGTAGGATATTGTGCAACGAATTATGCGATAATGCCGATACGGTATTGTGGTGAAAAAAACGTTTCATTTTAACTTATCGTACCATGTATCCTCTGTTTTTTTTTTAATTCTAGTAACGTTTTCTCGTTAAAATTTATTCTATCGGTCAGGATCTCTTGAGATTCTTATACGGAATGTCATGTGATATTTGGTAAAATGTCGACTGTAGATAATGCTCGCATAATAAGTATCATACTTGTTGATAAATCAAAGGATACAGGGTATATTCTACATTGTAAATTATCATCATCGGCTTTACTCTTCTATCAACGATCATTTGTCGCTAGATACATTTCCATCAATCTTTTTATTTTGCTATTTCGTTTACTGAGAAACATTTCTCTCTTCATAATTACGGTGTCATTATTTTTATTATTTTCTACTTTAAACTTCTCTATAGCGCAAAATGTATTATTGTCATCTTCGAATGTTGTGTTCTTATGAATATCTATCGTACGCAATATTTTTTTTTTCAATAAGTGTTTATAAATTATAATCAAAGATTAATTTAACCCAAAGCATGATATCCAATTTAAGCGCTGGTGTATTAATACTAATGTTATGTTTGGATCTTTTTATAAGGATGCTCGAATAAAAATTATGATATTAATCAGCCAGAGTAATGGCGAAAGTTATTAATAATAACCTATGCCTGTCGTTAAACTAACTCCTAATATCGACTCATTGTATTATTATAACTGGAGGGGTTTTACTAAACTATTGAATATATTTAAACTATATATGCGGTGGAAAGATTTTTTTATTAGTGATTTGATTTCAATCTTTTGTGTAACAGCCTGTAAATGTCCCACTGCTGGGCTAAGGGCCTCCTCTCCCTTTTTGAGGAGAAGGTTTTGGAGCTAATTTCACCACGCTGCTCCAATTCGGGTTGGTGGAATACACATGTGGCAGAATTTCAGTGAAATTAGACACATGCAAGTTTCCTCACGATGTTTTCCTTCACCGTAAAGCACGAGATGAATTATAATCACAAATTAAGCACATGAAAATTCAGTGGTGCTTGCCCGGGTTTGAACCTACGATCATCAGTTAAGATTCACGCGTTCTTACCACCGGGCCATCTCGGCTCTTTCTATCTTTTGTGTAATCTTTTGTGAGACAACTGGAAATAGTTTATCATGTTATTTACCAAACATAGTGGAGAGTTTATTAATTGGACTGTTTCTTCTCTAGGTATCATTTACTACGACGCTGGTCGATATATTGTGCAATTTATTCAGTCATAATATTTAGGGTTTCCCAAGTTGTTCATGCGTGAACTGAATTGAACTGTGATGATTACTCTAATTTGATTATTATCGTTGAATATCCAATATCTGGAACATACAAGAATTGTTTGTTGATCTTTTTACGATAATCCTTGAACTTTACTATTAGTTATTTGTCTTAGAAAACACTGTATCGACAAGTGTAAATAAAAATCGTAATTTGATAGAGATAACTTTAAAAGGTATTGTTTTAAATATATATATATATATATATATATATATATATATATATTTAAAAAATATATATATAGATAATTATAAAATATACAAAGGTTTCCACTTTAAACTTTTGCGTTATGTTTTATGGTTCTCTTACATTATATTCGAGTATTAATCGCAATCATAGTAAAACTCGTAAACACGTCTGGTGTCACTGATAAAGAGGTACCCGGATATACTTTATGAAATAGATACTTAGTATTTACAAAATAATTGATAGTATTTAAGTAATCTACGTAACAAAAGTATATTGCTAAAACTGATTCGGTTTTTTTTTTTTTATGTTAAACGTTTAACGCATGTACAAATCTGTCGAAGTATTGTGGGCTTTGGCGTCCAGTGTCGTAAGGTTTAATATCGTCTGCATGAATCGGTGATGGTTTTATGTCGTCTGACCAGTGTACTGTCTGGTGTGAAGATATCATTTACAATACATACATAAACTCAAACATTAAAATATGGCAACAATTATGTGTGAAAGTGTTGCTATGTTTTTGTAAAATATTTTAACATATAACGGACGATGGTATCTTGGTTATATTTATTGTTAGATAACTGAAAGAAATAAGTTTTTTTTTTCCAAGAAAGCTTATTTATGCTTCAGACAATCGTGTTTAATAATCAATAAAAAATATTTTTTTAAATCTTTGGATTGTATAGGATATTGGACCCAATTCTTGGCTCCAAGGCCACATTGGTGCAAAAGTAATTTTACTTAAACATGAACATGAAACGAGTTTCACATCATTACTTCGTCTTCAAATATATTATCATTACATTTTTTTCACTTCTTAATCCAACTAAGCGTAAATTAGCAAAAGTACTGCAAAGTAATAAGTAGGTAAATTTTGTTATTTAATTACTTGCGTGGTAAAAGAATTATTTAGAGCTGTGGGATAAGGATAGGGACGACGTTCGTTAAATGTTAACCAGTATGTTTCTTATTACGAAGGACATAAGTTTCATAATCGAGATACCATCGTCTCACATCACTTAACCAACCATTGCACCGGGTGACGCTTGGTGCCATATGTTTACGTGTCGCTTCTCATTGTATTTTCCTCAGCCGAAAACCAACCGCCGAATAACACACTAACGACTGACAAACTCATCGATCATCCAGTGAGGCTCAAAAAACACAACCGTACCGACTCGTTGCCCACCGGATGTTCGCTATTCCAAGAACCGCTCAAGATCGGTCACACGAGGACATGGTCCACGCCCCTAACCGGAGACGAATTAGATAGAGCGATATTAGAGAAATCGCTGATTCATTCGTCGTGTAAGACCGTCAACGGGAAGGACATATTCCCAACGAAGAAGTCGTCGGGCTGCAGACGAGCGAGCACTGGTCAAAGGTTTCCGAAACTGTCGCCGGCGCATACGAAGAGTATGTATAAACGACACCGCTTTACGTAAATCGCAACGCATCGCACACCCTTACTAACTCGAGAGTTACCAGATGGAAAAACGCATGAGATTTAGATGTAAAAGTTAGCTAATTAATAACGCTACTGTTTTGTAACCTGGCGACTCTGAATGTTATTTTGGTTATTTACTTTTCGGTTTGAGTTCGCTTGACGTTTGAGATAGAAGAGATATCAGCTTGGAGCAGTGAATGCATGTGCTTGAATTATGTTATGCGTTTTTGCTTGCCGTTATTGTTTGTTTTATAATAAATATTAATTTATTTTCTCTTATTTTGCATGTTTTTATTTTTCAATATATCCTCAGTTCGATTTAATTGTATATGTCTTATTTTTAAACGTTTGACTGCCCCTAAGATTTAACTAGACATATTAATTTTGCTTAAAAAAATCACAAATGAAAAAGCTTTCATGTCGAAAATAAAATGCAAATGACCATCATCGCAATATTAAAATGTACATAATTATTATTTTATTTTGTAATATATTGAATGTTCCCAAAACTAAATGCTTATCATCTTTCGATGTCATTAAACTAATAACAAGGTACATATTATTGATGTTACTATGTAAATGCCGTGAATCCCTAAGCTAAAGCTCAAATATCCCGAATGGAAATTTTACTAAAGCTTAATTCTATCAAGTGTCATGATGTCTTGTCCTTGAATTTTCAATGTTTCATCCCATTGTGATAGCGCTTTTGTAACATCAGATCCTCGGTTATTCGACAAACGGTTAACAAAGTCGTGTCGGATTATACCGTCAATCCCATATGTACTTACAGAGCAACACGTGACAACGAAACGCAACAAGCTGCAACTTGTTCGACCATAAATTGAAGCCCCAATCTTATGTCGAATTACCGAGGTTTTGTTGTACTTTTTATCCATATGTCCTTTTGGGTTACTTGTTCAATAACAAACAATGATGTGTCGTAAAACTGACAATTTATTTGTTTAATATAAATTGGTGCTTAATATATTTGTAATCTGACAGCAACAGTTATTTACCAGCTAAATTCCAGCTAAAGCCAGGACACGCTTATTAATGGTGTTAAAAAATCAATATCTAATGTTTAATTATATGAAGCTATTTTCAAATAGATCTATTAGTGGAATACATCAATGTTAAAAAGATATATCTACTATAAAATAATTTTGTCCTCAGATTCGAGTGCGTTGCGAAAGCGTTGTGAAACGATGCCCTCTCGTGCGAGTTCGTCCTACGAACCCGAGCGACTGCCGCCTCGCGATTCAGAACTCGACGGTAGGAAAAGCCTTTCGATTGTGGTGTTGGTGAATTGAATGTGGGTCTGATGATTTTTAAGCAAATGTGTGATCTTTTAACCTCGTTAGGTTTGGACTCATCGCGCGACGACATCGACTCGATATCGGAGTGGTACCGGACCCCGAGGATACCCGAGGAGCCGGATTGTTGCGACATTATGTCGAGGGATTTCATGAGGTGATTTTGTAGAGATAGATACAATTACATTAGATTAAATGTTTTCTTGATTACTAATATTTTGTATCACGTAGGTAAAGTTTATCGATTGGAAATGATATATATAGTTTTGGACTATATTTCGGTTGTGTATAAGTTTATATTGTATATTTATAGCATGACAACGCGTGGCAGCTCCATAGCGCACTCGCGGACGTCGTCGATGGGCGCCGACGAGCCGGATGTCGCCGAGGCCACCTTCCCCGACGGCTACCTGCCCATGGCGCCCGGACACGAGCCGCTGGGTCTCGTCTCCTCCAGTGGGTCCGTCTGCAGCGGAACGCCTTCCACCGATCCTAGGTTTAGGTAAAATTAAAAGTTAAATCTTTCAAATTCATAATTTAATATACTTTATTAATGAGACCGTAGATCGAATAGAAATAAAATTATTGGTCCATAATCGGCTAAATTATCGAGAACCACATACAAAAAAAACTGAAGTGTTCAAGCTCTTCTTTTAAAGTCTGTTAAAACAATCTTCTAACTACCAAGAACACGTTAGCGAAAAACATGAAAGCAACGGTTCCTTCACAGCGAATATCAACTGGAACCAGCCACGGCGCACATCTCGGCGGAGCGCTCCACGCGCGCCTACAGCGTGGGGTCGCGGCCGGCGTCGGCGCGGCCCGAGCCCGCCCGCCTGCGCGCCTACAGCGCCGGCGCGCGCCGCCCGCCCGCGCACCACGCGCACGCCGCGCACAACCACGCGCACCACGCGCACCTCGCGCACCACCATCCACGCGCCTCCGCCGACGACCTCATGGAGCTCGACTTCTCGACCAACTCGCCGGCGCCCAAGGTACCGCGCGTCCGATGTCACTATATATATATATTTTCCTGACACTATATTTCATATTTGGTATACTGCGACCGGAGTAGACGGATCGGCTAAATCGTTTATAGTGGCCCTCGCAGATGATCGTGGCCCGAACGCCGCCCGGCGCCGGCTTCATGGAGCCGCGGCGCAGCAACGTGGACGAGTACGTGGACATGTCCCCGCGCAACGCGGGCTACGTGGAGATGCGGCCGGGCGAGCGCGCGGGCGAGCGCGCGGGCGAGCGCGCCGGCGACGCGGGCGCCACGCCGGACGGCTACGTGGAGATGTCGTACGGGCGCGCGCCCACGCGGCCCATCGCCATCGCCGCGCCGCGCCAGGCGCCGCGCGCGCCCGCCGCGTCCCCCGCCGCCGCGTCCCCCGCCGCCGCGTCCCCCGCCGCCGCCTCGCCCGACGACCGGCGCCGGCGCCGCGAGCCGCGCACGCCGCTCGGCTCGCAGACGCTGTTCCACATGTCCATGGAGTCGCCCTCGTCGCCGCCCGAGTCCGACGTGGCCGAGCTGGAGGACGACCACCACTACCTGAGCACGGTGCGCGAGATCTCGGAGGACGGGCGCCGCAGCCCCGAGGCCCGGCCGGCAGACGCCGGCGAGGTGTCGTCGTCGCCGCAGTACGTGCAGCTGGTGGCGCCGGAGCCCGACGAGCCGCCCGCCAACCCCACCGCCGCCAAGACCATCGTGCGCCCGGACGACGTCAGAGGTCAGTCTCGCTTACTCACTCGGTAACAAACGATCGCGCGAGAGGGCGCCCGCGAATCAACAAAATGTATTTGCAGCGGGCGTGCACTACGCGGCGCTGGACCTGGAGCCGCGCCGCGCGCCGGCCGCGCCCGCGCCGCGCCTCTACACGCAGATCGACTTCCTGCGCAGCGAGAAGTACGCCGCCGACGCCACCTAGCGGTACGTGGCGCCGGCCACAACTCCACACTGAGTTTCACTGGCCTTTTTAAAATGTGTACGGACGTATTTAAATTTATCAAAAAAAATATTGTCAATTTTATATCATATCACCATTTTATTTACGTGGTGGGCCTTGCAAGCCCGCCCGGGTAGGTCCTACCCACTCATTATATAGTCTACCTAAAAACAACATTACTTAAAAAAAGTAAAAGGAATATAACAGTATGTTAATGTCCCACCGCTGATCTATGGACGCCTCTCCGTTTGAGAGACAGATTTAGAGCTTGTTCCACCATGCCGCTACAATGTGGTTGATATATGCGCTTATGCCAAAATTTTAGTTGAATTACACACATGTCAGTTTCCTCGTGATGTTTTCCTTCACCGCCGAGCACGAGATGAATTATAAACACAAATTAAGCACATGAAAATTTAGTTGTTTTTGATTAAACTTAATTTTTGTCTCTGTACCGACAGCGCAATCGCCGAAGGCCGCACTCACGTCGAGGCACCTCGTCGTAGATTCGACTCGTCTCGTCTCGTCACATCTCATCTCATCTCGTCTCTATGTTCTCTTTCAATTCAATTTGTACAAATATTAAACAAAATCAAAATACGATAATGAAATATTGGTAATATGTTTTATATTATTGAAATAAATCTGTTGATATTATTTAAATTAATGCGACTATATATATATAAATATATATATATATATCTCGCAATTTTATTTTTAATTTGATTAAAAATTATTTGTTTACATTTCGTACGAATTGATATGAAAGAATGTGAACAAGATCAAGCGCGCGTTATCGGTAATATAAGTGGTATTATTAAGTTTCTTTCTACAAAATTTTATATATTTATATATTAAAATAAGGCTGATCATCCTATTCGAGCACAAGGCATAAGAAAGTTGTTGGATTTTTAACGAACCCGAACGTGTCGTGTCGTTGAAAACGCAAATGTAATTAGTGTAATTGTATATTATTTTATCGCGCTATTCTGTGCTCTGGACGACCAGCCTCGATTATATTTTTTAAACGATAAGCTTTCTCTTTATATAACTTCTAACTAGTAATCCCTTGCAGAGTTACGATTGCACTGTTATGCCAAATTATTATTAGAATATTTAAATTAAATTACTCGTATTTAGAACACATTAATACTTCGATTACATTCATTGTCATGAATTTTATTCAAATCAAAAAGTTGCAACAACTCCATAGTTATATGTACATATACCCCTTGGCCGCAGTTAGGATGAAGCCACGCATAGTGTAATTGTTAGAAAGTTTCGTCGCAATACTCGAGGAGTCGAAATCAGCAGCCCATACATTACTGTAACGTACGCTATAGCTTTCAAAGGAATAAAGTTTTTATTGCATTACAATAAGATCCATTCTTCTCTAACAGTATGACGAGATACACACTCAGCTGAGGCGCTTAACTTAAATATTAACTGCCATTAAATATAGAAAAGCGTATGATCGTACAATTTGTCCCATACTCACCTAAAGTGGTATTTTTTTATACACATACAGATGTAAATTGCTTTTTTTTTTTGCATTTTGACTACGAACGGTCTACTAAGGGCTTGGAACCATTTCATTGAGTCCCTTTAAACATATTACTATAGAGGTTCAATTATAATTAAAAATGAATTGAGAATCGATTAATTATTCTATAATCAATACTGTTACAGTACTTACATAAGTTCTCAATATCGTTATAATATTGATCAGACAACTCATTGGAAGATATGATTTAATATATTAATTTCGGATACTGTCTATGGGAATTTTAAAACATTCCTAGTTAAATAAAATACCGTATGAGGTAGTTTATAGGGCAGAGGTTTCAAGTCTTGAATGTTTTTTTTTTTTTTTCAAAAATCATAAGTAAATTGTGTATTTTTTTTTATTGATTCGTGTATAGTTTCGTATATCGCTTGCTTCTGTTTCCGTGATACGATTCGCTGTGTTTCTATTACTGTCTGTATAAATATAAGATCGAAATGTTTCTAAGTCTACGCAAGTCTTAAATTAATAGTTATCGAACGTATATGTATATATTATATATGTGTGTACGCATATTTATAAGTGTGCGTGTCATTCGTTATTTCCTCGGTTAATATATTAAAATCTGATGTAACATATATTCGTACAAAATACGTTTAACATAATTAATTATAAATCAAATATGTAATTCGTTTTATCCGTTTGAATATTTTAATTATGATAATATCGTTCAACCTCTAGTACAATCGCGAATACAATTTTAAGGATATATTAAGAAAATAATTCAAATACTTCTAGTACGTTGTTAATATCCGATATATATAAATAGACACGTGACTCGATCGTGGATTACTCTTATACGTATAAATTCGACGATGCTAAAAATAATGCCTACCTTTTCTTACACTGTAAGTAAGACAAGGACAGCGCTATTCTTAGTCGAATTTTATAAGAATGTTATCCAATTCGGGTTAGGACATAGCAAATATTAATGTTAAATACGACAACGGACGATTGGGGACGAGAAATGTGTACGTAAATTGTTTTTTATGTAATAGTATTGGTAAAGATTTATTGAAAACATCATTTATTTTAAAAAAAAACTAATTATTTATCAATACTTATTAATATTACGGTTTTCAGTCGACACAAAACTGCAACCAACTTACAATGTTTTTTAAACATATAAAACCTCTTTTATTTCTCATGTAATAAATATTGTAACTTTAATTTATTCCTTAGAGTTATGTTGTTAAATTTGGTGTTATATACCATGCCGGCTTTGATGCATGACAAAATTTGAACTAACAAAATAATCCAGTGTAGTGCACATTTCTCAGCCTCGCCGTTGTCCTTAGTCGATAAAGCAACGGTTGTGAGAGAGGCCTAATGTAGTTGATTCAGTTCATGCGTTCCAGATAATACTACCTATTGTGTTCCTAGGGTACTTTTCAAACCACTGTGCAATTTATACCACGACGTTTTTCAAATCGAGTTATATCTACACTGTTATCGTTTGTTATTGGTTAAAACTTGGCTATATTTTCAATTGATTAATACAATTTTGAATAGAGAACTTTAGAGAAAAAAAAATGCAGATTTTTTTTGTAGATACTCATAAAAATAAATTAATTTCAATAACAAGCTTATATTTGAACTTAAACGATTTATATGTATATGTATACATATATAACATAAATAAATAATGCATTGTCACCAATATTGAGTGTATGCAAAATTATAAATCAATCGGTTTGAATGGAACTTTTGTAAAGTTCAGTTACAATATGTATTATATACAAACATGTGTAAATAAAAGCTTGTAAAAATTGGCCTTGAAATTTTGCAACGTTTGACAAATGTTCTCTTTTTCCATCATACTTATGTCATTATTATATATAAGGGTTATTTTGTTGCTTTTTTTTTTTTGTTTTGATTCGAATGGACATATCTTCTGTTTCATATTTATTCTGAATTTGAGGAAGAGAGAGAGAGAGAAAAAGGCCAAGTCGCTTCTGAATAGATTTGGCATTTCTTCAAACGTCGTTACCAATATTTGATTTTAACAATAAATATATCTTAACATATTATTCTCGTATATTCTATAACTTTCAGGGTACCAATGGAATTAGCCAAGTTTTATACCAAATTAAATACCTGAGCTTGCCCTTTATTGTTCATAATTCGTTCACAATAAGTTTACTTCTTGCCTCTTTTGTTTCCAAAACTTATTCCGATCGATACGAAGGTACCAGATTTGTCGTTATAGAAAAATTAAAACATAAATATGTGTTTACATGTGTTATAAAATCTACTAAAATGTACGGTTTGTGTACAAATCGTTTAATGATTAAATATTAGTACAACTAAGTACTCGAAAATTAAAGTTATGTAGACACAGATTTTATTCTGTCGTGTGCCTTAACGTAGTCACAAATTTTTCCATGAACACCGCATTTTGGTCTTGGCGACCATTCACGGATTTAGTTTAGGGGATATAATTAGAATTAATACATTCGAATGGAAGTAAAAAAAAATTTAAAGCGAAGCAGAAGGTTTTTTTTTTTTTTATTTGTGCCGCGTATGACGCGTTGTTTGTTAGTAGGTTGCGTTTTTGTTCCTAATTGCGATTTACGATTTTTAAATCTTATTACCATGGATTTTTTTTTAAATTATGTGTTAGGTTAGGGCTTTCGTTCCAAGATTTTGCGATATTTTTTTTTAAAATGTTAATCTTAATGTTTATGTTGATCGGATACATTTGTATCTTTTGTTTTTAAAACACTTGTCTATATGTTGACGGATTATATAAAAATATGTATGTCGATGATTAAGTCACGTGTAATCAATAAAATCGATTTATTTTACTTTTCACCTGATAGTAAACCCACCCATGATGACTATTTAATAACAATTTTTACGCGGTAAAATTTTTGTTGGTCCTTCGTGACCGGATCACGCTTTTTTTTTAATTTGTTGGTTTTGAAATTTGTTATTGATCTAATCAAATTAGACATGTATAGGGTGAAACCCGACGTTCGAATGAAATTTGAACAATAAAAATCTTCTGCTCGTTACACACCATAAAGTACAGGCTCAGGCGCGTGAATTATGTGTTCAAACAAAAAAAATGGTTTTATTTAATACTGTTTACACGGCAAAGTAACTTTTATTATAGTAGTATTTTTGCAACAATGTTGAGATATTTAAACACAATGGTGGATATTATTAGTGATTTTATTTTTCCACATTGAAATAGTCGTACGTGTTGATAAGGTTTATTTTCGCATGCACCAGGGTTTTAAATATATATATGTATATAAATAATTAGAGTGGAAGTGTTCCATGATCGTAAAAAAAAACTTTAGAAATGTGAAAATATTTTAGTGTAATTCTAAATGATGTATTTTTTATTGGGACATTTCTGCTCTACATGATGAAATCCATTAATAGGTAGTTTTAATAGAATTATATATTGTTTGTTGCGAGTTAACGCATGCAACGGCTCTCATAATAAAGATAAACAGGTTTTTATATAAGTATATATATATATGAAAATTTACAATAACAAAATTAACAATATCCCGAAAATTACAATAGATAAGACTATACAAAATATTTTTTTAATTATTATCGGCTGTTGTGTGCGTTGTAATAGCAAAAATATTCGATTAAGATATTATAATAACGTTTAAAAATATTTAAAAAAAATACCGTGTTATTTATACCTTTAGTGTAACTTTGTCGCGTGTATAACGACGCAAGCGCAGCGTGGTTACCGTTGCAAAGTTTTTCAAATCCCGCCGGTAAAACGTTATTTTAAATAAAGTGCAATTAATATAAATATATGCCTCTGATAGTACCAATTATACAAGCCGCTATAAGAAATGCAAAATGGATGTTACATTCCGACAGAAGCGATTCGACTAGTCTAGTGTGTTCAAATACTTCATAAATTGGTAAATAGCTTAGTTTCAATATAGATTATACGCTTTTGCCGCGCTCGAAACAAAATTGAATCATTTAAGAGAACTGTGTAAAGTAATGGGACCTGTATAATAATGCCTGACTGAGTTAACACCAAATTTTTATATAAAATGTTATTTATTACGACCCCACGAAACGCGTGGGATGCCTATATTCTTATAATTGTAAATTATTAACAATTTGACCGGAACTTATCACACTGATCGGACGCTGATAAACGCAGTCGCTGACGTCACGAACGCGTGACGTCAGCACCTATCGTGTTGTATGTTAGACGTTTGGGTTCTGCTATACTCCAATGTAGTACGAGAAGTGGTGTGATACGATCCATAGACTTTCCTTGTGTTTAGATAACAATTAATAAATCGTAAGCTTTAAAAAATCGTCAGAAATCTATAACCGCTTGTCTTGTATAATATTCATTAGAAAACATTTTTGGATATTAGTTGCGCCAAAAAAATACTTTTTTTTTTAAATATTAAATTCAATTAGCGTACTCAATGATGAAATCATTTTAATACTGGCCACGTGTGAAGGTGTTTGTTTTAACTTAGTACAATTTGGCAGAGCCATTGTTTAATTTTTATTTATGTATAAATGTCTTTAGAAGAATTAGCTCCGAGAATGAGCCACGCGCGTCGTTTAGTTGTGACCGGGGGGAATCGTGACTTGACACATCGTTTTAATACAAAAGTGAAAGGAGAATCAACGTGTTAGATAGATTATGTATAGACATAATGTAGAGGTGAGGATTTTCTCCATATATACGGAGCTGTCTTTTTTTTTATTGTATAGGTTGGCGGACGAGCTACCTGATGGTAAGTGGTCACCAACGCCTATAGACATTGGCACCTTAGGAACTAAGATGTTATGTCCCTTTTGCCTGTAATTACACTGGCTCACTCAAACCGGGACACAACAATACCGAGTACTACTGTTTTGCGGTAGAATATCTTATGAGTGGGTGGTGCCTACCCAGACGAGCCTTTACAAAGCCCTACCACCAGTAAAAGTGTCTAGCAATATGTTAAAAATGTATGACAAAATTAAACATTTAAGTTCGATTAGTAACGGAATGCAATAACAATATCATCTTTTACGCGACTGGTAAGGAATACGGACTTTGATTTTTGCTATATCCTTTTTGGCATACTTCATTGATTATCGCCAATTTCATAGCTCACTAGCTCCATTCTTATTGCTAGTGAAATTATTATCTTACTTCTTTGTAATATATGTTCTACGAGAGCAGCTCCTCACCTCTACAATATATATGTATGAAGTAAATACAACTTGACTAATGCCAAGATATTAAAAATTATGTACTAAGCTAAATTTTCGACACACGTTAGCTAAAATAAAACAAAAAAAATCAGTGTTTTGTTTAAATATTTAGACCTAATAGTTTTCTAGTCGTAAAACAAAAGGATTTTGTTTCTGATAAAATATATTTTTAAGATTTCTCGTGTTTTTTTTTTTTGTCAAGTCACCATTCTCCAGCTTTACTAGATAAGCCAGTACGCAGATAGCTAGTGCCACCTCGCAATTGTGTAGAACTGTTAGTTATACATAGTATGTACTTTTACTTTTATTCCACTTAGAGATAAGATTTGAGTTGTATACTAGGAGTAAGTTTGGACGGGTACGGAATATAAGGATAATTTAATCTTTATTATGTAGATCGTTGGAGAAGCTCCTTTTAAAATATGCCACACACGATATTTTATAGAAAAATAAAATATATAAGTACCAAATTATATTGAAAAAAAAATATTTATTTACTAGCACAAAGTTTATAGAGCCGTCTCGGCAAGGTCACAAAACGAAAAATGATTGTTGATTTTTTTTTTTTTGCATATTCTAAAAGGAGATTTTGGCGTCATTTACATTGCTGAGAAATTGTATTTTAATTACATCGAAAGCTAGTGTGAATGCGGCCTTATTTAAACTTATACATAATGTGTTATTGTAAAACTCCTTACAACAGAGGTCATGACAAAGTGGAGTTTATGATATCTATACTAGTCCCATTGCAAGTTAAATAGATTTTGCATAAAAATGTTCCTGTAACGGCGTAAATAGTTGTTTTATAATGTTTAATAGTAAGTGTACTGAATGTCTAGAACATTTCGTGTCGTGCTGGGTATGTGCGGTGCCTAAGGACGAATTCGATGCTATACTGCGAAGGCTTATTGGAATAAAACTGCGCAGCCGATCGTGAAACTCAACGTAACGACACAAGAGCTAAACTACTCTGCACGGATACGGCAATCGGTGGCAAAACTATGAGGCGGCGCTGAGTGAGTTATGTTGTTTGGAAAAAAAAAAAGATTATATTTTTTTACAAATGGTGCTAATGTTTTGTGTTTTAGTCAATAAAAGCTTGACCGCTCGTACTGCCACGGTAGGGGACGTGAGGGAGAAGGACGCGTTGAGAACGGCCCGCCCATATCACAATGAACCTAGACTTAGCGACATCACTCCACAAACGTATTAAGTTAGGTGTACGTTAGCTTTTGTAACTCGCAGTGCGTCGCGAGCGCGCCGACGTCATGTCAGGCGGCCGATGTTACGTTTATTGAATTTCTAAATCTAATTTTTTTGGTACGTTACATTTTGTTTACTTTCATATTACGATTATATTGTAAATAAAAATAAAAGCTTTGGATTTGATATTGTTTTTTCTTTAATTACCCTCGTACATTTGTGTTATTAAAAAAGATCTTTTTTTTTTTTGTTTAAAATACTGTTTATTTTACATGATAATATAGAAACCTGAGCAAATACATACATTAGATAAAAACAACAACTTCAAATGCATCGTTAACATAATCACACAATTATATTCAACGCCAATAAATCTTGTTGGTTATTTCATTGATATGTGTCTTTTTTTATAAATTAACACAGCAAAGATATTTAATTCTCCCAGAAAAATTGTAATTACAAATATAACGATATTTTCACTATTCGACAAATTTAATGTAAAACACTCTTTATTGGCGCGAAAAATACACAACTCATTCAAAAGTTAACTAACTAACACGTTAAAAACAATAAAATTAACGTAAACTTATGCACAATCCGGCAAAAACATTAATTTAGAATTTCCAAACAATGTAGAAAATTAATAATTTTCTAAAATTGTTAAATCAATTGAAAATATAAATGCCAAACAAATCCTGAGTAGTCATTAATGCCATCTCTTGTGTCTATGGTTTTTAATATTATACTATTATTAAAACGTATATTACTTAAACACAAATGTGTCTCTTATGTCAATTATCATGTTTGTATTTAATATTTGTGATATTCTTGGTGGGAATGGAATATTGATTATGGCAATTTATATCAAATGTAAAAAAATATTTCTACTTATGGCACAGTTACTTCGGCGGCGATCGTCCATTAAGTACAGCGGGCGTGTTTTTCCACGACTTCGTTTTTGGTTTTACGGTAACTTTTTTCTTCACAACTCTCTTAACCGTCACTTCTTCATCCGACAATAAGTTCTTTTTCGATCGCGTCCGTTTTTCTTCAATTGTAAACGAATCATCAAATATATCTCCGCTCGAATTCGGAGATTCGCTGATCTTTATTCCTCTTACTTGTTTCTTTTCACCTATAATTTCACAAATGGGACTATCAAAGGAAACTTGTCTTGAATTAACTTTTGGTTTTTCAACGGAAGTTTGTGTCGAAATGTTTGTGTGGTTTTTCTTTGCAGGCGGCGTTGCTTTTGGCGCCATCTTCGTTTTTTTCACTTTTACCAGAACGGCGGGTTCTAGCGACTTCCTCTTCTTCGATCTCGTTGGGATTTTTTCTATACTTACATCTGGTTCTTCGTTTTCAGAGTTTTCTTCAGTGACAACCGGCTTCGTTGGTGCTTTTTTGCGTCGTTTTATTAATTTTAAGTCGCCGTTTTGTTTTGCTGTATTCTTTTTGAGGACTTTTTCTGTTGTTTCATCTTCTTCATCAGAGTTTAGTTCTTCACTAATATTCTTGTCGTCAACTCGGGTCACTTTTCGTTTTTTTGTTTGTTTAAATTCCATTTTACTCGTCTTTACAATCCCTTCTGATTTTAGGTAACTTTCAAACAACTGCCGACACTTTGTATAATCAACATTATCTTTTGGTTTCAATGAGTTGATGTACTCAAAGTATTTGATTAGAGCTTCTAAAAAAAAAGAACATTTTTAAAATATTTTCTTGAAATAAAAACAGAATCTAATAAAAAACATTACTATTTCATGAACACTGAATAATTATGATATATTTTGATAAGCTTTTATATAAAATCCATTCATTGTGCAGAAATTACTAACCGGGTACATTAGTGAATTGTTTTATTTCATTTCGTATGTTTTTCATGAATGTCTCCTTTAAGTTTTGAACAGATTTGGGTTGTTTCAAGCTTTTCTCCCATGGCAGTTCTCCCACCAGCCATTGTAGCATGTTGTAGCCGAGTATCTCAAGATCACCTCGCATAGTTGCCACTATAAGATAAACATGTGTTAGTAACAAAATTTTACTTGAATGTATAAAAGATAGTCAAAACTAAGTAAAACTGTTTTTTTTATATATAAATATAAATAATTACACAAAACCAACATATATAAGGTTTTAAGAGATCAAATGTTTTGATCAAAAAATTTATGTTTAATGGTAAAAAACATGAGGTCTGACAATGGTTTTTTTTTTAAACAAATTTGTAAAATAAAACATGTTGATTAAAGAAATCGATTATGGAAAATCCCAGCTATCCATTTTTCCAGAATAATTTAATTTTTCATTTAGCAAGTGACAGCTGGCCTTCTACATTTATATTGCCTTACAAGGTAAATGACTTTATGCAAGCAAATATTTCAAGTATTCAGAGACAAAAATTATTAGATACATTTTTGTTTTTAAGGTCCTAACTTAGTGACTGACATACATATATAACACCACTTGTGGTTGGATTCAAACCTGCAACCCCAAAGCATAAGGCAGGGTCACTGCCAACTGTACGAACAGGCCGGTCAATCTTATGCTGTTTTAACATCATGAATTAACTTACCTCCTAAATGTGCATCACGGCTTGTGTATTCAATGGTTCCATTGTGGGCACATTTAGGGTCAGGTTTGAACTCTTTCTCATTGACCCTTGTGGCGAGACCAAAGTCCACTAGATATGCCTGGTTCTCTGTTCCTTTTTTGAGACCCATAAGTATGTTAGCTCCTTTAATATCTGCGTGAACATAGCCCTTGCTGTGTATGTATTCTAGCACATCTAGCTGGAAGAATAAGGATAACAATTATAATAACACTTGAAACAAAAATATATACCTATTAATTTTTTAAAAGAATATGTTTTTTAATCATTGCAACATACATAACAGAAAGTAAATGAAACACCTTGAAGGTTATTAAATTAAATATTGCAAAAGCTTCATTAAAATATAAGATTTAGTAATAGAGAACAATTAAATTTAGTAATTTTATTAGTTATACATTTTGTTATTAGAACATTAAATGCTATGGTTATACAAGGATAATAAATTCTATACATATCAATATATTTTTTGTTTGATGAGTTTAATAACTGTTTATCTATATATATATATATAAAAGAATAACTGACTGACTGACATAAAAACCCACAAATTAGGGGAGAGCACCATGAAAATTTGCATATGGGTTTCTTTTACACAGTAGGTTAGCAATAAGAAAGGATGTGTAAAAGTCCTAAGGCCAGTGATGTTATAAATGGAATGAATTTTTTTAATGAAAATTCTTCATTTTTGAAAAAAGAGCAATGGAAATTGTTATTGAGCAAATAAAGCGAGCAAAATCGCAGATAAAACACTAGTCATACATACAAAGACTTTATACCCAAAACCATTTCTAACTAATTTAATAATTGGTATTGATAAGACATTGAAGAATACAAATTATTTAGGATGTTTGAATATGAGAAAACAAATCTTAAAGCAAATTCATGTTTTTATATATAAGTAGAAATATATTATTTACATTTAAAACCTACAATTTATTTTAAATACAAACCATTTGTAATCCTAACTGGAAGACAGTAGCTGGTGGAAAACATCTTCCAGCTTCTTTAAAGAGGCTCCAAACATCTTTGCCATACCTCTCTAGAACTAAATACCTGTATTTTTCACCTTTGAATTCATGGGAACCGTTCCCATAGTACGATGGCATACCTAGTGTACTTAATTTCTTTGCCTTCATGAATTTTGCAACTGAAATAAAAAAAAATCTTTAAAATGATATATAAAGACTGATACAACAAATACTTATTAAAATTTGATGTTTTTACTTTGAAATAATTCATTCCATAGCAGGAAATATGTTTTTAAATTTAACTGTGGTTTGAGTTTTTCATTCTATATTCTAATAAGCATTTTAATTTAATCTGAACTTACTGTCATCTTTGCTAGCATTCCTAATATAAAAATGCTTTTCTACAAATAGGGGGCCATTTTCATGTGGTTCCTGTTGAATAAAAATATCAATTTTAATTGTTATCACTAACAATAATGGAAAAAATAGATATATATAGTTATTACTTACTATTTTAACTACATAAGGGTAACTAGAGGTTTTCTTGGGCGAACTGGTGTGTTCGCATGCTGAATATATTTCACCAAAGCCGCCAACTCCTATCGAAGGGCCGATACGCCATTTCTTTTTAGATATATTATCATTTATCACCTCGCCGACAGGGATAGGTGCTGGCATTTTATATCCATTTGCTTTTTTCTTTGGCTGAGCCGCTTTTTTCGCCCTTCCGTTCATTTTGAAGTTAAAGAAATTATCTCACTTACAATTCATATATTACTAAGTTCTATCACAATTATTTATATTTTAAATTAAAACGTAATTAATATTTTATTGGTCTATTATTTAAACAATTAATACAATATTAGATTAATCAAACAAAATTGAGCGTCGTTGTTGATCTACGATAGGGATGTCACATTGCACGTTCACGCGAGATGGATCAATGTAGAATATCGATACGTCATAAATGCATCGATAAAAATAGATATTATTTTTAAGAATCAAAATAGTTATGGTAAATAAAAAAAAAGGGCTTAAAATTATTATTGATAAAATGCAGTTCAAATATTATGTACAATACAAATGAACAGTAATTTGAGGTTTTTGGGAAAACAAATTACAAAGATAAGGCAAAACACAATATATTGAGTTTATAGATATAAAAAAATACTTGTTAATGTTAGGGGAAAATCATAATAATCATCATTAGCTGTAAAAATTATATATGTCATTCAGTTGACACATTACACATAAATAACTGCTATAAAATAAAATTAGGTAATCGTTAACGTGTTGCTTAACACACAACACGCTAATGTGTCTCCTCCAGAACTGCCTCCTAATCTCGGACTTGTTGCACCGGTAACACCTGACGAGGTACTCAAATGTCTTCGTACAATGAAGAACCGAAAAGCCTTAGGCCCTGACGACTTGCCGATTGAAGCGTGGAAAGCGATGGGTTCTCATGGTGTGAACCTGCTTACTGACCTTTTTAACCGAATACTTACTAGCCGGAAGATGCCCAACTCTTGGAGATTGAGTATCATTACTCCAGTATATAAAGGCAAAGGTAGTGTACAGGACTGCGAAAGTTACCGCGGTATTAAGGTTATGTGCCACACCATGAAACTCTTCGAACGCGTAATCGATTCAGATGTACAGAATGTTCAGAATGTACCGTCTCGGAATGTCAATATGGGTTTCGCCCAGGCTGTGGAACCATAGACCCCATCTTCGCCCTAAGAATACTGACCGAGGCCCACAGAGAAAAGAAAAAGCCACTGTACATGGCGTTTCTAGACCTGCAGAAGGCATTTGACTGCGTCCCACGCCAAGTTATCTGGTGGGCTTTGAAGATGAAGAATGTGCCACAAATCTATATTGATATTATCCGAGACATGTACCATCGTTCGGAATCAATAGTAAGGACCGCCGTTGGCGACACACACCCTTTCCCGATCACAGTTGGTGTCCACCAAGGCTCGGCCCTGAGTCCTTTTCTGTTCAGTGTAGTGCTTGACGTTGTCACAGCGAAAGCCCATGAGCCGTCTCCCTGGCTCATGATGTATGCTGATGACATTGCACTGGTAGATAAGGACAAGCAGGTATTGGAGCAAAAGGTGAACCAGTGGAAGGGTGTGCTAGCGAGGGGTGGTCTGATGCTAAATGTTGCGAAGACCGAATTGGCCTGTGGCAGTACGGACCCCGAACCCATAAAGATAATCGGAGAATCCGTTATCAAGACGGAAAAGTTTAAAAATATCGGGTCCGTACTGCACGAGTCTGGTACGATCGACCACGACGTCAGAGCTCGAATAAACGCAGCTTGGGCCAAATGGTGGGAAGTCACCGGGGTAATCTGTGATCGCAGGATACCGGTGAAATTAAAGGGCCTTGTGTACAAGTGCATCATCCGACCAGTGTTATTGTACGGCAGCGAGACGTGGCCAGCTCTCGCGAGACATGTTCAGCAACTTCACGTCGCGGAAATGAAGATGCTGCGGTGGATGTGTGGCGTTACGCGACTAGATCGTATTCGTAACGAGTGTGGATCCGTGGTAGCCTTGGCGTTTGCGATGTAGCGGATAAGTTGCAGGAAAGCCGTCTCCGTTGGTTTGGCCACATTAGCCGCAGACCGCCAGACTATGTCGGGAACCGACGGGGATCCTTGTTGGGGACCCTTGTCGGGGACCGGGAACCTGGACTTTGTTGTCGAAGGCCCTAGATCCCGCGGCAGGCCCAAGAAGCGCTGGCTCGATGTTGTCATGATCATGATGCACGATCTCACTAAAGACGACGCTTTAGATCGGGCAAAGTGGAGGCAAAGATGTAGGAAAGCGGATCCTGGCATTTCTAGGCCGGGAAAACGCTAGGAAGAAGAAGAAGAAGAAGAAGATAAGCATAGAGTTGCCAGATTTATTTCGGTCATTATTTCATTACTATTAGTATTTTTTTTTTATTTCATTTTTCACGATTATTTCCTTACGACATTTTATATACAGTAAAATTACGATCTTACCAGTTAGCCCACCTTTTGTGCAATTCATTTTGTTATACTTGCTACTTCTTTAACAGCTCTGGCCCTGGCCCTTGATCAGGGTAGTCTTTGTCTTTCAGTGCCCTCTGCATTCATTCATCACATAAATTTAATTTCAATTAATGTTATATAAATAATAATTTCACATTTATTAAAATGAATTAACGCTTATGTAGGTACCTAACTCTGGAAATAGTTTTTACATTTTGATCCTGCTTTGCTAGATCTTGCTACCTGACGCTTAGCGATTGCCCCTTTTGCTCTACCCCAAAAGGCAGCGCTGATACTCAGCACAATTTAATCAAATATCTACTGTCAACACTTTGGCGGTCTTTTCATAAATTTTCACGATATATTCTTATCATTTTTGTCATAATCAGTTTTGAGATCAACTTTTTGATTTATTTGGGTGCGAATACATTAACCAAATAAGTTTTACCTATTAGTTTAGCTAAGATATAAAATTTATATTCCGGGTTATTAACTCCTGTAGATTAATCAAGTATTTTTTTTAGTTTTTTTTTAGAGGTTGGTGGACTGGCAATTGTGCCACCTGATGGTTAGTGGTCACCACCGACTATATACATTGGCGATGTAAGAAATAATAAGCATTTTTTTGTAAAATATTTGATGAGTGAGTGGTCGGTACCACGCAAGCCCCTCTGTAGGTAGGTAGGGTTTTTTGCAAGCCCCTCTGTGCCACCGGCACACCTACCACCTAGTAAAATAAGTATTTAGTATGTTTTGATTTAATATGTTTGTGAATTCTACAAAGAAGTAAGTAAGTAGTTGATAGTGATACAAGTAATAAGAACATTACTACCATATATATGTAATAAATATGCTTCGAAGTGAATCTACGAAGCATATATATTACATATAGGCAATATCTATATATGTCACACATTATTTTAATATAGAATGGTAATAGATCGTTCAGAATAATTTCAAACATTAATTAAATTAGTTAATTTCCTTTTGTTTAAAATGACAATAGCAAATAACCGTTATTAATCTTCAATTTATCTTGAGGTAAAATAAACAATACCAAGCTAGTACAGAGTGGAGAAACTACCTAACTATAAATTGAAGGAAGCACTAACTATATAAATTCGTTGACTGTCTGTTTAATTAACCTGTCAAACTAAGATATCGACTGTTTTGTTGTCTACAAACCATTCCATAGGCATCTGAGATTAATTGGCAAAAATGATTGAAACCAATATTTACAATGATAAGTTTATTATAGTGATTAATTATTTTTTATATATTATGAAATTCATTTATTGTCAAAAAATAATTTCTACTTAATAAAATTATATCTATAATAAATATAAATGTAGGTAAACATTAATTCATAATAAAATAAAGATAATATTAAATAAGCGATTATGTTCCTAAAAACATATTGATAAAAATGTTTTATCAATATTTGTTTTCCAAGAACAAGGTAGTGAGTTATTGTTTTTGTTTTTTTAAAAGTAAATGTATTCTAGACAAGCTAAGACATATGACCTTTCTATCTATTTGATTTTATAGCTTTTTAAAATGATTTTACTTTAATTAATAATGGAGCGATTAACGGACAGGCACTTAGAAATTGTAAACGATTATTTTGTCTGATATTTTGGAAAGTCTTATAATATTATTAAATATACCTATAAACCAAAATTAATAAAAAAATATTTTAAGAAACTGGTCTACACTTTTGGTGGTGGCGCTATTTAGCTCAAAAACTGAGCTTACAGCCTGAGGTACAATGACACAGGATAATCTTCTGGACGGCGTGTTGCTTTTAGAAATGTATGTGTAGTTTTTAAAAATTTTAGTTAATATGTAAAATTAAATATTTAATATTACCTATATAACATAAAAAATGTCCATGAATATTTTTTTATCAGAATCGGAATCGTATATTTTTTCCTAAATATGCAACACATTTAGATATTTATAAATTTACCGGCCGGCCTTTATTCACACTTCTAAATCATTTGCAAAACATAATTTTTAACATTTCGCCTTATTTTTGACTCTGTGAATTGAATTGCGATTCAACGACGAAAGGCTGTTAGTATTATTAATTTTTTTTTTTATAGAATAGAAAGGCGAGCGAGCATATGGGCCACCTGATGGTAAATGGTCACCAAACGCCCTTAGACATTGGCACTGTAAGAAATGTCAGCCATCGTTAACATCGCCAATGCGCCACCAACCTTGGGACTTAAGATTTTATGTCCCTTGTGCTCGCCCATCAAACCGGAACACAACAATACCAAGTACTGCTGTTTTGCGGTAGAATATCTGATGAGTGGGTGGTACCTACCCAGACGAGCTTGCACAAAGCCCTACCATCAGTAAAATACCTACCATCAGTAAAATACCACCTTGCATAAAGCCCTACCACCAATAAAATACCACCTTGCACAAAGCCCTACCACCAGTAATTCCACGCGGTCATGATTTGTACACTAGTTATTTTGGATTATTAATTGTATAAATAGACCTCGAACAAATAATATATTAATATCATAATATAGTAAAATTAAGAAAGAATAGATTTCGGCATAAATTGAATATGATACAAATAAAGTAATAAGGAAACTATCACAGATCGCATGAAAACGGTAATGTCGAGTAAAATGAAATGTCTCACGGTAGCAACCTGTAAATGTCCCACTGCTGGGCTAAGGCCTCTTCTCCCTTTTTGAGGAGAAGGCTTTGGAGCTTATTCCACCACGCTGCTCCAATGCGGATTGGTAGAATACGCATGTGGCAGAATTTCAGTGAAATTAGACACATGCAGGTTTCCTCACGATGTTTTCATTCACCGAAAAGACCGACATGAATTATAATCACAAATTAAGCACATGAAAAACTTCAGCGGTGCTTGCTCGGGTTTGAACCCACAATCATCACAAGATTCACGCGTTCTTACCACTGGGCCATCTCGGCTTATGGATGATATGTCTACATTATATGTATCTAACAATCCAGAAAATTGTTCCAGTCACTAATGTCGTACTATCTATACTATGTATACTATCTATAGCATATCATTCAACGCTATATAATCTCGTTAGACTTAAAGCTTAAGATTCCATGACATGCTATCAGAGCGGCTTCATGGGCGTATGTTTGCTTAAGATGTAGTATGATATCAGTGCATAATATACAGCTGTAACCTTAATTTACTAATCTATTCCTGGAATATGTCTTTTCCAGCTAACAGGAACATGTTAGTAATTATTTAATAATTATAACATCCTGGGACATTATTCATACACGGCCATCTGATCCCAAACTAAGCAGAGCTTGTACTATGGAGACCAGACAACTGGTATACTACATATACTACTTTTCCTTTTGGTTAGATAATTTCACCCAGACTCAGGACAAACAGAGATGATCATGCACACAAATGTCTGTCCTAGGTGGGAATCGAACCCACAACCTTCGGCGTGAAAGGCAAGTATCTACCAACCGCGCCAATCGGCCCGTCAAAATTATTAATTTATTATGTATATATTATATTAAAATGTAAAGTGTAATGTAATTATTATATTAACAACTACTGTTATGTATTAGGTATAGTGTATAATGCCTCGTTAGTCTAGGGGCTACATGTGAGGCCGCAGACCCGGAGGTCCTGCGATATTGAGTTTTTCTGACGTACTAAATTCTCAATATCAGCCCGGAGTCTGGAAGTTGAAATAGTGAACACTCCGGAAGTTGAAATGTGTCTCGGAAAGCTCGTGAAGCCGGTCGTGTCGGATTGCCATCCCATCGGATTATGAGAGTTATGGAATAGAGAGTGCTACTGTGTTTGCGCACAAACTTGTGTACTATAATATGTAAAATTAATATAGATAATAGTTTAATCTAAATTAATTTATCAATGATTAGAGTAAGTTTATTTTTTAAACGCCCGCTAACCGGCATGTCGTTGATAGAGATCAGGAAACGTAAACACCTTGCAGTACTTCATATTTTTTATAATTGTGTTTATAACTAGATTGAAATTGCCTGTGACCACAACACGTCGTACACGGTCTTTTATGTAACTTCGTATATAATCTAATAAATTTCCTCTTATATGTTCAATTATATATTTGTATAACTTATTTAATACTTAACAGTAGCTAACGATAATATACTTTTCTTATCTTGACAAAAACACTGCGACAGAATGTTCTTTTTATTAAGGCATTCTGATACTGTTTTTAATAGAGAAAAGCATGCGTAAGGTAATATCACTGCTATTTCAATAAGTATTTGTCACAATAAATTGTTACAGTATAATATCATTTAAAAAAATATTAATAGAAATATATTTTTTATAATAGTCTAGTAATCATGTTTAATAGACAACACAAATTGATTTGTCAAAATAATTAACATTAAAAATTGAACTCTATAAACATTATATGAAACTCTGATTAGTATAAATATGCTTGTTTATATGATAATGTTTATATAATTGAGGTATTTAGATTGCGTACGACGTCGACCGGGTTACACATCTAACTCGTCCCACTAATCGCATGACGTATCCTGCAGCGCACGCGAGACGCTAACTAATCAGAGAAAGTGCTATTTTCTGAATCGTAAGCGCTTAATTTATATTTCAATCGTGTGAATTGCGAGGTGATTGCATCTATTTTTTTAAAAAGAAACGTTAGTTATTATGTGTTTTTGGGGCAAATATTCATTAGAAACGAGCCATGCCTTATAAAACTTGTAGAGAGTTATTGAGTACGCAAAATTAAAATATACTTTATTCAAGAGCCTATTTTATGTAAAAGCAAAAGAATGACTCAATGTTATTCTTTCTTTTTAAAAGATTATGCTAAAAGTAAAGTTACTACCTGTTCTATATAAATTCTACTAAGGAGAACCGGCGGAAGAATTGTTACACTTTTTCTCCAATCAAAAAAAATAAAATATTTATCCTGAAAATCGAAAAACACCCGCATTACGCCATGTTGTTATAATATTGCATTGAGTATGCACGCCTCCTTTATTAACTATTAAAACAAATAACAGCTTGTGAATTTCCCACTGCTGGGCTAAGGCCTCCTCTCCTTTTTTTTTTGAGGAGAAGGTTTTGGAGCTTATACCACCGCGCTGCTCCAATGCGGGTTGGTGGAATACACAAGTGACAGAATTTCAGTGAAATTAGACACATGCAGGTTTCCTCACGATGTTTTCCTTCACCTTCAAGCACGAGATGAATTATAATCACAAATTAAGCACATGAAAATTCAATGGTGCTTGCCCGGATTTGAACCCACGATCATCGGTTAAGATTCACGCGTTCTTACCACTGGGCCAAAACAATATATAATTAATATATCTAATATGTGTGTTTTGATATTTGCGATAATATTGTCTAGTTTTTGTTATATTGCATTAACACTTAGTTTTGAAGGTAGAAATAATATAAAAATAAATTTTAACTCTTGAAAATATATTAAAACATATAAAAAATGAGACTACCCTCTTAAGAGACGAGCTAATGAAAGTTTACCTCCTCCAAAAATATGAGCCACATCGACCTCTGAAAGTTTTATGATGACAATCTAGCCAGCTACTCTGTGAGAACAAATTTTAAATTTACCGTCGTATTCGACCGTTAATTATAAGAACTGTTTCACTTCATGAATAAATTAATTAACATATATTACAAGAACGTAGTTGCTAGCGAAAATTTGTAAAAATAGTGATTGCACTCTCTATGATTAACCATCCCATTTTACATATTTAATTATGGTTGAGTCTAGCCTAAAAAGATAGAATAGGCACAATAAATAGGTTATCTTTGTTTTGTATAATTTACCCCACTATATTTCTTTCTTTGTTTAATTATATTTATCATACATTCATGGCATACTTGCTCTCATCCAAAATCGTTAGACTTAGGGGAAATCTTCTAATTTATTTCAATTTTTATTACTATTGCAAAAAATATATTGTATTTAATCTTAACATGAATGTGAGAACTTATCTTTTAATGTCATATGAATGTTCAATAAATTTAAGTTACAGTTAAGAATGATGATGAAGAATCTTGAGATTATTTATGAATTTTATTGTAATTTTTTAATTATACTTCTAACTACAAAGGTAATATTAAAATGGAACTAAAATGAAGTTGATCTATTTTTACAATTAATAAAGCATCATATCGTAAATATAGGTTACGTTGAAGGAATACATGAAAAAATAAGTATACCTACCACACGTAGATTTGCGTACGGTACGTATTGTGTACTTTTTTTTATTGAATATAAGAAAGTAAAAGTTGATAGACATTGATCCTATTTTTTCTAAGTACAAAAAGAAAACTCAAAATGCGGTGAACAATCAGGTCGTTGTACCAAAGTTGTCTTTTTTGTCCCTTTAGTTTTTTATGAAACCGCATACCCCGAGTCAGTGCTAACCTGTCTCGCGAGTGCGGAACATGCGCGTGCGCTCCGCTAAAATGGCCGACGAAATTCCGCGCGAAAATATATATTTAATTCGAATTAAATAAGAAGTTTAATTTTATCAATAAGTTTTTAGTGCCAAAGATTATTTATAAAACTAATTATGAATCGAAAATGCTCACGCTATCTCGCATTGGATGTTTGGTGTATATATTTATTATCGTAATTGGTATCTGTGATGGAATTAAACGGGATAAGTTCAAGAGAAAGGTCCATGTTATTAGTGAAATTGCAAACAATAAGTTTTCATATAAAAATGTGACAGCAAATGATAAAGAAGAAAAAAGAGGATTTTTGTCACCTGGTGAGTATTATATATTTTTAATTAGTTTAAATATTGATTTTTTGAATTATACACCGAACCTGTCAAGTATGCTTATATACTGCGATGACACATTAAGATAGATGACAAGCAGAGCCATTGGATAAAACACGCCAATTATAAATGATGATTGTAGGTTGTAATCCGTCCAAAAGTAATATATGGCATGTAAAAGTAACAACCAGTACATAGCTCACTTAGCTAAATACTTCCTCCTGAGGATTAGGCTTGGGGCTTATTCCACCACACTGTTCCAGGGGGTGATGGATAATTAAAAGTGGCAGAAAATAATCGGAAACAAAAACAAAATGTTTAATGATTGATTTGATTGATTTATTGATGATTGAATGAAATTTAAGATGAATTAATTATAAACACAATTTAGTTACATGCAATTTTTTATAATATAATCAAATGGGCCACGTGACGAGTTCTAAATAAATAAATCCTATTTTAATAATAAGTTCTCTTTCATCATATCTAAATTAAAATCAAATAATTTGATGTAGATATGCTTATCAGTAATAATGCATTGTTTACATCGTCAGAATTACTTTTACGGTCTATTTTAAAAAATAATGATTGGCATCACAGAACTGTTACCATAGAGAGGGAGAACATAGACGTACAGTACAGTAAAAGCCTGTAAATGTGCCGCTGCTATACTTAGCCTCCTCACAGTTTGAGGAGAAGGCTCGGAGGCTTATTATCATTTATCTATGTCAAAAATATAGGTAATCGATAATTGATCCTCATGGAACGCGCATTTTTAACACAGATCGATAACCCTTTATTCCATTTATGAAAACTTCTTGCCTAATCATTTTTTTTGATTTAAGTATGAATCAACGAATCAATTACTTTTCTTTCAACATAATATTTAAGCTCCTTTTATTATATAGCTTGTATTATAATATTAAAGTTATAATAAAAAGCCACGATATAGTTAAGGGGGCACGCAATCGCGCGATACGAGGAGTCACAACGGATTGAATTAAATTATGATAGATCACGCAAGATAACTTACATTGTTATATGGATCCCGCGGTATTTCGATATGAGGATGACCGTCGTAGGGGTATTAGTGGGTGAGAAATCCAGGGCTCAGAGTGCCTTTATAAACGAAGACCCGTGAAGAGGATAAAATACGCAGATAATCTCAGTATCATCGCCCAGATTGTCCCACACAAATACAAAAACAATTTGACGTGAAGTTGTCTACGTATCTGCCTCGTTGGTCTAGCTAAAAAAATAAAAGCAATCCAAAAACTGTTTGCCGAAATGGATCACGTATAAACGAACTATTACTACAAACGTTTGATTCAAATCAGAGCAAACCGCTGACGATATTTCAATAAATTTATTTTACAGTTAAATAATAATAATTATTTTTTATAGTTAAATAATAATAAATAATTAAGTTCAAATATTTAATGTAAAAAGTTGGTTTGTTTTCGACTCCAGCAATTTTTAGAATATTAAAATCTTGTTCAGTGATATTAAATAATGTTGTTTTAAACTTGTCTAGAAAGAAAGTAGATCAATACTAAATTATAGTTTGACTAGTAGCTAGCTAATCAACTACTGTTCAATGGTACATAAAAAAAACTCTAAAAAAGTTTTGATTGCACTGAAATGATAATGTCCTCCTAACCGAAATCCATTATAATCTATTTATCTATCTTCAGCCAATAACTCTTCTCTGTAACCTTTGCTGGACTCATTACTATTTTATATATCATCCTGTATATACAAGCGATAATTTATCATATGAATATATCTTTTCCCATAAAACAACTAATTGAATTAAACAAAAGCCAACACGATTCTGATTGTAATTTAAATGTTTTATAGTGTTTGATTTAAATATAATAGCATGACTAATTGGGTTAAGTTCGGAAGCGTTGTTTACTCTGCATGCGCAAGCGCATAACCAGTAACTAGTAGTTTGTTTATGGTCACCCGCTCGGTCACTTTTAAGTAGGTTTTCTGACACGAAACGTTTGCAATGATGGGTCGTATCTTGATATTTAATCTTTTTTATTGCCGTGAGTTTAACTATATCATTTAAACATCAGCTAACCTGATATAAAATGAAAAGAATACAACACAATAATGTACTGGAACGTTCGAATTTAATAAAATTTTAACACACCAGTTTCCTTAGTTGGCAGTATTGATATTTCTGTGCGCCGTCGTCACACACGTCAAAACACGTCAACAAGTTGTTCCCTTACCGTCCCATCCGATTACAATCGAATGAAGATCGGAGCGGGGGTGCATCTGTGTTTGCAAACATGTGCACTATAATGTATTTTATGCGATTAGCTAGACTTTGTTGAAAAGGGTCGCCGTGAACGGACTCGATCAGGAGTCGAGATGGATAATATCGCGACGAAGCCTGCATCTATCGGATGATTCTTTTTTATACGAACACATATGCACTGGATCAACACACTGAAATAAACTCAAAAACCTTCTCCTTATGAGAAGGGATCACACAGTAATGAGATTTTACTGGTGGTAGAGCTTTGTGCAAGCTAGTCTGGGTAGGTACCACCCACTCATCAGATATTCTACCGCAAAATAGCAGTACTTGGCATTGTTGTGTTCCGGTTTGAAGACATAACATCTTAGTTTCAAAGGTTGGTGGCGCATTGGCGATGTAAGCGATGGGTAACATTTCGTACAGTGCCAAGGTCTAAGGGCGTTTGGTGACCATTTACCATCAGGTGGCCCATATGCTCGTCCGCCTGCTTAATTTATAAAAAAAAATGATTTGATGAAATGACAAAATATCAAACGATCTTTTTGTATTTACTCAAATACGTTTTAGTAAATTTATGTAATAACATTAATATAATATTTAGTATATCATTTTTATATATAAATGTAATTACCTATTCTCTTACAAAACTTCTTTCACCAAAGGTCGTCTGTCAGAGATAAGCGATAAGACCGCCTTTCCGCACCGTTTGTTATTTATTTGTTTCCTATAATTATGTTATTTTTATGTAGTGCCATAATTAATAAATAAATATACAAATAAAATTGCAAGCATCGAATAACATATTTTGACTGAAGGTTTTTAAAAAATGTTGTAGGTACAGTTCGGTACAGGTTAAGCAATAATCTCTAAATGATAAGGGTCCTAATATTAGGTGAGCTATCGTATAAGGACCTTACCCGGTCAGATGGTCCGGTCAGGTATTTGTAACGAAAACAACATAAATTTTAAACAAGTGCCGCTATGTAACATTCAAGCATAAATTTCCAATAAATTAATACAGAAGATCAAACCGGTTAAATCGGAACAAGAAACGAAACTGTCCACGAATTTTTATGTCGTTTCATAAAAACAAATACATTGCGACATAAAGACTGACTGGAACTGTATTAGTTATTTGTTTTTTTTATTTAAAATATATAAAAGACTGGCAAAAGATCTGCACGTGCACTATGAAACAATTAACTACCCCTAAAATCAACAATGCGCCATCAACTTTGGAAACTAAGGTATTTTATTTTTAATATGACAAATGACAATTAATAAGTAAAGATTTCAAATTTGGATGTATGTCCCTTGTGTCTATTCTTAATAATATGCATATCATATTACGGTATGACAGCCAAAACAAAGATACAATATAATTATAATATACTATTTCAAACTAAGAATAACGTTAGACGCAATTATATAATATGTACATTTTTTTATTAGAAATTCGTAATTAATAGAGCTAAACGAAACAAACAAATAACAAAAACATTCATTTGAATAATGACAAAAACAGATTTTTACGGAAATATAATTGGATTTAAAAAAATAATATAATATAGCTTGAATAATGAATATATGAATATTAGGATAGGACTCGCAAGCGGTCCAGTGGCGCTCCTCGTTAAGATGGAAAGGGTACCGCTGGTTTTTTATAGGTATTTCGATATTCGGGGCGCACTCAGCGCTTTGGACACCGGCGAGCCCCACATACCCACTGTTCCCGTGGGGAAAACGTGTGATGCGTCTTTCCAGCGATAAAAGAGATGATGTATATAGATATTGGGATGTGTCCGGTAATCAGAATATTTGTCATTTCTTCCCGCACCGGTTTGTTTAAATGAACAGAAGTAAAGTATATGTTATATGTTCATGTAATGTTGTCATGTAATGTTTACAAATATATACGAAAAAAAAATTATAAAAAATGAAAGACCGGTTATTATGTCGCAGGTTTCTTTTTTAAATAGTACTGTACAATAGTACATTAAATAATGACGTGTTTAATTTGTCTTCATAAAATTGAGAAATTGGAGAAAACGCCGCGTGACGGATTGTTGTTTGAAATATCTAAGCTAATACAAACACTGAAACATCTGTTTAAAGTAAAGCAGTTGTCAAATTTCAGCAAAAAAAAAACACATTTTATAATGTCTAAAAACTTCAAAAGCATGGGTTTTATGTAAGTATTATAACAATTATAAGCTCTGTCAAACGCAACCACTTCTGCTTGAATTGATCAATGTACTGTTGTACAGTACAGTAACAGCCTGTTAATGTCCCACTGTTGGGCTAAGGCCTCCTCTCTCTTGGAAAAGCTTTCTCTCTCAGGAAAGGTTGGAGCTTAAGCACGAGATGAATTTTAAACACAAATTAAGCCCATGAATATTCAGTGGTACTTGCCGGGTTTGAATCCAGGATCATCGGTTAAGATTCAATGTACTGTTGAGTAATAACTAAATAAACAAAGGTGAATAGTGGTAAATGTAATTCCAATTGCACCGTGCTGCGCTCGATGAAATCGTCATAGGCCAGTAATGACTTCTACCCTCTAAATATTGGAAATTAAGTAATTCCGGTTGGTTGGTTGGCTTCCAAAGGAAGCTATCTCGTGGTGATATTTCATTAGATTTAGTTTTTGTAAACTATCGACATGAAAGATGTTTAACGTCAAATAGTAATAGAGACATAATTTTAGTTTTTAATTCCATAATTTATTCAACGATTACTGTTATAATATTGAATATCTATATTACGTATGTTGTGGTTTAATTGCCATATGTGGAAGTCGAGATAATAACTCGCTGTTTGGATCAAGACACGTTCAGCAGATGGATTTGGACGTTAACTGCTTGAATTAAGTTTATTTGGGTTAAATATGATTTTGAAAAATGTTTTGTATTGGATGTTAATAATTATATTATATTTTTATTCCTTAAAAGTTTAACGGTCTGATTGTTTGTTTTTTTTTTATATCGTTACAACAAATTGAACTTAAAACTTTACATCTTCCAAAAAATTATGACACTGAACATGAAATTTTATTGAACTATGAGAATTATATATTTATGCGATAATAACGAACCCTACTTTTTACGGTAAAAATCATAAGTAAAAAAAAATACTAGCAACGCTCTTTATTAGTTACTAATTTTCCTATTTAACCCTCCAATTATACGTACAGCTTGTGTGAGGAGTGGAGACAATAGCCCAAGGGGTCAGGATCGAACCTGCGATTTTTGCATCGCGGGCCTGTAAACCATTGCGCTAGTGACACTAACATGTTCCTTCTAGTGTTATTTATGCATGCAGAGCACTACTTAACTAGGTCGATTATTAACTAGTAGGCGCGTTACTGATTTATAAAATAACGAAGTAGTTTATTGGGATTGAGGCCTACTTATGTAATATTTGTATGTGTATGCGAGTGGGGCGTATAAGTCTTTGCCTGTGTAGATGTGAATTAATATATAAATCAAATTGTTGCAGAGCGAAAATAATAAATTGCCATTTAACTTTCATTGACGAAAATGTATACTTGAAAAGATATTAATATTACAAGGTCACAAACTTATTAGGTACTCAAAGCGTTGACACTGCCTCTGTTGCGAAATTAAAGTAACGTTGTGCAAAAGGTTGATATTCAATTACAAGTTCATAGATGAATTTTCCAATAAACATAAAAAAGCCTGATTACATTTCTGTTGCTATTCTCAGGCCAGGATATTTTCTATTCCGAACCGGTGGTAGATTTTTTAAAATTTAAAATAGGCAGATTGGCAAATGAGTCACGTTCTTCACTCATTAGTTACCCGTAGATCACTTATTAGTTACCCGTAGATATTTATGTTGTAAGAGCCTTCCTTGTGCCTATAGTTACACTGGCTTGTGCCTATGGTCACAAACCGGTACACAGCAATACTAAATATAGCTGTAAGGTGGTAGAATATATGTGTGTGGTGCCTATCCTGGCTTGAGGAAAGCCTTACCACAAAGATTTTACGTTAACAATAAATGAGTGTACCATAGAACTGCGAGGCACCGAAAAGATCTACACCCGTACGTAGTTGACGTATTTAAGACACGTACGAAACGATTTGCTTCCTCGTATCTGATAAGCACTGTAAAGGTCTTGAATACCCTCCCGACCTCCGTTTTCCCCATCACCTACCATATGGGTACCTTCAAGTGTAGAGTGAATAGGCATCTTCTAGGCAAGCGCGCTCCATCTTATACTGTATCTCACTTTCCATCAGGTGTGATAACAGTCAAGCGCTAGCCTATACATTAAAAAAAAATTGAATTTAATTAATTTTTAAAATGATATTGAAGAAAGTTCATATGACGTGAAGTATTGTGACATTAAGAATCCTATTGCAATAAAGTGAATTTCGAGTTTGAACAATAAAATTGTCGTGTTTATTTGAGTGGGCGCAGTTTGACAGGCGTATGAGGATCACACTTTGCATCTTGACCTGAAGAGGTTTTGAGGTCAATCACCTTGTTATTCATGCAATGTTTTTTTTTTCGTATAAATAAGGACATGCGCCTTCAATTTGAATATCTTTATATCCTTTATACATGAGAAAGTGACATTACAATATTTAGCATCTTCACTACCATGTGAATTTTATGTTGTTTATATCTCTCGTTTTATTTTTGTAAAGAATATATAATGCGTAGGCGTTTGTTTTTCGACGAAACTTTTCCATATATTTATAAAAAAACTTAATCTTAAGTATTTACGGTGATTAAGGTCATTGCTTAGTTCGGTTAATATCCGGTTGTAATTGGACCAATTATCTATCCAATTATATAAACCCACAGGCGATCATTACAATATATGTATGTTAAGCATAATATAATCTGTATTTGATACATATGTGATAACGGTAGATATTATACTAATAGTACATTTGTTTGTTGACACAACTTTTTTCTTGAGGAAAATGCTTGAAACGTATTCCACCATTTTGTTCCAATACCGGTTGGTTGATACACATGTGGCAGAATTTTATCTGACAAATGAAGGCTTTTTCACAATATTTTTCTTTAACGCGAGCACGAGATGAATTATAAATTTATATTAAGTATACGATAAGTTAGTTGTACTGTATTGGAATCTTCGGTTAAATTTCACATGTAGCCACTGCGCCATCTTTGCTTTCATTATGTGACCTTATGCAAACCCGTCTGGGTAGGTATTAGCATCTCATCAATATCGCCAAACATCAATACTTTGTACGGCTGTTTCGATCGATTCGATGAAGGGTTTATAAGTCAGTGTTGTTATAAAACAAAGCGCATTGTTAGTTTGATGAATGGTTATGGACCAGACAGAACTCTTCATCAGGTAGCCCAATTACTGGCCTCTTACTCAGTTATATTTTTTTTTTAATAAAAAAAAACATTAATATAGATAGATCAAAATTGTTCGGTTAGTCTATAATCAAGGTATCTCTTATTTAGATGGCGATACATATCTTGAGGCAATAGGTCAACATTAGTTATTCAGATGTATTTTGGGCTAATATGAAACGCTGACACACGTTTCATAGAAGTACAAACCAAATTTGACTACTATTTTGTTGATAATATTCAAATAACTACCCTTAGTTATCTAGTCAATTGTTCCACAAACACAAACGTGACTAACGAGGGTTGCAATTAAATCAATGGAATGTATAATACTGGAATCGTATATCGTCGAAACAGATACAGACTCAAATTTATTAAATACTATCTACTCATATATCAATATCATATATCAATAATGACAGAAAGAGCTAAATCAGTGTTTAACTAAAAAGCCGCTAAGCAACGTATATAAGTAAAGCCTATAGTTATTCTTTTAATAAAAATAGAACGAATAGTGTGGCCTTAGCGTGTGCTTTTATTCAATAAAGTCAAATAAAAATAATGTACTCGTAGAATGGAACTTATATTTTGATATTAATGGACTCGCTGCTTATGTTACCGACTCGTTCAAATGTCATTTTTATAAGCATGTTTATAGAAATTTTGATCATATACAAATTGGATTAACTAAGCTGAGATGGCCCGGTGGTAAGAACGCGTGAATCTTAACCGATGATCGTGGGTTCAAACCCTGGCAAGCATTTTCATGTGCTTAATTTGTGATTATAAATCATCTCGTGCTTGACGATGAATGAACCATCTAATTTTACGGAAATTCTGCCACATGTGTATTTTACCAACCCGCATTGGAGCAGCATGGAAAAATAAGCTCCAAACCTTCTCCTCAAAAAGAGAGAGGAGGCCTTAGCCCAGCGGGCACATCCACAGGCTTATACTAATAAATTGGATTAAACAAATGCACCACTAAAACATAATTGTAACTCCGCGTCGTGTGATTACTTATACTTTCAAAACGTAATTGGTGCTGTCTCGCGCGCTGATCATGAAAGTGATATTCTTGATGATACACGAACATCAATCTACATTAACTAACAGCTATTTACATAGCTCCGTACACATATACACCACACGCGATTGTAAATGCACTTTTCTTTGTATTTTAGTGGCCATTAAAGAGTGATAAATAAAGAGACTTACAAGACGATTTTTATTCTTTCCATTGCGGTACTTATCGTATAAATAATATGTGAATTCAAAAAGTTGCCTCCACGTAAATTGTACACTTAAATAAACAAACTTTTAATTAAAATAATTATTATTTTTCTGTCTAGCTTAAAAACATTGCATCTAGGATGAACGTTTAGACACTTATTTGTCTCTTTCTATCTTCAGTAATTCAGAATTCGAAGGAAGAACACAAACTATTACTTAATAATGCAACTGAAATACAATTTTTTTTTAGTATGCTTACAATAAGTCACTTCCGAGCCAGTAATTTAAAAGTAACAGTGTAGTATAAATATAAATAAAAGTATAAATGTCCCATCCCTGGGCAAATGCCTAACGAATTTCCCCTCTTTTTAGTAAGCCTTTTTTACCACGCTGTTTTGATGTGGATAAAAATGTGGCAGAATTCATAGGATGTGGCAAATTCATAGGTTTCCTCACGATGTTCTCTTTATCGCCAAACACGAGATGAATTATAAAACTAATCACGCATATGTAAACTCCATAGTGCCCGGGCTTGAACCACGAATATAAGTTCGCGAGTTCTAGCTATTCAGCCATATTAGTTCAATATATCGAAAACTGTAGTCAAATTAAAAACTCTTCTTATATTTTAGGTCAGATAATAATTAGAATATTAATGGTTGCGTTGCACGTGTCGTTTTCTTTACATATAAGGTTTGAAACAGAAAATGAAAACTAATTTATTATTTAATGAGTTTTTATAAAAAATAGTAACTATGTTATTACTATGTTGATCGACTCGTTGGTCTAGTGGCTAGATAAAAGCCTGCAGACCCCCGAAGTAACATAAAAAGTTATTGGGTTTTTTCTATTGAAAAATTCTCAGTGACAGCCCGGAGTCTGGAAGTCGAGAGTGTGTACACTCCCGTGCCTCGGAAAGCACGTAAAGCCGTTGGTCATGTACCTGAACACTGCGGTAATCAGGATTAATCGTCTTCGTACATGTTTGCGCACATGCTTGTGCAGTTTAATATCTCCTGCGCAATTGGCTAGCTCTGTCTAAATTGGCTGCCATGTCCGAAATCGGACAGGAGGACCACGATGGGTTCGTTTAGTGAATATAAGAAAATAGTCGTCTTGAGAGACCTGGTCTTTATGTCATAATTTATAGTTATATAAAACTTATATGTGTGTATGAATTCAACAGTCTGTAGTAATTTTAATTACTTTATATAAGCAACTTAAATCAATGTGAAGACTCTAAAATTATAAAATGTCTACGAATAAAATATATTATGAGCCGTAAAAAATATTTCCGTTTTTTTATTATAGATTAATTAACCTAAATTATTCAAACTGGATAATCTTCATGCTCTCTGAACATACTAGAGTGAGAGTGTAATTTTTTTATTCGTTCTTTTTTGTGATATTAGCTAAAATAAATCCTACATAAATAAAACTTTCACATAATACAGTACAGTTTTAGATGAATTTATGCTACGATATATATTGTATACTTAACACTAGAGTTTGCTCGCTCGAAGAAGCTATGTATAAAAAAGGTGTTTACGTCCTCCGGGATTTGAGCTTGCTTTATAACGAAGATCATCAAAATTGGTTCAATGCTTCAGCCGTGAAAGTGTAACAGACAGACAGAGTTGTTTTCGCGTTTATAATATTAGTACAGATTATACATAAAAAATGTTTTATTGCACAGATAAAATGAGTTCAACAATAATAAGTACAGGTTAAAACTCGATGTTTATTTATTTGTATTTTTTTATCTGTGATCAGTCGCAAGACTGTAAGCATATTTGTTGGTTGTAAGAAGACTCAAAGACGAAGTATTTTTTGCCTATTTATTGCCTATATATACATAACATCCTTCCCTTTATATCTTTTCACGCTAAAGGAATTTACAAGTCGGACTGCGAGAATATTGGGATGGATTGATAGGTGTTCTGCATTTTTTTTTTAACTTCTCTATTTTGAACTGAGCAGCTGTAACATTGAGGTGTTCGTGTATATCATCGTTTTTCGGGAACCATTCACGATGCAGGATGTTTTAAAAGCACATTATGTTGGTCTTGTTGACAGTGTCCTGTAGTGGAATACCGTAAGTCCAAGGTCTAAGGCAGAGTATTATACGATAACTTTAAATATAATTGTATGTGTTAATCGTGTTTGTAGATTTTTTTTTATTTGTGTGTATCTTCCTGTGCAAATATATTCGACGATGCGTCTAGTGCTGTAAATATTGAAAAGCGGCACTTATCACTTTGCACCAGACTATCAGTTGACCCGATGGTCTGCTGACACAATATTAATATTTATAAAAAATATAGAACATAAATGATTATAAATCTTATAGAAAATATAAAATTCGTCAGCTTTCAGTATTCTTATGAATCCTGTTAAACGAATGTGTTAAAATATTTTTAAAGATTATGTACAGATGATGTAAGACAGCCTAAAAAAGGACCTCCCCGGCGGGGAATCGAACCCCGGTCTCCCGCGTGACAGGCGGGGATACTTACCACTATACTACCGAGGATTGTATATGATTTTATAAATATACCCAGTATTTACTGAAATCAGCCTGATATGCCCAATAAAGAAACAAAAAGCCGCAAAATATTGCATCTCCCCGGCGGGGAATCGAACCCCGGTCTCCCGCGTGACAGGCGGGGATACTTACCACTATACTACCGAGGACTGTCAAACCATCGTGAAATTATGTATCAGCATATTTTAAAAATAATTGCATTGTTATCTCTCCATTGTATCATTGCATTCGATTTTATAGCATTTTTTTTATCTACAGTAAGTACTATTGCTATTGTAAGATCTTACATAGTATCTCAATCGAAAAATGTCGAAAACCGACGTACATTGATACGCAATTTTGATACGTGTAACATATAAATATTAAAATAATCGTATTCAGTTTCGTATGAGCTTTCTGACATTTCACGAAAGTATACTTGCGGTGAGTTACGAGTTTGTTCTTACACAAATGTACACGATTCGTATTTCAACAACAAGGGATTGCCATCTTTCTTCCGGGAATCCCTGATCACGTGACATATTAAATACTTATCTCATTTGTATATGGATTGTATACCATTCGAGATATTGTTTATGTGTGTGAAATTGTAACTGGTAGTTGGGTACCCGCAAGACAGGCTTGCCTAGTGCCGCTGGATGTTTTGTGACAATGTTAATCTTTTGTGTTAATAAATTTTTTTTATTCTTCAACCGTTGATATATTACATATCTGTCCGTCTGTCCCGCTGTTTTATCAACAATTGAACGAAAATAAATCAAAAGTGTTTTATTTCTAAATATTACACGCATTTGAAAAAAAACTATCTAATAATATTAACGTCGAATGTATAGGTATATGTATACTTTTTGTTGTATTTCTCTATTGTTGAAAAAACTTCATTCTCATAATTATAGTAAATACTAATGTAACAAAGCTGAAGAACTTGTTTGTTTGAACGCGCTAATGTATGGAATAAAGTCTATTATTGCATGTGATAGCCCAATTCCTGAGGAAGGTTATAGGATATTCAAGTTTTTTTTTTTTTTTTAATGTATAGGCTAGCGCTTGACTGTATCACACCTGATGGAAAGTGAGATACAGTCTAAGATGGAGCGCGCTTGCCTAGAAGGTGCCTATTCACTCGGGACTTGAAGGTACCCATATTGTAGGTGGTGGGGAAAACGGAGGTCGGGAGGGTATTCCAGACCTTGGCGGTGCGTATCAGAAGCGAGGAAGCAAATCGTTTGTATCAAAAGAAACCTTCAACTTATTTATATGTAAAAAGGTATTTAAAAAAATTATTAACCATATTATTAAGCACTAATTAATTTTGAATTTGAAAGCACATTATATCAAGTAATGAATACACATTTCGTTATATCACACATATGTAAAATAATTATATGTATAAAATATAATATATATAAAACAATTCTTGTCTCTTGTAAGCACTGAGCTCAGTTTTGATTTTGAACCTGCAATCTTCAGTTAATATTCATGTGTTCTAGCCACTGAGCAATGTCCGCTCTTTGCAAATAAAACAAATATATATTTTTTTCATATAAGTCATCGTCGTCATCACATTTGCTCACTATCCATTAATTAAAATACAAAATCGTTTCATATATTTTTTTTCTGAGTGTGAGTTTTTTTCCTTAGTGTGAGGATCGCGTATCGCATTTATATTCAGCGAATGAATTTTATTTTATGACATTAGAGTGAGGATAAGGAAAGTCAGAAACACTCATTCGATTTGGACGTGTTATATTCAACGATTCCTAAAAGGATACCCTTTATGGAATCCTAGAAAAATAGAGAAAAAAGTAAAATTCGTTTTACTACATTTACGTGTATAAATATGTAAATATTTACGTCACGCACTTCGACGTTAGGTGGTCTCCGTATAGAAATACACAGAATATACACAATACACAAATTACCCGTATACTTTAAGAGTTATTGCGTATTTCTCTCGCTCGACTGGACCTTCTGCTGACTTTTCACCCGGTGGAATATCAGGTTGTGGTTCAAGCTCCACTTGGTTCTTCGGATCATTATAAAAATCAGTTGCTCTAACCACTAGACCATTAGGCTTGGAAGTTACTCGCTGTTTCGAGGAATTTATATCACTTAAGTTCTCTGACACCATGCCCTATGAATATAATCTTAATATTGGTAACACGGTCGTTTAAAAGAGGATGTACGATGACGTATAACTGTATTTATTTACAAATGCTTTCTAAATAAGTTCAAAATACCAAGCCTAATAATATTTGAGAACTCGTTCCACTTATTCGTTTTACATAATCGAAAGTTATCGGATTAAGATTTTTATTATTTCATTATTCAATCGTGTTTAATATCGATTCGTTTTACAAAATGATAAGTAACTTTTGGTGTAAACTTTGAGGAACTTCGTTTTCTAAATTCGCAATGTTTTATTAATAATCCACTATCATTAGTAAATAAAACATTGCGATGTTAATTATTTAAAATTATGACTGTGTATATTGTGTCGTTAAATTATTTTCCGAAGATTCGAATCTCAAAGGAAACTAGCCAAATGTGCAGAACATATTATAGTGCACAAGTATGTGCGTAAACGTAGGTGCACTCAGGTTCAGACTTTACGTGTTTTCCGAATGAATATATAATTATGATTTAAACTAAATCACAAAGAATCACAAAGAAATATCAAATACATATATACTTCTTAAGAAAATCGAAAACATGTGAAACTGGTACCTTCCTTTTCAAAGCAGTATAAATGGCCGGAACCGTTATTTCTCATCACCCTTAACATTATAGCTATTGGATGAAAAGCTTTAAAAGGTTTATGTACACGAACACTGTACATAAATATTCTATAAAACATCGAAAGAACATTTGACTCAGTGGCTTGACGACTACGCTGGTCATGTAGATTTGCATTTTCTAAATTTAAATTATAATATATATTACACTTATGTACCTATATGTTGGCTTTATTTGACACTATCGCTTTAATAATCTTAATAAACATTTATTGACAAACTAGTAATACTAATGCGTTTAAAATTCAGGTCAAATATCAAAAATGCATTTAATTAACGGAATAAAGACGAGGTTTATCTACGATTAATATGCAACACTTTTGAACAGAACACTTTAGAAATGATGGTCTATAATAAATAATTAGTATAAACTTAATTACTATATTATACAAACAATCTTAGGTCCCAAGGTTGCTGGCGCATTGGCGATGTAAGCGATGGCTAACATTTCTTACAGTGCCGATGTCTAAGGGCGTTTGGTGACCACTTACCATCAGGTGGCCCATATGCTCGTCAGCCTTCCTATTCAATAAAAAAAATATACACACTATAATGTATGTAACAGCACAGAACAGAGTCGGATATAACATTAAACATGAATTATATATTTTTTGTAATCACACACGTCTTTGTATTTCGTGAAATATTGAAAAATCGATTCACGGTATACGCTATTTTGATGCATATATTCTTTAAGTGATAGTTTTTTATTAGCAGTTTCCGTAGTGTGAAGGGGTGGTGTGTCAAAGTCCTGTTCTTTTCTATACTGTTAATGATTATGCAAAATTGCATGAACATAGGTGGATAAGTTAAAACGTGGAAGCACTTTCTCATTTACAATTTTAGATAAAATAACGCATATAATTTTCTAACATTACACGATAGCGTTCAGCGGTGTGTTTAAGAGTCATTCTTACTGAATGCCTCTTTGTCTTAAATGAATTTCAATTTCCCTTCAACAATGCTTAGAAAACCGGTCACTGGTTAGAATTCCAAGACACAAAATGAATCTCTGAGTGCACAATTGAGTCGAGTTTAAAATTTTGAAACAAAATCTTAAAAAAAAGTGATTCACACAATCGTAATAAATTTTATTGTTAGTTAGTTTAAAATACTATGATGTGGATGGAAACGTAAGTAACCAATAAGAAAGAACTGGGAGACTTGCTATGTTTTTTTAAAGTAAAGAGAAGAGATTTTTTTTTGTGAATTAAACCTTTTTTCAGGATGGACACCTAAATAGATAAACTTAAAAACCAAAACCCTATCTTAATACAAAATTTGAGCCAAATCGTTTGAGCCGTTTTAAGAAATAAATTTAAATGGAAAATTACTTAAAAAGGTATTCTCGACCGGTTATTTCATCATTTTTATTTATAAAACTGTGGAACGCTTAAATATTTATATTATAATTAAAACTACATATAAAAATACATATTCACATATACATATTCAGCAAAAACTTTCTCGACTATGAAATCATCGCATGAAAAAAAAAACGATAGTAGCGGTATAATCCTACCAAATAAAGATGTATACAAAATACGGCTCTATTTTCAAGACATGGGCTATATCTATTTAGTGTGTGATAATACTATTCAATGTATGGAAATATTAGAAGCTTCGGCATCAATCATGTTCGGAAATACTTGTATTTCAAACTTGTGTCTTTGAGTGACAACTTATATTAATGGATTTTGGTTCTTTGAAGGGCAGACTTGGTACACCGAGAATTTCACGTCGAAGCTTTGTATATCGCCGAATGGGGCATTAATTTGGTAATCTATTTATAAGTAGTTAAGTAAGTAATACTAAAACTTGGAGGCGAATGAGGAATACGTATATAATACGTAACAAGATGCTCTCTGTCATTTCACCCGTGACGTTACTGCTTCGTTCTCATGGGTGATGGGTTATAATTTTTTATTAATAAATGGTATATCTAACGCAAACAAGATTTTTGTCAAATCGGACTGAATTAGCGCGTTCTAACAAACTATACCAAACAATAACGAATAAAAAATATTACTATAAATGAGTAAATTGTAATATAAAAATTTTGCAATAAATTCAGATATTACCCAAATATTATTCTAATACGTAATTTGTATTTAATATTTTCCTTATTCTTTAATGTTCTACGATGTTCTTATGCGAGAGATGGTGGTCAGCGTATTTAAAGACTAGAATTAAAATAAACTGGGTTTAGAAAGCAGTGGGTTTAACCGCGTAATAGTTTACCAAGAAATTGGCTTCACAGCAGCAGAGCACGTGTACGGATTACTGCTTGTACTGGATTCATTTAGTAACATATAAATTATACATAAATCCTGTATTATAAAAAAAAAACAAATGAAATAAAACAGACTTCCAAATTTAAATCAGTTTTTTTTGTATTAAGCACGAATAGGAAAAAAAGAAGATAATGATGGGGATAGTATAATAAAAATTCAACCTTGTTTGATAAAACATTAATAAATAAAATGGATTCACAATAACATCAAATAATTTACACAAATTGTGGATTTGTGACTGATAGACCATTCTCCTGAAAAGCTAGCTAGCTGAAACATCTATATATAAATAAAATGTTATGCGATTTGTGTATGTAAGGAATGGTTAATATTTCCAACAGCACCAAGAATACATTTAAAACATTTTTTTTTATTTACTATTATAATTATAATAATAATATCATTTAATTGATCCGATTTAATAAGCCCATGTGTGTCGGTGGCTCACTTGACAGAACGGCAATCTATTCCATAAAAAAATGGTGTAACATACGAGCTTAATAAATTGCATATGTTCACTCATTATCATTAAACGATTCAAAATTTGAAACCGTATAATCTCATATCATACGTGTCATCTATTTTATACGTTGGCAGAATATTTTGCGCTCAATAGAGTAGATACACGCCGGGAAAGAGTAAAAAAAAGCATATGATATAAATATATATACATAAACCTATATATAAATAATATATATAAACCTATAAATCTACGCAAATGTTGTCTTTATTTGATTACTGCTTGTTATATTCGAGAGCCGAGATGGCCCAGTGGTAAGAACGCGTGAATCTTAACCGATGATCGTGGGTTCAAACCCGGGCAAGCATCACTGAATTTTCATGTGCTTAATTTGTGATTATAATTCATCTCGTGCTTTACGGTGAAGGAAAACATCGTGAGGAAACCTGCATGTGTCTAATTTCACTGAAATTCTGCCACATGTGTATTCCACCAACCCGCATTGGAGCAGCGTGGTGGAAAAAGCTCCAAACCTTCTCCTCAAAAAGGGAAAGGAGGCCTTTAGCCCAGCTGTGGGACATTCACAGGCTGTTACGGTTTGTTGTTTTGTGTACAATCCTTACTTATGTTATAAATGCGAAAATGAGTTTGTTTGTATGTTACGCTTTCACGTCTTAACTATTGAACCGACCATCGTGAAATATTGCAAACACGTTGTCCGGGGTACAGAAAATTACATAGAATACCTAACACCTCCCTCAGACCATTTGTGTTTTAGTGTGTTTTATTTAAAAATTGTTTTTAGTGTAAATAAATAAAATGTTATATTCTCTCTCTCCGTTGACGAGTCTTTTTAATTTTGCATATTTTTATATTTTATGACTTTAGATTTAAATTATATCTATATAATTATATGTATATGACCGAGATGGCCCAAGGTTAAGAAGACGTGAAACTAACAAAAACCAATTAATTAATTTTCATATGCATGTGTTTATTTATATCGTGAAAAAAAAAACAATCATGTATGTACAATAAAGTATGGCAGATTTTCAACGGCCATGCCATCGTTGAGGGGACATGCTCACTTCGAGGGTACAGGAGGCCTTACTTACTACGTAATAATTATCTTATATATAATAAATGTATATAACTAATTGTTTGCGTCTTTGTAATAAAACTGTGAATGTTTTATGCTATAAAACATATATTTATATGTTATATGGTTGGTATTTACAAATATAATAGATATAATCTTTTATGTTTCTTGTTTATAAGCGTTCTTTTACTTTATAGCGTAGACCGACATTCCTGTTATAGACTTGCTCACCCCGTGATCCACTTCAAGTTTGCAGGCGACACTTGGTTAGAGCGAGACGCGCTTAGATTAGGTGGATGTGCAGATATTCATAATTTTTTCAGTCTGTCTGGATCTGCGTGTCAAACATTAACGATTTATAATGATAATTGAATAATTAGTGCTATATTATATAAGTGTTAGTAGTTTAATACTACGTTATAAAAAAAAAAAAAACAAAAGTCACTGGCACTAATGTTTATTTAAAACTTTATAATTATCCTATATTTTACAATGACTTGAAATTAATTTGACATTAGTTTGTTTAATCATAAATTAATATTATCTTATTTATTATTAGAGTACCAGCTACCTCATGTCCTATGAATTGTCACTTACTCCGTTGGTTGCCTGGAAGAGATCGCTATGTAGCTTGTTGTACTTTTATTTAGGCTGTATCCATGTTTTGTATTTTTTTTTCTCTTTGTGGTGTACAATAAAGTATAAAGTAGAGAATAATGACTTATTTTTTTATATCACTTCTGCTACACGCATTTGCGAAAGATCTTCTAAGGGTCTGACGGCAAATAAATTCAGGAGTTAATCTTGTTGCTAGTTCGGACAGGCGGAAACCAGATCCGTAGCTTAATAGCAATCCGACTAATTATTAGAACGACTGACTTTTTGGTGAAAATGTATCGATTGTGTACACATATGGCTTAGTGGTTAGAGCGCGTAAATCTTAACCGACGATCGTGGGTTCAAACCCACCATCGCCCACCATCAAAAGCACCACTGAATTTTCATCATCTCGTGCTTGACGGTGAAGGAAAACATCGTGAGGAAACCTTCATATGTCTCAATTTTATTGAATTTCTGCCACATGTGTATTCTACCAACTCGCATTCGAGCAGCGTGGTAGAATAAGCTCCAAAACTTTCTCCTCAAAAGGGAAAGAAGGCCTTGGCCCAGCAGTGGGACAATCCCAGGTTGTTACTGTACTGTTACTGTATGTTGCTGATTGTTTATTTATATATTGCTGAAATCTTTATTAAATATAGAAGCATTACACTTTCTTATTCATTAAAAATATTCAAGTCAAAAAAACTACTTTTCGGAAACGAACCTCAAATCTTAGAACAAGCGGCGAAAGAAACTCATTTCTCCTAGCTAGCTGTTGAATTATTTTTTAATCCGTTAATAGAGGTAAATGAAGAAAAGCAAAAAAACCAGCCAAATGTATTTGCGCTTAGAGAAGACACGCTAATAAAACGTTCATACCCTTTTAACTTTGCCGTCGGGAAAAGGATTTATCAGATTGTAATGGCTGTTTCATAGTTTTTATTTTTTTGTTTTGTTTCATCTTTTTTTACGAATTAACGCGATAAGTTAAATGGCTTTGTTGTTATTATAGGACCTTTTTGTTGACTTTTATCGTTGTGAATTAATATAATTGTTGGATCATTTAGTAAATTATACATTTGAAAAGGCCTCTAACACGGGATTTGTAATAAGTTTTTATTTATTAACCAACTCTTTGGGATGGTTGCCAATTTTAAGCGTAATAAATATTATTAAGTTTTTCTGTTAGTAATAGAAAGACAAGATGTATTGACTTAGATACGAGTTAGCCAAGCGATTCGAATGAATTTTTTTGAAGATTTCAGGTTCACATTTAAGGAAGTACTATAGAGTAGACCAGTGATTCTCAACCTTTTATTTGTAGCTGCACTTACAACGATTTCAAAATTTTACGGCACACAAAAATATAAGTTTAAAAAATATTTACTTACCCATAATTTATTTTACGCAGTATGCGTAAAATAGATTACGAATCCAATCAAATTTATGGATTTAGATATATATTCCTGTTAAAAAAATAATATTATATTATTATATGAACATAATTATTTCTAAAATTTGGTGGCACACTTTTAGAATTTCGCGGCACACAAAAGTACCGTGGCACAGTGGTTGAGAATCACTGGAGTAGACTATAGTATGTTTGCTTGTGCTTAATTTAGATGTGTATGTAGGTTTATCACAAATAACATACTAAATTACAAAGATACTTATCATAAAAGAGAAATAAAAAAACATATAAAACTTGAGCTTATAATTCATCTCGTGTTAGGCGGTTGAAGAAAACATCGTAAGAAAAGCTGTCACTATTCGTGTTGGAGTTGCTTATGAGATATTATAGGGCAACTGATGGTAAATGGTCTGAACTGATGGTAAAATATTCAATGTTATTAACGTCGGTGCCCCAGCGACGCAGTGGTGTAAGTACTGCTGTTTGGAGGTACATGTGATGAGTGGGTGGTACCTACTCAGACGAGCGTGCACAAAGCGCTATCACCTAGAAAAGATGGTATTTGCCCAGCACTGGGACAAATACATAATACAATAATAAGTAAAAGTAAAGTAAGTATGCTGCCTTATTACATTAAAGATACGCAAGGTATGTCGGAAGGAAAAGAAAATATACGTTTGGTATGATAGTAAATACGTTCAGGCAGACGTACTTAGTTATTCAAGTATTTTATCTCACCATAACACATTACGTCAACATGCCAGTCTTATCTAGTCCATGAATTTGAAGCCATATAAAAGTAAAAAGACCTGTAGCGTTTTGATTTAAAAAAAAAAGCACGTAAGTTTTTAATATTTATTGTATAATCGGTATAGATGAAACAAAATAATAAATTATGTATTTGGGACAAGCGAAACGGGACAGAGGATGGCAGGCGTCCTGTCGGGAATTATTTTTTGAAAACCAATATGCCTGAAATATACGACAGAAAGCGCTGCCTGTTTGGTAAATTATTTTCGGTGTTCTGTAATGCGAGTGTCGTATTAGAGTCATCATTTGTTTGGCTCGTGTCAGATATAAAAAACCTTACGTCGTAATAATCGTATGAATATTTTAGATGTTTTATACACTTTTATACTATCTTATTTATATATATAAAATAATAACTGACTGTCATATCAACGCAAGGCCCAAACGGGCTAGCTCCGTGAAAATTTGCATACAGGTCCCTTTTACATAGTGGATTAGCACTAAGGAAGGATTTTAAAGTTAAGCCTCTAAGGTAGTTAGTATAAAGGGGATGAAAGTTTGTATGAATTTTTTTTTGAAGAAATTAGCTAAAGCCGCGGTCGCGGTTAAACCGCCGATTAATTAAAATGAAATGCAACCGTTTCCAAAGTTTCGACAGAGTTGATTTCGAAATTACAGAATTAATCTTATAAATATAGTTAATAATATTGATTTATTTGTTTTTTTTTTGATTAATACACTTTGACAATGTTTGACCGATTATCATGAAAGTAGCATATATAAGCTATTAGGGAGAAGGTACACACTCCAACTTTTCGTGTTGCAGCACACCAACTTCTATACCGGTTACTTGGTTGTCATGACAATTAGGATACATATATGTATACAATCAACTTTTGCCGAGTTTTGCAAATGTAAACACATGGTAAAATTAAGTCATCAGAAGTGCTTAAGTGCCTACTTAAATAAAGCGTGTTATGATTTTGATTTTCTATCTGATCCAGTGAAGATGAGGTCGCTGGCAATGCTTGAACACTTACAAACCGCGCTGTCATCTAAATGTGATCACGAAAGTTGTAACGGGCGTAATTTTTTTTTTTTTTACATTTCTGTTACGGTGAAAGTGAAGCAATTGTTGCTTCCGGCTTCGACCTCGAATAACATAAAAAAAGAATACGCGGATATGGATTGGATCTTTCCATAAGGTTTATTGTTTTTTTTTTTTTAATCCAAATCGTTATTTATTTGGCGTGTATCTTTTTCCTTATGTGCCATTGTGCAAGAACTCACTTCGTTACTCACCGGTAAATGTTGAGAACCGACTTATGGTGATATACTATTTTGATGCGTGTATTTTTTTTTTATAGACAAGGAAGGTGGACGAGCATATAGGCCACCAGATGGTAAGTGGTCACCAACGCCCTTAGACATTGGCATTGTAAGAAATGTTGCCCATCGCTTAAATCGCTATTGCGCCACCAACCTTGGGAACTACGATCTTATGTCCCTTGTGCCTGTAATTACACTGGCTCACTCACCCTTAAAACCGGAACACAACAATACCAAGTACTGCTGTTTTGCGGCAGAATGTCTGATGAGTGGGTGGTACCTACCCAGACGACAGTACCTATTCTTGAAATGTTATAATTATTACGATCAATGTCACATATCATTTTCCGATATTTCACGACCATTTTCTGTGGTGAGATTCGAGTTCGTTCTTAAAAAATAGTTGTACTGATTCGGATATCTGATTCCCAACCTAGCAATACAACTTTAAAACGTAAGAAAAAAGTATTAAGAAAAAATCATAATTGCTGCGAAAATCTGCTTAGTAATAACCTTGTAATATTAATATCGGATAAGTTTAAAAAAAGCAAAGAGTAAAAAGTCGATTTGTTCGTGGTTCTTTTTAACGGTTTTTTTTAACAACTAGAGCTTTGTATATAGGGTTGTCGACTAACAAGTTAAGTATTAGTTTGTCAGTTTGGTTTACGTTTACGGTTAGCGAGTTCACTTCGTAGATCGATTCGAAGCGTGATGTATAACAACTAGGAAAACAAATAACGAGCTCAGAAAATGTGTTTGTGTGTGAGCTTTGGATGTTTTTTCATTTTATTTGTATGGTATGTCAAATTATAATTGCTGATATAGTTTCAGTGGTTTAGAAATGGTTTATCCTTTTGATATAAAATTACTGGTTTACCATATCATAAGCAAATTATGTAGAAATAAATAATGTATTATAATTGTTCCTCCACCAACTCAAAGGTCAATACCCTCTTTCATTTTTTGATACTTTTTAATGATTGTGAGATTTTTTAAGAATGAAGGGTGAGTGAGCCATTTTAACTAAAGGCACAAGGGACATAACATCTTAGTTCTAAAGGTTGAGTGTGCATTGGCCTTGTAAGTAATTTTTAATATTTCTTACTGCGGAAATATCTGTACGCGCTGGTCATGAAATGGCCCATTTGCTATACATCGTTTTGTTAAAAAAAAAGAGATGCGGGTACGATATAAAAATTCACAAATATACATTAAGAGAAATTGATATATTTCGAAATACTTGATTAGAAAATTTGTTTTTAGTAGATACATGAATGTTATCAAACATGTTTTTCTCACAAATATAATTTGCATAACTAGATGAATAAAACTTAACACGGTTAATACCGTGTTACCGTGCTTATAATTATTTCATACATAAGATAGACTGAGGTGGCTCCGTGCGTATAAAGTCTATCTTTGATCCAAATGATCTATTTATGGTTCTGAGCCCGACATCGAATCTGTTCTGGGGTTCAATTGGGCACAAGGCCTTTGGGTAAGGCAAGAGCTTGCACGTCTATTACCCTTGCGGATATAAAAACATATCAAAGTTATCATTAACACACCGTTTGCATTTGTAAAAAAAAATGTATTTTTAAATGAAATTAGATGCTGTACATATTCGATTTATTCAGTTTTAGACTGTAACTTATATTTATTATTCAACTTTTAGGGTATAGACGGTGTCTAAAACAGGCAACCCTATCTTCCTATCGTACCGAAGTAATGACTAAATCGAACGATGTATTAAAAATAAAAAGAAAAAGTACCGTCCGCACAGACCTTAATTAAGTTTTCTTTCTATATTCGTTTACGCTTTGTATTTACTTTGAAATTGTGAATAGGATATTGGATATTTGGTTAATTCTGTAATACTTTTTTTTCCAGTATGACATTTCGAAACTGTTATAACGATTTAGTGGAATGATAATTTTGTAAAATGATTTTTAACATTTGGGTAAAACATTTCTAAGAATGAAAGATTTTATTGTGGCCGTATACTATTATTTAATTATGTTTATTGTATTTTTTAAATTTAAATTATAAGTATGTCTCGTAACGGTGTTCAAATTAAAGATATGATTTTTGACTGATGATCGCTGACGTTGTTAGGATTTAGATAGTCTTTTAATGAAAATGATTAGACGTAACAAAAAAGTACTATTGTATTTTGCTATGTTCAAGATGGTTTGATAAAAAGATTCGGAAAAAAAAAAACGTAATTTAATATTTATGTTCAATTCTTTAATCGTGTTTTTAGGACATCGTTAGTCTTGTATTGAAATTGAGGATTTTAAACTCTTAATATTTTGTTTAGTCATGTTTTTTTGTTGCTACTTCGTCGGTAGGTTATAACACGGTATCAATGTTGTGCTTACAATTTCTATTGAGAACGTGTACTGTATGCTTAGTTTTATGTATTGTTTCTAACGAGAATATTATTTATATTGACGGGCCGTTTGGCGTGGTTGGTAGATACTTTCACGCCGAAGGTTTTGGGTTCGATTACCCACCCAGGACTGATTTTTGTGTGCATGAACATGTCTCTTTGACCTGAGTCTGGGTGTAATTATCTTTATAAGTATGTATTTACATAAGAAAAGTAGTATATATAGTATATCAGTTGTCTGGTTTCCATAGTACAAGCTCTGCTTAGTTTGGTTTCAGATGACCGTGTGTGAATAATAATGTCCCAGGATATTATTATTATGAATGAATGTTGTATTGTATACTTGTTCAGTTTATTAATGACGTAGTATGTTGATGACATCTGAATGCGAGAGATTTTATAGTGGTAGATTGTGTGCGCAAACACAGGTAAACTCCTTAATCCATCACCCTCATAAATGGGGAGGCAGTTTGATACGACCGGAAAGATTTCAGAGGCAGAACCAGCCTTGACACAAAAACCCTATTACTTTTTATTCAAACCAGTTACAATATAGACTCAATATCAGTAACCCATTTTAAATATTACGTCTTTACCGAAACCGATTTACGGAATATCTTGCCCGAAGTAGAACGCTCTCAGCGTCGGTCATATGTCACATAATATGTTTCCTTGTAGGAGATAAGGCGCCTTGTTATTTTCGTAACATGTTTATTTTAAAACATTTTAAGAGATGTTACTAAAGCGTATTTTATATTAGGAGATTGTTTGTAATCTTTGTGTAGTCCATTAGCTGCTGCCTGATCGATTTGCTCGGCGTAGATTGAATTTTAGCAGCGTACTGTATTAACTACAAGTTGTGTACTTTCTTGTGAACATATATATGTTAAAAAGAATACATATAGATGTTAAAAAGCGTGGATATACAAAATATACTTTTTAAAAATCAATATATATCTAAATATTATTCAAGAATAATTATACAATTATTTAATTGTTCTTTAATTGTATATTTGTATTTCATTTAAGAAAAAGAGTAACTACTGAGTTTCTTTGCGGTTCTCTTCGGTATAAATTACATTCCGCACCGGAAATAGTGAATAGGAAGTAGCTTTACATTCAATTTGCTTCAATGAATGATATATTGGTTTTTATTACACGTTGATATTACTGTCAGGTACACACACGTGACGTCAACAGTGCAAAGGGACAACTCAATCGGATGAACGATACGCGATGCATTGAATACGAAGCAATCAAGCATTCATTTCATATTTTTATATAAAGGTTTCATGCCGTGAAACATCTATAGCCTCGGGGGTGAGACCGACTCGTATGCCGTGACGACAAACAGCATGACGTTTACTTATGCCGTCAAAATGCCAATATTAAACAGAGCACTGTGATGCCTTATTTTTTTGTTAATAAATTAACTTTATTTTTATTTATCTATCTTTTAATAAAATAATTATTGTACAACATTTAACACTATATGAAAATAACATTTTATTTCACATACATTTAATTTACATAAATATCGTCCGTGGAAATATTTCCTAAATTCTATTCCACGGTATTTTTCAACAGAAGACTTTATAAAATACTTTCAACATTTTTCAAATACGCGGCGTAAGGTTTTCCATTATATAATCTTATATATAAGAATGGATGTTGACTTCGACACCGTTTGAAAGATCACCATGAAAGTCGGCGCGTAAATGTATGTTTTATGGTAAAGGTATTATACTATAAACTTTGTTGTAACTCGCTACTTTGCCAGCAAATTGGCATATATGTACCGAATTTCAGCTACTGCGACCAACCCGTCTACTAACCTTTCTACTACATAGAATTTCTTAACATTAAACGACAACTTTTGCTGGTTAGACTGATATTTGTATTGTGTTCTGGGACCTGCAGCCTCATACCTAAGTTACTAATACCTAATCGCTTATCACGAATAACTTGAGATTTTAACTGTAGTTACACGGAAAACTTTGTTTACTACACCGACAACAGTGACGTCACGGCTTGGAAACTGGTAAATAACATTAGAATGGTGATCCTTAATAAAGACGACCCTATCATGGACAGGCTGTCCGAACACCATGCAAATCAGCATAGCAATCTAGAATCCCTCTAAGATCAATTAACAACATCAATTAAGGCAAACAAAATAAAACAAGAGGTAGACAAAGTATTAAAAAAGTATAATTCAAAAACTTTAATGCCAAACTGCCAGACTATAAACTGATTGGAAGCACCAAAGACTAGGACAACACGTCCGTGGTGACTATAAGAACACATAATAAAAAAAATTCGAACAAATAATCAAGTGTAAAATAAATAATTCAATTCAAATAATGGCATAGTTATGCTCATTTTCACTAACGTTACATGAAAACTTTTAATTGCAAGGGTAAAGTTTTAATTGCTAAACATACGATATCGCTACGTTTAACTGAGTTTTGGCCATAACGGCCATTCTCGACAGAACTAGTTAATTACACAGGAAGTATTATATTACAAAATTTGTTCTAACACTGACACTGCCATTGTCATCAGGGAAACATGGTGTTCTCCGAGACACAGTAGTGCAAACAACTTCCATCGATAATTTTTTATAGTATAAGTAGGCGGACTAGCATATGGGGCCACCTGATGGTAAGTGGTCACCAACGCCCATAGACATTTTTTTTTTTTTTTTTTTTTTATATTTGCCGGGTGGGCAAATGACTCTACTCCACCTGATGTTAAGTGGTAGTAGAGTCCAAACGCGAGGACGGCCAGTACAGTCGGGAAGAAGATTCTGCACTAGCCGCCCTCGCCTTGCCGGCCCGCAAGATGCCTCTTCACGCCTCGTAAAGAGACGTGAAGCGAGCGACGTATTGCCACGATAGGGATGGGCAAAGTGTGGAGGCGTGTTTCCCCCGGCATTGGTTCAGCAGCCGTCTCCACTGGACCAACATCCATCGCGGCAATGCTCGCTCGGGCACTGGCTGTACGCTGGCTGACCTCGAAACGCGGCTGCAAGCCACTTCACGAGATTTTCACCATGCGTACGGTGGTAACAAGCCAGGCGGATGTGTATCATCCTACCACCAGATGATATCCCTTAGTCGCCTCTTACGACACCCATGGGAAAGGGGCAGTGAAATGTATTCTTTCTCCGTCACTGCACTGCATTGGCATGGTAAGAAATGTTAACCATCGCTTACATCGCTAATGCGCCATCAACCTTGTGAACTAAGATGTTATGTCCTTTGTGCCTGTAATTACACTGGCTCACTCACCCTTTAAACTGGAATACAATAATACTAAGTACTGCTATTTTGCGCTAGAATATCTGATGAGTGGGTACCCAGACGAGCTTGTACAAAGCCGTACCACCAATATGATACAGATTTGAACACAGGATCATCCCAGACGTATAAACCAGTTGCCATTGCGATTGCCCAACAAAATATTAATTTAATTTGCAAATTACCGTCTTCCATTTAATACGACAGAACGAACACTTTTGACAATTGTAACAGTTGTCAATTTAAAAGGTAGGTTTGTAATAATACAATGTATTGTTTGTTGAACTCATTGATAAATATTATATAATTAATACAGTTGAATAGAGTAACGTATATTCAGTTAATATTCGTCGTAATTGGCCAGTATATATTCGATCGAATACCGACTGTTTTTTGGAACATATTGCCTCTAGCACTATGATCAAAAACGAGTATTTTAAGCAGTAGATTATTCATCATATATGAATTTATATGATTATGTAATAATATTAGATTTTTGTAGATATCAATATCGATTGCCATTCATTGTATTAAACCGTAACTGTAACAGTATGTGAATATCCCACTGCTGGGCTAAAGGCCTCCTCTCCTCTTTTTGAGGAGAAGGTTTTGGAGCTTATTCCACCACGCTGCTCCAATGCGGGTTGGTGGAATACACATGTGGCAGAATTTCAGTGAAATTAGACATATGCAGGTTTCCTCACGATGTTTTCCTTCACCGTAAAGCACGAGATGAATTATAATCACAAATTAAGCACATGAAAATTCAGTGGTGCTTGCCCGGGTTTGAACCCACGATCGTCGGTTAAGATTCACGCGTTCTTACCACTGGGCTATCTCGGCATTTTTGTTCATTCATTGTATTTATTATAGAAATATATTTTTTTACAATTAATACGGTTAAAATTGATACGGTCACTATAAATATTGGTAATTAATTAGGAAACAATATGACAAAATTCTTGAAGCTGCTTCCATGTATAATAAATTGAATAACTGACTTGGTTTAACATGGGATCTTAGGATTTTTTTACATTTTATGTTTTTAATGGGAATACTTTACAAGTGTAATTTAGGAAGAAGAAATGATAACACACAGAGAATTAATGCGAACATATGTCGGTGACGTACTGAAACCTTGTTTTTGCCGTTAAGCTTCATAAAAACAAACTCATCATATCGACGCCTTTGAATTAAAGACTCTCGGACTTATAAATAAAAGTTTTCTTAATGAAGGTAGAAGTAGTTTTAATGAATGCAAGTTGTAATTAAGTCGACTTGTATTAAGATGCTATTAAGTTTGTGACTTGAACAAGTTTTTTACAGGGAGTAGTTATTCTACTTCTTTATCAAATTATAAACTTTGGATATTTCTTCTGCAAACAAAAGCCATCACTTTGAAATTGCGAAGTACCACTCGTAAATATTTTTTGAAGTTGGTACTTCTGTACTAATACATCAAAATATTAAATGGATAGAAGCGCTGAAGACAATTTTGATTATTGATTTACTTTGAATGAATGAAGTCAGTATCTGTCCCTTATATTTTTATATATATATATATTCGTATATAAATGTATTCACATAACAATACTCTAAAATATTAATAATATTAAGTTAGGCCGTAACAGCCTGTGAATGTCCCACTGCTGGGCTAAAGGATTCCTCTCCCTTTTTGAGAAGAAGGTTTGGAGCTTATTCCACCACGCTGCTCCAGTGCGGGTTGATTAAGCTAGTGAATTTATTTTTTATTATATTAAAATATAAACAGCGTAGAATCCAAATGGCTCCGAAGATAGAAGACATCTTATTCGAAGGTCACATTTTAAAATGGTTCTGGTGATAAAGGATACGAAAAAAAAAAAAAAATCTTTAGTCAAGAAGGCTCTTAAGTATTTCAATTATAACTTATACTAAATGAAAATCAACAAATACTATTATAATGATTTTTTGTCATTTACATAATCATTTATCGAGTAAGCCTTATTTATTAACAATTTATTATTTATTATTAGTTTGCAAGGTCATAGAAGAAAATAATGAGAAACTGAAACAAATCATCATAATTAAAAAAAATAACATCCTAAATGGAAATGAAAATTAATATCTTTCGAAAGTTTCGGTGCACGTACAAATGACACGTGTTATTTTTTTCATATAGATATGACACCTGCGTGTAAGTCTGTTTTGTTATAATATGATCTGCGGTACACGGTAAAGTGTCCCGAAGGCCATTAAATCATTCCTTACAACGAAGTTAATGTTTGCTTTGGAATTTCAAATGTCTCTCACGTACAAGCACTTTGTGTTCGTAAACAAAATCTTATAGTGAGTTTTCCTTTTACATTTTATCCTCTTTTTTAAATAAGATGGAAGAAATAAACGTGACTTTAACCTAACATATATTATCTTTCATTTTTATTTAAATAATAACTTGTTTATTATTTCTAGTCATTAACGGTAACAGCCTGTAAATGTCCCACTGCTGGGCTAAGGCCTCTTCTTCCTTTTTGAGGAGAAGGCTTCGGAGCTTATTCCACCACGCTGCTCCAATGCGGATTGGTGGAATACACATGTGGCAGAATTTCAGTGAAATTAGACACATGCAGGTTTCCTCACGATGTTTTCCTTCACCGAAAAGCACGAGATGAATTATAATCACAAATTAAGCACATGAAAAACTTCAGTGGTGCTTGCCCGGGTTTGAACCCACGATCATCGGTTAAGATTTACGCGTTCTTACCACTGGGCCATCTCGGCTTAGCTAGTCATTAAGAAATAAACTATTTCCAAAAGATTTACTATATTTTTCCTTTTTTGAATAGACGGGAATATCATATTGGCAACATTTACTCTTTTCATTAGCTGGAAGAGTGCCAGAAATATTTTCTACAAAAGATAATATCGGGTTCCAATAAGGAATTAAATTAGTACGTTTCCACTTAGGTAATTGATAAGTCTACAAAGCTCACAAGAACTTTGCTAGATAGTCTTGGACTTGATAGTTATGTGGCTTCAGTTCAACTCGAACGACTGGTTCTACATTACGAAGGACTTGTTCTTGTAATGATAGACCTTTTTTCTCAGTAGTGTATTAGTTAGCTGGCACACTTATGTTTTCTTGATAAATGGAAGTTATTTTTTTCCTTCACAGTGTATTAGGAATAATCTTAATAAGATCCTACAAATAAGAAGGGTAATCATAAAATGCATCCAATAACCTTTAATATAGCAGTGTGGTAAGTTCAAACATTCTCCTTAATAGAAGAGAAGGCCAGTCAACTTTGCACAACATATATTTACTTATTATTTTACTTTTTCTTTCTTTAGAAATCATTATATAAATCATTTCCCGATCTTGTGGGCTACATGGTTAGAATAGCAATGATTTTGTATAAACAAAAATATATATATTAAATAAAACGTCATTCATAAAACAATATTTTAAATTAGTTTTATTTAATATGCTTCAAAATAATATAACATAAAATTAAATTAAATTTTAAATTCCACGAGAGCTAATAGGATTGGAATATCGCCAAAAATATTGATGGAACGACGAATTTATTTTGCAAAAATATAAAATGCAATCATAAAAATATTTTAGTATAATATTGATTTTAATTAGCTTAATTATATTGATGTCGCTATTAAATAAATGTGAATTAATATAAATCAATATTTACATTACAAATCCTTTACATTCGTTAAAGATAGTTTTTTTAAATCTGTGCAGGAAGTATTACAGTCCATACATATGTGGAAATGTAATTATCAAGTTCTTAACATCAGACTGTTACTGAGATTTTCCTGACGGTAAAACCCAATAACATTTACTAGCAGAAACGGAATTTTAAACCAGAACATCGTGTTTAAAAGCTGACCAATGAGGTATGATAATATTATGACTCCATTAAAGGTGGTCTTTCCTAATTTTACAAGGGCTCATCTTATAATGTTCACAAATCGTTTAGTAACGGATTTAAACAAAGAATTTAAGAGATAATCTAGAATTAAGTTTCCGTTTTATTTTCTTAGGCCCCGTTAATCTTACTGAACTTGGCAACGAATGGTCGTACTCGTATTCTCGCCGTATTTATACTCTTTAATAGCTTTAAGCGCTGGAATAAACTGCTATCTGTTCTATTGTATCGCTTACTTGATATTTAAATGCTATTGAAATTTTGGAGCGAACAATGTAACGCCTTTTTAAGGGTTCTTAGAGTGATATAAATGGACCATTTTAGTTTAAAGTTGGTCTTATTTTTAAATTTATTTTTTATTCTAAATGGAAAGGTAGATGTAAAAATATATGTCGATAGATTTCATGTATCCATTCTCGTACCAAACCACTTTTACCGAACGTGTCTATCAGAGATCATTATAATTGACAAGACCGACTTTGTGCACATTTTTTTCCTTATGTTTTTTTAACTCTAATATGGTCTGTACAGTACTTGTCGTGGAATAAACTACAAATAAATAAAATTATAAACATCTCCCATCTTTACCGTATATTTAACATTTCATTGTTATATTATTTATTCATTAAAAACTATATGTAATTAATTACAAGTAATATTAAGATTTTTTTAAATATTTTATTTCATGAGTACATTTGCGAACGATATACGCCAAACCAAATAGCTTTCTTTTTATGTTTTCTCTAATTTCCAAAAAAAAAATTTTCTATTTCAGGTAATATATTCTCACTGGGTAAAGTGCTCAATTTCTTCCCCGTTGGTGGTGAGAGGGAATGCCAGCCATCTGGTTTTACTATCGCGAGAGCAGGGATCTGCCTTAACCCGTACGACTGTCGTCAGAGAGACGGAAAGGCTTCTGGCGACTGCGCACATGGGTTCGGCGTGTGCTGTGTTTGTGAGTTTACATTTTTTTATTACTTTTTTAAGAATAAGCTTCTCCTACCTTCTATTTCATCGCTTAATATGTATACATATATATGTACTGTGTGGAACTAAAATGCCTCGATGGATAGAACATATTATGGATCTTAATAAATGATAGTGGATTTATAATGTTATAATTATTCAAAGCTGTATATCACTTATTTACATTTCACGGTCGTGTTCTGCGATGAGTTTTGAGTTAAATATCATATTTTTACAGAATAGTTTTATTTATATTTATTTCCTAATGAAGTGCCGGTTTTGGTTCCTACTACCAGAGATCTGGGCGAGATTCTCATGCCCCCCCCACCTCCTAACCAAAACAAAAGCAAAGAATGAAATTAGTGAAAATTAGTTACTCTGGCTCCTCGCCACTCGCCCAACCAAGCCCTACCCTAACGCCGCTACTGTTTAACTGGAATCTTTGTCAATTGAAATGGTTTCTTGTCAACTTTAGGAAATTCTACTTGATTCAAAATTTGGAAATATTCATATATTGTTATATACATTGATATATGTTATATTTGGATATTCTATATTAATTTTATTCAAATCCAAATGTCGCTGATAATATTTGAAAAGTTTTAATTGCTAAATTAAATTTGAACAAACATTTGGCTAATTTGCCAATCACTCGTTTCTATCACATTAAAACAATACAGAAATTCCATTATCAACTACTCGTTCGCAATTCAACTTAAAGTTTTCCAATCTAAGAACAATTCACGCGCTCCTAAAGTTGCGGTGAACGATACCGCAGAGCTGAATACCTAATAAATCTTCCCGTAATACACTATTGTTCTTGGATAGGATTTGTGTTGACAGCTGACTTAAGCGCCTTTTTTGAAATTTATGATATATTTAATTGAAGAGAAAGACGATAATCCAAAGATATTTTAAAAATCGAACACCTTTTCTTTCCAGAACTAATAAAAATATTCGCGGGAAATAAATTTGAATTCGTTAGCTTGAATATATAAAAAGGATACAAGTAGAAGAGTATATGATTTAAGTATCCTAACTAGTATTAGATAAATAACGAACCTTCCAGATTTGCACGAGTATATATATATAGATGAGTTGCTGCATACTCTTTTTTCTCTACATAACGCTAATATAATATTTATAAACCAACTACGTGGATTAATTGGTGACATTAATGAAAATCCCACATAAGTTTCTAAGATTAGCATGATCACATATAGAGACAGGCATGGTGGATGTGACGTTATATAATATACATATAATACAGATTATAGTATTAATAGGCACATATCACCTTTCGATATTTAACGTTCGAGTTCCACATCGGGTTACGAATTTATTCTTACAGAAGTTCCACAATCCACACTATTGGAACGACCTCACATGCAGCCCTGGACTTATACCTACACCTGCAAGTCACCGATCTAGGCCTTGTTGGCCTTGTAGGATACCCCGGCCAAAAATAATATAATTTTACTCTAACCGCTTCGAAATGTAGCCCTCATATCTCAAAGTCCTAGGGGCCATTTGAACATATTGAATACCTCAAGCCTGCTTAGCTATTTGTATCGTACCTAATATCAAGAATGTTGAATAATCTAATTGTTTGAATGTTCTAAGTTATATACAACTTCGAATGTATTGTTTATGTTCCAAAATGTTTAAGCAATATACAATTGAAGCTGTGGAGAGCCAGCTGAATGCGGAACAAATGTAAGAATTGTTAAGTTTTAGTAGAACTTTAATTGGTGAAAATATTGTTATGTTTAAGAACTTTACTATCATTAACGATTCTATTAATTTATTTCCTAGTCAATTAGTTTAGCTAACGAGCACATTCGCTTGCAAAGTATTTTAATGATTGTTTCCTCAAAAGTGCAGACATAACAGTCAGCGGAATACGAATTACAAAAATGTTTGTGTGTGTGTTGTGTTTTATTTATTATTAGATAATTAGTAATAATGTCCTTCCCACTGACAGAGATGCACTTACTATTTCCCTCAGTTTTATAAAGAAAGGACCTCCAATTTGCTAACTGCATTAATATCAGCAATAAGATTTTTTTGACAGAATAACGGAGCGAAGGCCCGACTCTCGTTATGACACACCCAAGACCTCGAAAGCTCCACCTTGATAATAAGTCATTAATAATCATTTAATTAAACATTATATTTAATTAAATTACCATAAAAACAATAAACACCTCATATAAATCAACGGGAAATAAGAAAATGTCACTATCCGTTATGAAGTTTTATATAAATTTACGTCAACCGTATATAACCAAAATACTTATTTCGCAGACATGAATTAATGTTTTTAACCGACTTTAAAATAGGATTTCTTTGTAGGTATGTGTGCGATTTTATAAGTAATTTAATAATATATGAAAAAAATATTTGATTATTTTTGGGGCTATTTACTCGTAGATTAAGGTTAAAATAAGTTTTGGCAGACCATAACGCCGTTCATCTAGCTGACACCGATGAGAACACGTTAGGTATGCTTTGACTACTGCGGTGGTAGGGCTTTGTGCAAGCTCGTCTGGTTAGGTACCACCCACTCATCAGATATTCTACTTGATATTGTTGGGTTCCGGTTTGAAGGATGAGTGAGCCAGTGTTATAAAGGCACAAGGGACATAAAATCTTAGGTCTCAAATTTGGTGGCACATTGGCGATGTAAGCGATGATTAACATTTCTTACAGTGCCAATGTCTAAGGGTGTTTGGTGACCACTTACCATCAGGTGGCCCATATGCTCGTCCGCCTTCCTATTCTATAAAAAAACTATATCTCCTTTAACTTCAAGGAAGGCAGGTGAGCAAATGTGTCAACTCATGGTAAACATAGGTAATAGGGATCACTTAGATCTTAATTCTGCAAACATTTTAATGTTAGACAAAGTTCAATTCTCTTCTGGAAGACAATTTAAACTTTATTATATCATGTAAATTCTTGTGCGTGAATTTGTTGACGCTTTAAATAAAAACAAGATAAAAGTAGCGAACAAAGGCCTCCCTTTTAAGGGAACGGTTCAGATGTTATACCATCATACTGCTCACAGTGGTTTGGATATTTATGTAGCAGAAATTTACTCGCACAAATAAATAATGTTTTTCTTCTTCGCCGTAAAATAATTTAAAAATTATAAGTACAAATTAACCGACGTGAAAAATAGTGCTTGTCTACGTTACACATTATCAGATTAAGATCCACGTGGTTTATGTATGTTGTATATATATATATAATTGTTTGGTCTACTTGTGGATACATTGGTTTAATATTTATTACCAGCCATTGTTGATTAACGGGCGAATAACCTGTTGTATCTGCAGAAACAAAGCGTTGATTATCGCTTTGATCTTCTATATAATAGTATTTTATCCGTAGCAGTTACAATTTGCGTGATTAGTTGGTATTGAGTAGCTATAAATAAAAAATATATATCTAAAAAACATAGAATAAAGTTAGAAAAATATGCGCCATTAAATCGGTAAGCACGACTTGTCGTTAGAAGTCAAGCACTTAGATATTGCTTATCTGTAAATATAAATAAATAAATGGCTGACTGACTGACTTATCAGCGCACAGCCCAGACAACTGGGGTTAGCAGCATGAAAAATTGCATACAGGTTATCTCTAGTAAGGTTAGCACTAAGGCAGGATTTTTGAAGATTTGATTTCCAAGGTAGTATATGAAAGGTAGTATATATTATATATAATCGTAATGAAACATTGTATATAAGTGACGATACGACTCTTTTAGTGTAGACGATAATATTGTTAATTATATGAATAAAATTACTATCCATTATAAATAAATTTATTTAAACATAAAAGTATCAGTCTGTGATTGTCCAACTGCTGGGCTAAGACCCCCTCTCCTTTTTTGAGGAGAAGATTAAACACAGCTTAGTATGAACTGTATATTTTCGGGCTATAGCCGTCGTAACATATTATTTCTTATCACGTCGCAATGTCCTATAATTAGAAGTGCAATTGACTTGTTTGTATATTATTCATATGTTTTATAAACGAGTACTGTTACTTTAGTTGGACGTTCTGAATAAATAAATACCTCGTTAGTCTTGTTATGTAGTTAGTGACTTATAATGTATGTATAAATGATATTGGTTTATACAAAAAAATCTCATTAGCACCTCAAAATTCTAGTATTGACATGCCCCGTAAAGCGCATTAAGCCGTTGGTCTTGCGGTTAACGCTTCCGGATCGTGTCGGATTTGCCGTCCCATCGATTATGACGATAGAATATCTTTCTTTTTTTTTATATTATTGAATTCTAACTGTCTTCATATAAGTCGTAAAGTATATAAGGTCATATTATGATGCCTTATTAACGACATACTCTCAAGCGTAATGATTTATCATTGCATGCCAATGTGAAAAGCGAACGTAATTCACTTTAACTGATTTTGTATACGTCATTGGCTTACATACAGTAACTTACATAGTAGCACAGCACATTAATGATGATTACATTTTACGAGCTGGCCCAGTGGTTGGAACCCGTGAATCTTAACCGAAGATTGTATGTTCAAACCGATTGGCACAGCAGCATTTTCATGCGCTTAATTAAAACAAAGTGAAACCTGCGTGTTCACCATCTCATAAAAGAGCTGGGCGTTGGAATGATAAGTGGCCTGTCTCCTTCCTTGGGCTTCAAACTTGCTTCCTACTAAATTTAATCAAAATAAATTCAGTGGTTTAGACTTGTAACAGACAGACAAACAGAGTAGAGAGGTGCCTTTTGTCCACATAATATTAGTAATGATAATGATTATACCATGTCATTAAATTGAAAAGAGTATCCAATAAAAAATGTATAAAATGACGATTCAAAAGTGCTTATGAGAGTACTTAAATAAAGTATATGTTGATTTATATACAGATGTTCCTATGTGTATCTATCAATATGAACATTGCAGTCTGTAATTGCACTTGTAATGTACTTTGAACATCGCAGAGAGCACAAACAGTAAGGACCACTAGTAATGTGAAGCGGTATAATCTCAATTGCTTGTTATTGCCAGATTGTTACTAATAATATTACTTGTTGAGCAGGCTTCATTCCAAGCTCATCTGGGTCGGTACCAAACAGCAATATTTAGTATAATTGTGTTCCAGTTGAAGAGTGAGTGAGACAGTAATTTTATAAGCACAAAAGACATCAATCTTAGTTCCCAAGATCGTTACGCGTTGCCGATGTAAGGGATAGCCGATTTCTATCACGGTGGTCAATTTCAGGAGCTAACTATTTCGTAGAAAATATTAAAGCGAACAAGGGCACTCTATTTTTCACGGTCATAATAATCGGATAGGACGGCCAAATGTTATACCGGGACAGAGATCAACTATAGGACGAAAGGTTTTCCGAGGAACGCGGCTATTAAGAATCACACCCGATCACTAGCCAAACCCGAAGCCGGAATTTGAACCGTCTCGGGATCAGGCGTATTATCAAGCTACAACACAAGTACAACGACCTAAATACATTTTTTTTCGGGACGTTGCTAGCTATGATAGAATGATGATAGATGGATGAAATGCGCGAATGGACTTGTTTTAATGAAAAATAAGGAAATATAACATTATTCGCACCAGTAATGTATGATATACTTTATTTAAGAAAAGTTTGTTTTAAAATTTTAATAATTTTAAGGTTTTTTTTTTTTAATATGAACACAGTTATTATAAAATAATAAAATTGTAATTAACATTGAAGTTATATGGTATAGTCGTAAATCTAAGTGATTTAAGTAACGTTACACAGTAATAACAACGAATGAGCTCTAACTGTTAATCTGATTTGCTTGGTTTATCTCCAGGTTCAAAACGCTGATTCAAGTAAAATGATTTGGCTTAAATCGAATTTTCATTGGTGGGTGAAAGCTGATGACGTAATAGGTGACCAATGAGCAATCAGTATTTAGGCAAATTAGTTAATCTGACGTTGATAAACGTTTCGAAAACTGGACGTTAGTTTAATAGTTATACATGGTATAATAAGTTTGGGCTATTTCGTTAAAAATATTTGTTTTATAGGTTATAAATATATATTATATATTTACTTTGTTCAAGCTCGTCTGGGTAGGTACCACCCACTCATCAGATATTCTACCGCAAAACAGCAGTACTTGGTACTGTTGTGTTCCGGTTTGAAGGGTGAGTGAGCCAGTGTAATTACAGGCACAAGGGACATAAAAATCTTAGGTCCCAAGGTTGGTGGCGCATTGGCGATGTAAACGATGGTTAACATTTCTTACAGTGCCAATGTCTAAGGGCGTTTGGTCACCACTTACCATCAGGTGGCCCATACGCTCGTCAGCCTTCCTGTTCTATAAAAAAAAGGTACGACACTTATATTTGCCATACTATGTATTAAAGTGTTCCAATTATAAGATGAGTGAGCCAGTGTAATTGCAGGCAAGGCTTAGATCAGATCAGGAGACAAGGTCAGAGTCTGGGCGGTGTTAGGAACAGGATATATGTATTTCTTGCAATGCCAATGTCTACGGTTGAAGTGATGATTTCACACATCAGTGAGTCAGTTTAACAACATAAATATGCGACATTTCATTGTTTATTTATATTATATTATAGTAAATACAATAAAAATACTATCAGGACATACATTAAAATTACGAACCTATACAATTTTAAGCTAGATTACATTCCTAAGGAGGTGCACACGGCATGTTTATTAGAATCTTTGTTTTAAAGGTGGTGGTTCATTGGCGATGGAAGGAGCAGTTACATATTTCTTACAGCACCAATGTCAATGGACGGTCCCTTGGATGGATGGATGTCCCTTTACCATAAACTGGCCCATAAGCACATGTGCCTACAAATTTTATAAAAAAAAATTGATTTTATAGTTTTGTGAGTTTGGTCTATTATAATGCTTACTGAAAAGCCGCGTTACCTATTTATATCCTAAGATTAGTTACTAGTATTTATTTATGTAAAAATATATTATAGTTATAATTATTTTCAGATATACTGTATTATACTAAATTTCTTGCCGACTCCTCTCGGTAAAATCTACATTCCAAAACGTTGGTGACATTGCATTAAATATTTTTTTATAAAAAAGCCGAATTATATTTTTTTTTTGTTTCAGTCGAGGTGACCTGCGGGGCAGTCGTACAGAACAATCTGACGTATTTCATGTCACCGGGATTCCCAGAACTCTGGACTGGCGAGAAGGAATGTGCTATCAACATCGAAAAGACTCATGAGGGTATCATGCAGTTGAGAATAGACTTCGTTCATTTCACTATTGTAAGTAAATCACGATGGTATTTCAATCGAAGAAGAAGTTAAGATAATCAAACCTTATATATTACATGTTCGTTCGTCGTTCGTCGATGGTGTAATGAGTCCGATATATTTAATTAATATAAACCGAAGACTACGTGAGAAATGTACAATGTATTATTAAAACAATAATCATTATGTTATGTTATGCACTAAAAACAGTTTTCGATTAATAAGTTATGTGTTGACCATTTGTAACATTTGACCAGTAACACCGTGGAAACCGCCATCTCAGCAAGGTTTGTTCCATTGTATGATCGAATCATACAGATGCATTATTATTAGTTTTTTAAAACTTTAAATTATTTTTGTAACTAACATTGTACATTTCTCACGTAGTCTTCGGTTTATATTAATTAAAATATTTTAAGCAAATTTATATCGGACTCATTACACCATCGACGACACACGTAGCTTTTTAATATGTCTTTATTTATAACATAACACTATTCCCAATACGTATTTATATCCTATCGCGAATCCATAGTAAATATCATAGTTTATTTAAGATAATTCGACCAATGATATCGAGTCAATTCAATGTCAAATTATTTGTTTAGTTTAGCTTGTGGCTACAAATATTTATTATCACTAGCTGCTCCGCGCAGTTTCACCTGCAATAAATGTTACTGCTTCAAATTCGGGGGTTATCGCGTGGTGATATATAACTTATAACATTTCCAATAGATGGGCTATTTATATCAGTTTTCAATTCGGCCTGGTACATCCAAAGATTAGTTGGGCAAACGAACCAAGAAACTCTTAACCTTTATATTATTAGTATAGATAACTATAAATAACTTGTTTATTATTCATTAGTATACGGAAAATAAAATAAGGAAACGATAATAGAAAAAAAAATATGCCATAAAGCATGATTCGAATTTCAATTGCGTATGTTATACATTGTGCAGTCTCATTTATAATTCTGGAAAGTTCCTCGTATTGTATTGAGTTTTCATCAAGAAATTCTCTGTAGCAACTTGGACTTAGGAAGTTTGTAGTAATACCCTTGTCGGAGTTACCGATATTTTAAGTAATTCAAAGTCGGATGAAATGAAAGCCTGGTTCGTATCTCTTGTAGAGAGGTATACATTTGCGTTTCAGTAACTTGCTAGTTGCTCGGCGTCCTATCTTGTGACGGAAGCTGAAAGCAAACGTTCCGCCATAAACTTACAATCTTTTTCAGTGTCAAAGAGACGTTCGGTTTCACGCTACACCTTCTTATGCCCCAGAAAGGACTTAAAAGTTATGTGTGTGTCCTGCGACTCTCTTTAGTCGAGTCAATCTATTAGAGTGAGGGAACACACTTTTTCACAATCGTATATCCTACGCAGATGGCTTATCTTGAAGGAACGCCGCAGTGGTCAAAATTAGAAAACATGAATAAAGACTCAGACGTTGAGTTGAATATAAAGTATTTTTTAACGTAACAGGCAACTTCAATTGTACAAATCTTTTGTATTTATTTTATTTTTCACGATGTTTTCATAAAAGTGTAATAATAAGAGTTGCAGAAAGGAAAGAAACCGTAAAGTGGTCACGTTTATAATACGACCCTATTTTTGTTTTGGTTACAACAGGAAAAAGTTATGATTTATGAAGTCAGATTTGTTTGTTTGTGTATATTGACGTTCAATATTTGACAACTAGTTGAGTTATTGCGCACCTTTGTAATATAAATGGCTTAAGTCCTGAAACAATTGATATTTTGACGAAGGATTTGACAACTTAGACCTAATATTTGTCAGTGCGTCGAAAGGTGTAAAGTGGAGCCATAATTTTTGGGTACATTTTTTTTCGACCTAAAAGCGACTAATTATAATGGAATTCATTTTAAATATTATTTAAAGTGATGACTATTTAAAGAAGTCACCTAGTTCTATTTCCATTTATGACAAAAGTAAAGATTGTCTGGGTGAAATTTCAAGACGATAAAAAAATTCTAATGTATTCCAATTTTAAATTCTTATACTTCATTATAAGCTTATGAAACATAATGACGTCATATTTCTTTTGTATAGCACATTATGTTTTATGTTTAGGGTCAGCCTAATAGAATAACTGGGGAGTGTGACGAAGATGCCATGATACTTGGGGAAGGTGCCACAAATTTTACTTTATGCGGACAAAATCACGCCCAACATAGTAAGTATAAAATAAAAAAAAAAACTAACAATAATACATTTAAGAAATTACAAATATTTGTATTACCTATTCAATTAAGTAAAGTTTGTTTTAAACATGAGAACAAAAATAGCTACAACGATCTGGATCCAACTTGTGATGTTTGCATCGTTTGGTGGCGTTGTGCTAGAATTCATAAAAAAAATAAAAGATCCTTTAAGGGCCTCCTTTTAAAATACATCTGGATAGATAGTGATATTGATATTACGAAATTATCTTTAATAATATTAGTTGTCTTAATACCAATAGCATATCTTTCAAACATATAAACTATATTGTTTATAAAAATGGTTTCTTATGTACCTTAACAAAATATGAAAAAGATTTCATCCGTTTGTTTCATAAAATAAGTTATCGTTTGAGTCGAAACGTTCTTATATCCACAGCGGAAATGTCTTATATCCTGATAAATTTTTTACACGTCTCTTAAAGGTCACTTTGTCTTTGTTTCAATTTGTTTATTGTTTTTCAACTTCATGGATGTTTATTTATTACTATAGTAAGGTAGGATCGTATGTTTAAATTAAATTACGATATAAAACTAGAAATTATACATTGGTAACCAATGATAGACCTTGAATATACATATATATTTAGAATTTAATTTGTTAGAAATAACATTTCGATGAGTGTATATAACTTTTAAATGTTATAATTATTTATTAGTAATATCGCATATCAAATTCTTACATTTCACTATATAAAATCGTCGAATAAGTAACGTCTTTGAACGATATTTGAAAAAAAAATCCATATGATATTATCTGTGGTGTCTTGACTTTCACATGATATAAGTGTTATTCCCCCTTGGATATAAATATTGTGAATGAAGTTGATTAATGGTGAGGTGAAGGATGAATGATGCTTAATAATGTTAAGAGTTTTTTCACGAGGACGATGTGATAACCTGTCTTGTGTTTTTTTTACAGACTCATCTGTTCTGACAGGCAGAGATTTTTTCCCAATAGTAATATAAGTATAAATGGTCATGGGTAGTGAAATGAGTTAAGAAACATCTGTTAAGGAATACATATACACAGAAATTAAATAATTTAGTACCATATACGTTTGTAACCTTTAGGCAGAAGGGCGTAAATGATTGACTTAATTATATGAACTGATTTTTTTCCAGTATATTACACTCTATCAAGTAGTAGTGAGACACGAGAAGCGGGGGAACTACCGAATACTAAGTCCACGCCCTTGGTGATACGCATGCGCGGTAGCGATATGCCACGTATTTGGTTGTTACGTCTGGCACAAATGCCGCTTGCGCAGTCATCACCTCACAACTGTCTTCAATACTATGTAAATGATAATGGTAATTACATATTTTTTAATAATATAATTGTTATGTAGTGGCTTAGTACATAATTCATACCACAGCAGATAGTCATGGAGTTATCTCGACAATGCCAGGTTTCCAATTTTAAACATGAATTTATACTTGAAAACTAGCTGCTTGGTCGAATTTTCATTAGCTATCTTCGCCTGAAATCTAAAATACCACGGCTCGTTAAGTCATTTTGTAATAACATAATCGTTTAAACGAAAAAAAAACCGACAAATTTACGTGATCCCCGTGAAAGCTTACTTTATGTCTCTGGATTGAGTCTCTCATATTTACGATCGTATTGTACGTGTATCGCTTATACGTGTGTAAATATTATTCCAGATCCCTTACACAGATTAGTCTAATGGAAACCGACCAAAACCATTCGAAAATCGAATACTGTAATATTCTTATTCCTTTTCTAAAGAATGTACATATAAGTACCGCCTAATAATTTAAGTTAATTATACCCATAGGTACTTTAAAAACGTTTAACTATGCGTCAAATGGGCGTCACCTCGCTAGTCAAGAATATAGAGCATGCGTCCGAAGAAATGTTGGCTTCTGTTCGATCAGATACACGCCATGCGACAGTCGCTCCTTTAGGATTGGACCTAGAGGCGATACTCCCGTGCAAGCTGGTGAGTTAATTTAAATTTTTAAATTCTTATTCTTGAGGTTTTTCGCTTTGCAATCAAGGAAATAGAAAAGTAGCTGGTGCACCAGACGTGGACACCAAGTCTGTGAACTGATTCTTAACTTACTTGCACCGACAGTACCGTTTTTAGCAAAACCTTAAAAACCCTTTCACATGCATGAAAGCCAATCTGTCTGTCCAGATATAACATTAAAAATAATTTATTTAGGCAGTAATATTTGCATCTCTATCATGTTTATGTTTTGTGAATTAAATTTAATTTTTAATTATTTTTCATATCATTAACATAACAAATAGAGGTTGAATCAAACCCATGATCTTATATTATGATTATGTTCTACTTTAGATAAATAATCTATTGATACTAAACAAACATAATTACAAACATTATTTGTATGTTAAGAAAAGTTTTACCGACTTTATCGATATGGTTTTCAAAATATAGATAAAGATATTTTGTACGTAATTAATTCAAATGTTTATTTTTTCATAATTTACAATTATAAAAAAAATGTATATGTATTCCAAGTGTCTTGCTTGCGCTTCTACAACAAAATTGGTACAAATTGCTCTTCGAAAGTATTTACGTAGCGTTTGTAGATTTGATTTACTTTTTTAAACTACATTTCAAGTATTTAAATACCAAATGGACCGTTAACTGTTATTTAATATACTTCTTGTAGTATTTTCAATTTTTGAAATGAGTAAATGGATTCGTAATTCACGATTCGTATTTGTCAAAGTTTTAGAATAACAAAATAATTGTGATTGAAATTGAAGTTGTAAATAAAAGTTCTTTTTAAATTGGAGGACCGAGCATTTTTTTATAAAGTAAATGTTATAATGCAATGAATTATTTAATTAAAAAATTTCTTTAACTTTAAAAAAATCTCAACTAATTTAATTATTATTATAGAGACTTTGAAAAATGATTATATTTACCAAAATGCAAATAGCTGTTGTATATCTTATATATGTACATCGGAACCGACTTGCCTCAAAGGATAGATTGCATGAACAACTTTAACTTTATTTGTGTTTATACTATTTATGTTATGCTCGGCATTGAAGGAAGACGTCGGGATGAAACCTACATCCGTTGAATAATTTTGCCATATACAAACCCGCTTTGAAGCGCTTTCAAGCGGATTTGAGCTTTCGTCGTCTTGTACGAGTAGAATTTGATTTAACGCTGAGCCAGTCACGTTAACTGAGATTTGAATTAACTTTTAATGTAGAAAACATATGTAATTATGTTTCGGTTTGAAAGGAGTGAGCGAGTGTAAATACATGCACAAGGGACATAACACATTAGTTTGCTGGCGACATAACTCAAGGTTGCTGGCGCATTGACATTGTTTATGGCTACCTAGTCGTGATCACTTACTGCGTGTTTGCAATGTAGATTCTACCAATGGAGCTGGCAAAGACTCAGTAGCACTTTTTCTACTGTATACAATTAAATGTATTATTCTAATGGAAATTAACGAATATAACCTCAAAGCTATTTTATCATCTTTATCTTCGTGCATATCGTGAATTTATTAATACACTTATAACCCGTAAGGATATTTTGATTTTTCGGAGAAACTTGTTGTTATAAGCGTAATGTAGGGCCAAGCCTTTTCCTTAAGGATGCAAAATGTGTTTAAACTCAAGTACTCAATTTGTATTATCAGAAGCTTCTAAGGTTATTATGCTTGTAGCCACAGAACAGATGGACGAAATGATGCCAATCAACGACCAGCCTATTCAAGAGGAAGAAGAGGAAGGCTCCGGGTCTGATCCACAGATGATTGAAACTTCAACTCCTCGACCGGGGATCTTGACTAGGGTGAGTTGTAATAAAATACATATTAATATATAATTTAGATAAATCAGTGAATTTATTAAATATATTCTTAGTATGTTAAACAATTATATTGAAACATGTTGAGTGGAATTATGTCGCATTACGATATAAAATATACAGGAATATAGATAAGAGTAATTATGAAAACCACAACAATAACAAGTTGTTAAAGAAATAACACAATAAATATAATGTAATTTTTCAAAATCTTACATAATTAAAAGTTATTTTAATGACAAACGATAGCTTTGAACTAATGAAGCGCTTAATTTATTTGGTTTATAAATTATAATTTCTTAGAATGTATACAATGTAGAAATACCTTTTATAAACTTAATGCTTAATATCCAAAACGGACCCTTCATTAATTTCTTCCTCCCAGCCCATTAAAAATTGTATTTAATTACTGACCAGATTGAGATATTATTTTTCCTTTTCCATAAAAGCCTTTGATGTATTATTATACTCCTTAATAATAATTAATTTCTCCTAACATCAAGTAATACAAAAATTGTCCCAAAATCGAATTAATTACCTATATTATAGAAACCCTAATGCCCTGTAGTTACTAACGCATAACAAACAGATCTGGAGTTATATCTGGCCGTCTTGGGGGCAGAGATCCTTATGGAGCTGGTCTCCGTATCTCCAACACTACAGCGAAGAGAAATTGAAGTACTACGGCTACGGGAATTACATGAGTGACGGCTTCGGGCGATTAAAATGCACGGATAGGGTGACGATACCGTGTGAAAATGAATACTTTGTTTCGGTAAGTAACTTTTGACGGAACTTTGAATCAAACTAATGATATATTATTAGTTTAACTAAATATATAGTATAAGATAATTTGATTTGATGTACTTTTGATCGATTTCGGCCATGATGACCAATTTCAAGGGAGACCAGCCAACTGTGCAGTGTGTATAGTGCACAAGTGTGTGCGCAAACGCAAGTGCACTGACATTAAAATGAAACACATTTTTACTGGAACTGTAAATCTTTCCTATGTCGTTTACATCAACATCCATAACAGCCTGTGAATGTCCCACTGCTGGACTAAAGGCCTCCTCTTCCTTTTTGAGAAAATGGTTTTGAAGCTTATTCCACCACGCTGCTCCAATGCGGGTTGGTGGAATACACATGGACAGAATTTCAGTGAAATTAGACACATGCAGGTTTCCACACGATGTTTTCCTTCACCGTAAAGCACGAGATGAATTATAATTACAAATTAAACACATGAAAATTCAGTGGTGCTTGCCCGGGTTTGAACCCACGATCATCGGTTAAGATTCAAGCGTACTTACCACTGGGCCATCTCGGCTTAAATCAACATCATCAAGTATTAATATCCAGGCGTTTAACTCGTATCGGACATGTCCCGCAGTCGCAGCACTGGGGAGCGGGTGTATGCGACCCGCACCACTGCGGCGCCTCGTTGTGTCCGCGTGGAAACACGCAGGGCTGTCGTGTCGACACGTCCATCACGCCCTACGCCGTCTCCGTGCACTTCGGACCCCCCACCATCAAGCCGAATCCCGAGGACAATATCGGCATGTGCCTGCGGTATGCACAGATACCTTGCGAGTCGTGATACCGTTTGCACAATGCACGTAGCTTAGCTTAAATCGCTTAGATATTTATTTCCAAATAAATGTACATATAAAATTGATCTGGTGATTTTTAGAATAAATAAAAAAAGTCCTGCTATGTATTAAATAAGGGGTAGTTTTTTTAACTATAAATGTAAATTGAAGGGTTCTCGAAGGAATCGAGACCGTTCACTGGACACCCTGTCACTGGTCATTCTGATCAATGGCTATAATAAACATTATTCTTAATTTATATATTAAAAATGTCCGCATGGGGCAACGTCCAAAGACAAAGCTTCCTATTAATTGAAATACCCCTTGCTCATATAATAAAATTTCATGTCATTTCTTTAATTTTTCAATTATTAAAACTCATTTTTTCATAAACAATGAACAAAATGTTTAAGGATTTCATGTTTTAATGCATTCTAAAAAGAATACGTAAACTAAAAATCTGTTAGTATCCCGTTGCTGGGCTAATGCCTCGTCTCCTTTTTGGAGGTTCAAAATTATTGTCGATTTATTTATTTATTTGTCGTTGGTTCAGAAATCACCATTGTTACACGAATATTAATTACCTTTACATAAATACATAAAATCCTTAACTAATGTCTTCGTTCATTATATATTACATCAACTATAGAATTTATTAGGCAAATATTAAGAGATTTTAATTGCGTAACTTTTCGAATATTTGCTTAATGACTTGAGAACTGAATTTCGTTAAATTTGTTTATTTTTAATAGAAAAATATTGTTAATTTTAATTTATTTGTAAATTTGTATTATAATAATGTAAAGTAAATATAAGGTTGTGAAAGTATTAATATTGTTTTTGTAATATTTATTTATTTATTCTATTTGTACGAGAAATTTGCTAGTAAATTTTGTTTAAATTAATTTATTGAAGTTTTATTTAAGTCTATATATATAGTGATATATAAAAGAAAAAGATTATAATTATAGTTACGAGATCAACCCGTAAATGTCCTACTGACAAACAGAAAGTAAGTAAACAGTTCTTCGGTAAAAAAAGGATTGGAACTTGTTCCACCACGCTGCTTTAACGTGGGTTGGTAAATAAATATTTTTTAAAATATGAACTAGAATTTAATTAAACATTTGGTTGTTACTCATTGTATCTCGATAGATACAATGTTGGTGTCTTCAAATCCAGGGTTAACGGGTTCCTTCTGGGCAGGCGCGCTACATCCTAGACCGTAATTATGCTTAAGATCAGGCAGGGCAGGCTAGATAGCATTACAGCACATCAACTTCTAGAACGTTCAACCACGCCACGACTCTCCAATCCTGGTCATTTGAGATTTATATAGAGTCGTGGTGCTGTAAAGGCCAGCAGAATCAAAAGCATCTACACGATCAGAAATAAAATAACTCCAATTTACGTTAAATCCAAGTATACTATCTACTGGATCATTATGGTTCTTTAAAGTGAACTTTTTAATTTACCTCCAGCTATATTTGTAAGGTAAAAAAGAAAATTACAATTGTTCCTAATTCACTGTTGATCTCAACCGGCCGCATAACAAAGAAAACTAATTTTCCATTTTTCTAGATATTATTTTTCTTGTTTGCAAGTATAATTTTATACAAGCAAGACTCTCTTAACTTATTTGCTTAAGTTAATTAAGTGAACGTCATTTTCTTAAGCGAATTACAGTGTTTTATGTTTTTGGATTTAAAAACTTGACGCGTCACTGAAATGTTTTTTAAGTATAGCTTACGAGTATGTATGAAAAATTATGTTGATATATCTTTTTAATTAATAGACTTCGACATGGTTTGACAAAATACCATGAAAATTGGCACATTTATAAGAGCCTACTTATACATACATATTTGAGGTATAAAAACTCTTTTAAAAACGAAAAAAAAAAAATTAAAGAAGTAGACAATCGTGGTTACAGCCATAGCATTTAATGTATCAGTATCCCGAAAATGTAAACAAAAATACTGATGTAATGATGATAATACTTTACTACTTACTTTACTGATGATTGAAGTTATTATAAATATAAGGAAAATCAACGAGGTTCAACTGTTTTTATTGAACACTTTGAACACAGACAAATGGGCCACAGTTTATTTAACAGAAAATAATGTATCCAGTAATTTCTGCGTCATCAGGACATTTTGACAAAATTTTGGACCAGATGGTAAGTGGTTGTCACTTCTATTTATGGATAACTATTTATATACATATATTTATTGTGACTTTTTTTTACAGTTAATAAGCAAGCGCTTGACCGTTGACTTGCCTGATCTTAAGCATAGCCACGATCTAGGATGTAGGGCGCCTGCCTAGAAGGAACCCGTTCACCCTGGATTTGAAGACACCAACATTGTACCTATTAGGAAATAAAGTGACTGTAATTACTTTGGTTCATTAATTATTTAAATACCGAAACCTTGTAAATAGAGTATTTCTGGTTAATTATAGAATAACTGAGGAGTTTCTGTTACGTATTTTAATGAGTCGAACTGGTAGCTTACTTTGATAGTAAATATTTGTAACTTCGTCTTTGTCCCTTTGACAGACAATAATTGTCTTCCACATATACTATTTCAATGGAAGCCGCTCTGAAACGTTTGATATCTCATTCACAAAGCCTACTTTCGAACACGTGTATGCCTGAATACAACGATGCAGTATCTTTATTTATTACTCACTTTTATCCCTGGTATCGAGTCGAATTCGTTTTATTTGTTTGACAAAGTTAGGTATTGCTTTCAATTTTTTTTTATTGAAATAATTTAAGTTTCAAACATAATCAATTGATTCCTACTAGTATACTACATATACAATACAATTACATATATATATATATATATATATATATATATATATACAATTAGGTTTTCTGAACATGATATCTTAAAATTGTAAGTAGTGATTTTAACCAATAATAACGTCATCCTGTATACTATGAATAATATATAAAATAAAACATAATCCTATTTTGAGGAGAAGGTTTAGAGCTATTTCCAACGCGCTGCTTCAATATGGTGGCAGAATTTCATCTGACATATGTAGGTTTCCTCACGAAGTATTCTATTAGGGCGAGGATACATTACTGATTAAGATATTCGTACTGCAGCCACTGGGCCTCCTCAGCGACCTTAATAGAAAAGAATATATTAATGCGATATAATTACTTTGATCCAATTTAGACAAGATTGAAATAGGCTGCTTATTTAAATATTAATGAACTTAAACTTTTAAATTAACCGAATAATTTATACAATGTTAATTATTATGAAAATACCAAAGTTCATAATATTTACGAAGTTTCGAACACAAATGTAACTTAATTAGTTACTGGATTAATTGAAAAGTTTAGTGACTGTTTAGTTTTTGTTTAATCTTTTTTCATTATAAATATAATTAAGTGATCTTAATAATAAGTTATTTATTTATTCTTCTTATTTTTTTTAGATATCAATATTGTGTTAAAATATTGCTATTTTATAATTTCCGAAATGGCCCAGTGGCACGTGAATCTAAGTCGAAAATTACGGGTTCAAACCACAGCAAGCACTACTGAATTTTTATGTGCTTTTGTATTTAAAATTCATCTCTTGCTGGGTGGTGAAGGATAACATCGCGAGGTAGCCTGCATATATCGAACGAGATATACTGGTGGTAGCAATTTGTGAAAGCTCGTCTGGGTAGGTACCATCCTACTCGTCAGTTATTCTACCGCAAAACAGCAGTACTTGGTGTTAGTATAATTACAGGCACAAGGGACGTAACATCTTAGTTCCCATGGTTGGTGGCGCATTGGCGATGTAAGCGATGGTTAACATTTCTTACGATGCCAATGTCTATGGGCATAGGTGACCATCAAGTGGACCAAATGCTCGCCCGCCTACCTATTCAATAAAAAAAACGAAGATCTGTCACTAGTGCATCTATCAAACCACATTGAGCAGCGTGAGTTAATTAGATTCCAACCTTTTCATCTAATCGAGAGTAAGTTTTATATATCTATTATTTACACAATTTGAATAAAGTATAAGTAAATAATTATATACTTTACGTTTTATATACTAAAATTACAAAAACAAACAAATTGAACATACAATATCCAAAAGCTTGTAAGTTTATACCCAATTTAAGATCCTAAGGGGACTTACTCAAGATTAATACCAGTTAAAAAACTTTTTATAATATCGTAAAGAATAGTAGCACAAAATTTCGTTGTAATCTCGTGCCCAGCATCTCTGTCGTAAGTCGTGATTGCATTTTAATAATGCAAGTGTGAATGTGTCGCAAGATTAAGGTACGCTTTAGGTCTATACAGTCAGAAGTGCTGGAACGCCATCTTGTTATCTTCTAAGTTCATACTTAGAATATACATAGTGTAAATCGAAGACCATTAACTTAATAGGACAAAGCGAAAATAATGTTATAATTTTCTTCTTCTCTTCCCTTTTCTTCTTTAAATGTATGCTAATCTCTTTTTATAGTGTTAAGTGAGCCAGTGTAACTACAGGCACAAAGGACGGCGGCTGTGACCACTTACCATTCGCCAGTTCGTCACACTATATTATAAAAATAAAATTTTTTTTTTTTGAAAAATCTTGTTGCCTTTTTTTTTTAATTATGCCTGTTAAAAGACTTATTTATGGTCATATTAAATCCAACATAACGGATTTGACATGCATATTTCGTACTAAGATTGGTATCAAATTTATGGTTTAAATTTACTGGTACCAAAAATATATAATTTATAGCAAGGAGATTTGCCTAGCCTACCACTCTTAAGAGGAATTTATTAAATAAGAATATTTTACTCTACTAGACCCTTCACCCTACGCTCCTCAAAGTTTTAAAATATCAATCAGTACGTCACGGTAGTTAAAAGGTCAAATGTTTTTTTTTTGTTCCTCTAGTGGTGAGCTCGTGAAAAGTTTCATTATAACTATTTTCTTAATTTGTGTTAATTTGTGTTAAAATGTTGTAGATTTTCATCGAACAGATGGATTCCTCGAGATGAATTATACACACGAAGCACATAAAAATACTTTTGCTTAAAACCAATCTTCGGTCAAGGTTCACGTGTTCTAGCCACTATGCCATCTTGACATTAATGAGAATAACTTGCCTATATTTGTTAAAACATTGCATTAAAAAGTTAGTACAAATATATTTATGTTTTCCCAATCAATCATAAAAAGAGCAGTAATGCCTCGGCCATCAATTAGTGTAAAATACGGACTTTTTCTAAAACTTTTTTTCAGCATACATTCAGTACTTTTGTAGGCGAAGCGTTAACAGGCACGTATTATGTGCAGGCTATTCAGAATCCTTATAGGGTTCCCTGGAATTCTGCTAATAGTAAATTACGAGGTGATTTTTTTTATTTTTTTTTATCGTATAGTAAGGCGGACGAGCATATGGGCCACCTGATGGTAAGTGGTCACCAAACGCTCTTAGACATTGGCATTGTAAGAAATGTTAACCGTCGCTTACATCGCCAATGCACCACCAACCTTGGGAACTAAGATGTTATGCCCTTGTGTCTGTGATTACACTGGCTCCCTCACCCTTGGAACACAACAATATCAAGTACTGCTGTTTTGCGGTAGAATATCTGATGAGTGGATGGTACCTACCCAGACGAGCTTGCACAAAGCCCTATCACCAGTAGTATTTTTGTAGGATCATGTTTTTTCTATCAGAAACATTGGCAAATCTTCCATAGTTATATAAACAAATGTCTTAATCCACAAAAGATTAAGATAATAATGATTTTTTTATTCTATTTTGATTTTTGCGTTGGGTAAGAATAGAGCTTAAATTAGCTAATCAGCAGAATCATTAGTTTTATACGTTATTTGTTTATTTGATTACATATCCTCAAGTCATGTTAAGAATAAGAAAAAACAAAGTATGAATTAAAATAATCAATTATGTAAAGAAAAAGCAACATAAATAACAGGTTATCAACATTTTTGTAAATAAACTGTGGAGTTGGTCCAGTGGCTTATTAGGCTACAGACTTCGAGGCACCTTGTTTATTATTAAAAACAGATTATTGGCAGCTAGACACAAAACACGAACTTCCACTCGTAACTATTCTCGTTCGAATAGTAGATGATAGTTCCCGATATATTTATAAGCATTGGCAATAGTCTTATATTACTTTTTTTTTTTTTTATAGAACAGGAAGGCGGACGAGCATATCGGCCACCTGATGGTAAGTGGTCACCAAACACCCTTAGACATTGGCACTAAGAAATGTTAACCATCGCTTACATCGCCAATGCGCCACCAACCTTGGGTTTTAGATTTTATGTCCCTTGTGCCTGTAATTACACTGGCTCACTCATCCTTCAAACCGGAACACAACAATACCAAGTACTGCTGTTTTGCGGTAGAATATCTGATGAGTGGGTGGTACCTACCCAGACGAGCTTGCGCAAAGCTCTACCACCAGTCTTGCACAAAGCTCTACCACCAGTAGAAGCTTAAGAAAGATAATTCGAAATGATTTTTTAAGGCTTTCGTAATATTTTTAAACTAAACTAATTTAATGTATACGGAACATATATGTTAATATTTAATTCGTTAACTTTTGCGCAATGCAGGCTACGTAAGCTGCATTTGAACTGAGGTTAGGAGTAGCCTGGATATATATTTATGTTATGTTAGTTATATTAACCTTTCATCGTGGAAGACGTGAACCGCGTACTGTCTGACTCGGTCCTAATGTATTTGTTTGAAAGCAAGAAAAATAGCGTCCTAAGGAAATATTTATAATAACGTTTTTATTTATAAAGTAGCTTTTTTATAATTCCTATTTATGTGTAAAATCATTATTCTCTTATTTTAATGTCCTCCTGAACGATTCCGAACTCGTCAGCCAATCTTAAAAGAGATCAGCCAACTGATTAGAACATATATATATATAATGCACGAGTGAGTGCACAAACACAGATACACTCTCTATTCTCTCATTTCAAAATTCGATGGCACAGGACCGACTTTATGTGCTTTCCGAGCCCCGGGAGTGTACACACTTCCAACTTCCAGACTCCGGGCTGCTACTGAGAGACAGTAAAACTATTTATATAACTCAGTATTGGTTCGACCTGGGGCTTGAACCCAGGACTCCAGGATCTGCGGCCTTATATTTGGCTACTAGACCAACGAGGCAGTCGAGTCTTTCTGTGTATTCTGTATATGACAGGGCTTAATTGAGTATCGGCACCACGGATTTTCCTTTTGTTGCCTATTTTTGTGATTTATTGTTAGTATTAATGGAGTGTTTTTATGTTATAAGAATATCAAAATATACGACTTGTGATTTTTAGTGAGACAAATCACCGCATAATACGAATATAATATGTCAGGTGTATGCGATTTTGATTATAACGGGTATAACATTTTAAGGATACATGCATCAAAATACCGTATCAACAAGGTATTCGTATGTCGGCTTTCAACATTTATTTACGAGTTAGATACGAACTGATATCTTTGATACTTATTGCTTAAAAAGTAATGACTGTCGCAATGACAAAAATATGGTTATTATGATTAAGTAAGTTTCTTAGACCTTTATAGGTAGGTACCACCTTCATCAATTATACCAAGGTCAAACATATCTACTTTCGATATTTGAACTTCAACTTAAGAGGTGAGAGCGCCAAATTACAGGCATAACATAAAGCCTATTTTTTCGTTCGAATTTCTATTCTAAATAAATAAAAGAGTTTCTGGGTGTAATCATCGCAGGGCTTAAGGTTCTAATCATAATTAGACACATAGTTTATTTAATTACGATTTATACATCTGTTCCATTTGTTGCATTTTTCTTATAGAATAGGTAGGTGGACGTGAAATGAGTAACATGATGGTAGGTAGCCACCACAGCCCATAGACATTGGCATTGTAAGATATTAACCATCGCTTACATCCCCAATGCCCCACCAACCTTCGGAACTAAAATGTTATGTCCCTATAGTCTTAATTAAAACAAAACATTTATCAAAGTAGAAGTATAAACAAAATTATATAAAATTATACATAACATGCTCTATACCAAAATGACAGGAAAGTACTTTTGTAGTAATAAGATAAACAACATAGTAAAGCTTACAAATTAATTAAATCGACATATTGAATTATTAAATTCGATATACTACAAAATTGTAAATCTATTTCACGATGTTACATATGTAACATTTAATGTTTTACAATAGCGCGCAAAGTTTGTACAATAATTATGGTATCGATATCGGTGTAATTGTATAAAGCAACTACAAAACGTAACACAAACATTAATAACAACTAAACTAAAAAACCGATAATGACCGAAATCGTGGCGGTATAACCACACAAATGCTGGAATCCGAAAATGCTAATCCTGATAGCGGGCAGCAGCGCTACTAGTGAAAGATTCCAGCCACTGCGGTCACCAACCCGCCTGCCAAGCGCGGTGACTAAGGCTAAAACCCCCCTATGAGCGACGACACAAATTCACGGCCCCCAATTCCCGGTAATCACACTATTCCTGGCCACGGGACCGGCCATGGTAACGGTGCGATGGGGGGTGCTAAGAATCCCCGGGCTACGGCAGGGTACCACAAACGGCGACTGTTTCTGGCCACGTATAATGGACGCTCCTGCGGCTGGACGAACACCTGACAGAATTGGAAGTAGAGTTAAGTCGTATTAACTGGGATATAGTAGGTCTATCAGAAATCCGAAGACAGGGCGACGACACGATGACACTAGATTCCGGTCTCTTACTCTACTTCCGAGAAGGACACCAACCATCCCAAGGTGGCGTCGGCTTTTTGATCCACAAGTCACTCAGAAGCAATGTCGTGGAGGTTGGCAGTGTGTCGGCAAGGGTGGCATACCTTGTCTTAAAGATAACCGAGAGGTATGCCTTGAAGGTTATACAAGTGTATGCCCCAACGTCTACATACACTGACGAAGAGCTCGAAGCCATGTACGAAGACATAGTGAAAGCTATGTCTCGTACCAGTACCTTCTACACAATTGTTATGGGTGACTTCAATGCCAAAGTGGGAGTACAAGAAGATGGTGAATCGAGGGTAGGAAAATTCGGCTATGGGCGCAGGAATCATCGGGGGCAAATGCTAGTAAACTTCCTTGAGGCTCAGGGATTATTTCTGATGAATTCATTTTTCCAGAAAAAGCCCCAAAGGAAGTGGACCTGGCGAAGCCCCGATAACACAGCGATGAATGAGATCGACTTCATTTTATCCAATAAGCGCCAAATATTCAGGGATGTCTCCGTGATCAACAGGGTAAACACTGAAAGTGATCACCGCCTGGTAAAAGGCACCCTGAATATTAACACTAAAATCGAACGATCGCGGTTAATGAAGTCGACTCTTAGACCATCTCTGCCCCAAGTCCAAGCTGGTTGCGAAAGCTTCCAGTTGGAACTACAGAACCGATTTGCCATGTTGGAAACCAGGCAGGACATTGACGATGCCACCAATAGTCTGGTGCGTGTCATCCGCGAAGTGGGCCAAAATTACTTTCGACAAAAGAGCAATGGACGTAAGTCGAAGCTCTCAGGCGAGACTCTGGACGAGATGACGAGAAGACGAGAACAGCAGAATATGACGCCATCTGAGTGTCAGGCACTTAACAGGAAGGTTAAAAAACTAATACGGCGTGACACAAGACGAGCTAATACCCGGAATATTGAAGATGCCATAGCACTCAATAGGGGCTCAAAGGTTCTGGCAAAGTCACATACCTCCTGTTGTCACCTGACAAAACTCAGAACCACACAAGGCACAACCGTCACCTCAAAACCAGAGATTCTAGCTGAAGTCGAAAAGTACTATGGCGATTTCTACTCATCACGAGTACCTCCACCTGAGTCCCACAGTGCGGATGACCCACGAGCCAGACTGACACGCCACCTATCAGACGATCCTTCCGACATCGATTTGGGCGAGATTAGGATTGCTCTCGGACAACTTGGAAACAATAAGGCTCCAGGAGATGACGGAATTACCTCAGAGATTCTTAAAGCAGGAGGCACACCAGTCCTGAGAGAGCTGGCGAACATCTTCAATTCCGTCCTCCATAATGGTATTACACCGAAGACATGGAGCAGGAGTGTGGTGGTTCTGTTTTTCAAGAAGGGTGATAAAACTCTTCTGAAGAACTACCGCCCCATTTCACTTTTAAGCCATGTTTACAAGATGTTTTCGAGGGTAATCACGAATCGTCTTGCCCGGAAATTCGATGACTTCCAACCCGTTGAGCAGGCTGGATTTCGAAAAGGCTTCAGTACCGTAGACCATATACACACACTTAGGCAAATAATACAGAAGACCGAGGAATATAATCAGCCTCTATGCCTAGCGTTTGTGGACTACGAAAAAGCCTTCGATACCATTGAGACCTGGGCTGTTCTGGAATCCATGCAGAGGTGCCTAATTGACTATTGGTATATCCAGGTATTGAAGTGTTTGTACGAAGCCGCAACCATGACCGTCCAAGTACAAGATCAGAGCACAAGACCAATCCAATTGCATCGCGGGGTAAGACAGGGGGATGTAATCTCCCCGAAACTTTTTACCAATGCATTAGAGGACGTCTTCAAGACGCTCGATTGGAACGGACGCGGCATTAATATCAATGGCCAACACATTATCATGGCGGAGACTCTGCAGGATTTGGAAGAGATGCTAAACAACCTGAGCGATTCTTCGAGACGAGTAGGTCTCGGGATGAACATTGAAAAGACCAAAATTATGGCAAACAATCATGTATCCCCGGGACCAGTGGTCGTAAATGGCTCTCCACTTGAAGTTGTGCAGGAATATATCTACCTAGGCCAAACTATACAACTTGGCCGGCACAACTTTGAGAAGGAGGCTAAAAGAAGAATACGTTTGGGCTGGGCGGCATTCGGGAAATTGCGTCATATTTTTTGAATCGTCGATCCCACAGTCGCTTAAGACCAGGGTCTTTAATCAGTGCGTCCTACCTGTAATGACTTACGGTGCCGAAACGTGGACACTCACCGTAGGACTGGTCCACAAATTTAAGGTCGCTCAGCGAGCGATGGAACGCGCGATGCTTGGGGTTTCTCTGGGCGATAGAATCCGAAATGAGGACATTCGCCAGAGAACTAAAGTCACCGACATCGCGCGGAGAATCAGCTCGCTGAAGTGGAAGTGGGCTGGTCATGTCTCCAGACGCATTGATGGCCGATGGAGCCGACACGTGTTAGAGTGGAGACCACGCTTAGGCAAACGTAGTGTAGGGCGCCCTGTGACAAGATGGACCGACGATTTAAAAAAGGTGGCAGGTACGGGATGGATGCGGACTGCCCAAGATCGGGATGGTTGGCGTTCTATGGGGGAGGCTTTCGTCCAGCAGTGGACGGCAAAAGGCTGAAAAAAAAAAAACTAACAAAAAAAATATCTTTACCAATATTATAAAATCGGAATAATTCAGTCTGTCTGTTACGCACTCATAGGCTATTAGTTTTTATATACGAAACACCATTTTTTTTTGTTGTCGAGGAAAGGCATTTACGCCTACCGCCCGGTCCACGACCGGGACGGTTATGTGGGACTCACGGGGCAGAAGGCCACCGTCCTACCCACTAAAACCTCCCCGTACCCTTTCCGTCTTAACGAGGAGCGCCACGGGATCGCTTTCGCATGCTACCGTGGCGCTCTGACGGCTGGCCCGCCTATGCGGGCCTCCATATACGAAACACCAGCACGACTTTATACTTTATAGTTTTTATTATACACCACAAAGAGAAAAAGAATACAAAAACTCACTTTCACATACAGCTTAAATAAAAGTAGCATATAAATTTGGCGACCTTATCGCTACATAGCGATCTCTTCCAGGTAACCAACGGAGTAAGAGATAACTCATAGGATATGAGGTAGGTGGTGCTCTAATAATAAATAAGATAATATTATTATATGATTAAACAAAGTAATAAATAAACGTAAATATAAAATACATATAATATATATCAATAAATAAATTATATTATCAATACATAAATACTATAAACAATAAGAACGAATAAAAACGATAAGTCCTCAAACATAACAGAAAAAAATTAATAATAATAAAAATAAAATAATTAATTAATAGTGATAAGGCATTTGAGACAAAAAGTGATCTTTCACAAGTTTTTTAAAAATATTTATGGATTTAGCCTCCCGAATATTTAAAGGAAGGTCGTTCCAGAGCTTAATAGCCTGAACTGTAAAAGAATTATTATAAAAAGATGAGTTATGGTCAGGCACCCTTAAAATCCATCTCTTCACAGAACGAAGAACTTCTCCAGGATTCCCTAAAAATAAAAACTTCTCCTTCAAGTAAGGGGGAGTAACAGGGTGAAACAACACACAGTACAGTATAGACAATATTGTCAAACATTATTGATGGCAAGGAACACCAGTCGACTTTTGATAATTGTTTCCGGCTGCCAATAATTATGGCTTGAGATTTGCTAGGGTTAACATTAAGACCAAACGATTTACTCCATTCAAGAAAGATATTGAGGTCGTTATTCATTCTTGCGATAGCCAACGGAAGATTCTCCAAAGTCGACTGGGTGTAAATCTGGACATCGTCTGCATACATGTGGTAGAGAGAAGATAGGTTATGAGTAATTGAATTGATGAAAATAGAGAAGAGTAACGGTGACAACACGCCACTCTGCGGTACGCCAGCAGAAATATCGCACCATGATGAGTAAGTGTCATCAGTGCGAATTCGTTGCCGACGACCACGAAGATAGCTGTGAAACAATTCAATGCCTGCATCGTTATCCGTTATGCCGGGGATACGTTAAAAGAACGCAGCTGACTAAGTAAGACATCAAAATCAACACTATTAAAAGCATTGCTGAAATCCAACAAAGTCATAATAGTAAGTTGCTTATTGTCCATGCCCCATCGAATGTCATCAGTAACTTTTATAAGGGCAGTAACCGTATTATGTCCAGGGCGAAAGCCAGATTGACAGGGATTGAGCAAGTTGTTCTTGTTTAGGAAGAGATTTAACTGAAAGTGAATAAGTTTTTCAAGAACTTTTGACAGGAAAGGTAAAATAGAGATAGGACGAAAATCAGAAAAGGAAATAGGATTAGCTTTCTTTGGAAGAGGTATAACATTAGTGCTCTTCCAAGCTTCAGGAAATATACAGCATGAGACACATTCATTTAGAATATATGTGATCACGGGAGCGATAATATCAAGAAGAGGAATGATCATAGCACGACTTACATTATCGCTGCCGATGGCATTGGATGAGACGGACAGTATGTTTTTCTTAACATCACACACAGTAAACTGACTTAACACGAACGGAGGATAAGAAGGAGTTGAAGAGTGAGTGAAGAGTACGCGATTTAGCTGAAATATCAAATGAGTTTGAAGGGGTAGAAAAATACTGATTTAAGAGTTCTGTATTAACATTAAGAACAGATGAGTTTTGAGAACATTTACCAACTCCAACAGTCTCAAGAAATTTCCAAACTCTGTGACAGTCGCCGTTCTCGACTGAAGTATGAATATGGCGTCGTTGTGCATCCCTACATAATGTATTGCAGCGATTCCTAGCTTTATGATACTTCCTATGAGTTATTTAATTTATATTTTGTTTTAGCAACGTTTTTTCTGTGTATACTATTTTTGATGTCTTTAGTTAGCCAGGGAGCAGGAAGGTGTTTCAATTTGACTGGGTGAATCGGTGCATGAACATCATAAAATTGAGTGAGCAACGAACAAAAAACATCAACCTTATGTTCAATACCAGACGTCGACTCCACTGCTGACCAATCAATATTGCGGGCATCAGCACATAGTCGTTCGACATCCATTCCAGCAAAATTACGCCACAGAAGTGTCCTAGGTTTAACTTTGGGAGGGCGTAATTTATACGAGAGAAAAATTAAATCGTGGTAGGAAAAAGCATCGGCAAGACACTGACCGTACTTGGAAACAAGATCAGGAGAAGACACAATTATAAGGTCAAGAAGAGAAGGGGTGGAATTTGGAAATCTGTGGATCGTCGTAAGGGGTAGAATATGCATATTACACGCTTCACATATAGATACAAGCTTATTAGCCCTATTGTCATCCTTTAGTAGACATGTATTAAAGTCGCCCATTAATATGGTGTGACTATAATTTGGAATAAACGTTTCTACAAGGGCTTCAAAAGATAAAAAATAATTCGTTAATAGAGAGGGACTATAGAAAACCCCAAGTAAATTTTTTGTTTGGTTTAGAGAAACTTCATCCAGTAAGTGTTCAGCAGAATCAACAGGAGGTGGTTGACATGACAAACTTACAATTTTAAAAGGAATGTAGGATCTAAGATAGATCGCCACACCACCACCAGTCCTGTTGTTACGATCATTACGAATGAGATGGTACCCTGGCAAAGAATACGATGTGGACGGCAAACAGGGCTTGAGCCATGATTCCGATACAAAAATGGCGTGAATATTACGGGACTCAAAAGACGCAAGCATATCAGGATAATGAGCCTGAATACTTTGGGCATTTATGTGAACAACGTTGAAATTTTTCACACAATCAGAGAAAAGAGAATTGAGATGTCGTTAAGTGGAAGGGAATCAATTGCACTTTGAAGACTTAAGTCACTCAAAGACTCATCACCTGAAGATACTGACAGAAATGCATCACTTTGTATACTACAATTTGAGGACATTATAATAATAAAATAAATAAATGATATAAATAAAAATAAAATAATAATAATAATTATAAATAAATAATATAAATAAAAAATAATAATCGGCACGACCCCAACACACGAGCAAAGTCGTGTGTAAAAAAATATTTTAGTTCTAGTAAACATAGTAATGTTAAAAAGATAACATATTTCCCTTAAGAAATACATATTTTACATGTTTTTATTTAACTTACCATGTATGTTCGTTTGGGTTTAATCTTGCAAGTCGATTTAGACTTCCTTTTAATAAATATATTCACATAAAAAATATTTACATTAAAGGGTTAAATATATATAAATAAATATTATAAATAGAGTGTACAAATCATGATCGCGAGCAATGGTGGCAAGAGTACTAGCAGGCTTTCCCCTTTGAATCAAATTCCGATTCTCTGGGGATAAATGAACTAGCCCCTCCTGTCAACAGTAGAGGAAATATTTTCTTACAGAATTGAAATCTTACAGTTCGGCTCCAATGGCAATTTATTTTTATGGCAAGCATAACCTGATTTTACGCCCAATGTTGGCTCGAGACGAAGAAACTCCTCGTAGATTGGTTGGCATAGACACAATATTTTATAGATGTTTGTTTTTAAAAAAGTTTTTTTTTTTTTTTTTAACAACTACACGAAAAATGTGTCATCATGTAAAAATAACACAATTAAAATGTACATTTAAAAAAAAAAATAGATATTAATGTCAACGCCCGTTCTTTTAAGGAATTAGTAATATTGGACTATTTACGTATTAAACAAAGTATCAGGAAAGTAATGTATAATACATTCGAGTAATCCATTAGGGCTTTGATGTAGGTAAAAGCGATCATATTTAATTCGAGTTACAAGCTCAGACCGTCTTTGCAACTGCTTTCGAAAATGCAAATTTAGACGCCCGAATTTAAATTTTGTTTGTGATGGTAAAATTACGTATATTAATATTATATAGAGCAAAAGTAGCCCTGTCTGTCTGTTAACATCACGATTGACACACTAAACCAATGAACTGATTGTAATTAAATGACATATTGAGGTCTATCACCCTGAATAACAAAGAATATTAATTTATTATTATTACGCGACAAAAATGTTGGTGTGAAACAAGTGGCTGTGAATAGCTAGTTATAATTTATTAGTTAGTTTAATTTATATACAATAAGAAAGCGATCGTACTTATGGGCCTGATCGTAAATTGTCACCACCGCCCATTATAGACACTGGCGCCGTAAGAAATATTAAGAATTCGCCAAAGCGCCAATAACTTTTCACCCTTCAAAACGGAACACAACAAAACTGAGAATTGCTTTTGGCGGTAGAATATTTGATGTGAGGCTACCCAGACTGGCTTGCATAAGTCCTAGCACCGAGTATTTATTCAAGGAGGTAGCATATATCATGATAAATTCACTAAATTCTCCTGTCACCTCTATATTTAATTGGTTGAACAAAACATAGCTCCTTGTAAATGTAGGAGGAGAGGTAATCTACAACGAGGATAATAACGGTTAAATCTTTCAAGGGACGTAACGTTTAATACTGTCTTTTATATTTACAGCGTTTTCACCGAGATGATTCAACAAACAAACAGATGTCATTTCTATTTGTGTTACGTTGTTAATTTCGAAACTAAACTGAACTTCCTAGGACTGTGTCTCAGCGACCGGAAACTTTGGAAAATAAATTCCTTTAAAGTTTTCAATAGATTAAGTGGTAACTTTATCCGATCGTTCGGTTTTCTTTAAACTAGTTCGATAACAAGTTTAGAATGTTTGTTTGTTCCTACTATATTAGTAACAGCTGGTAAATGTCACACTGTTCGGATAAGGCCCGAGGAGTTTCAAACTTTTGGTGGATGTACATATTGTGGAATATCTCGCCACACTTGCGTGTTTCTTCGCGAAGTTTTCCTTCACTGCTGAGCATGATATGATATATCTATACAAATACATATTTTTTTTGTGTCTGATCATTTCAAAATAACTTAATATGATTATTTGCGAGTTATCAAAACGCTTTCCACGCTAGCGAAGCCGCGGCTTTTGTTAGTTACAATTACAAAGTAAGCATGTAGAAGTCAATAGTGGTCAATTTTTATTTGAATAATGATTTATAATCTTAAGTTCATATTTAAGTTCTCAATATATAACATTTAAATTAAAAACAAACCTTATCGGCACAGAGTAGTTCTATTGCAGATAGCTCTCGGAATGACTTCTAACCCACTTACTACATCTTGGTCCACTCTCCGTAATAGGAGCACTCCTGACTCTGTGATATATGCTATTAAATATTCCATATGCAGAGAACGTAGAACTGCTATTAAATTGTAATAATGTGAATGTCAAACGTCTAATGCGACGGAATCCGCTTTTATGCTGATCATCTTAGACACGAATCTCAGAGTATTGTGTCACACACATACTGATTAACTTGACTATAACACTGACCTGGTGGTATTAAAAGTAACAGCCCGTAACAGCCTCCGTTCGAGATGGGTTTTAGAGTTTATTTCACCATCCTGGGGCCGAATTCTACTTAACTATAACGATTACGATACGATTCCGATCCAACTTTGACTTTTCTATATTTATTCGGATCGGAACCGGACCGATTTGATGTAAACATATACCGTTATGTCAAAACCAAACTTAATTTTCAAAGTTTATGCCAATAGTCGATAATTAAATTAAAGAATAAGAAATCGGATAAACGGCAACGATCATGCTTCGATTCGATTGCGATAATTTGACAATTTGTTAGTAGAATTGCCTCGCTGGCCTAACGAGAGTTGGAGGATACACATGTGACAGACTTTCATTCGACACATGTAGTTTTTTTTATGCAAACAAAGAGTACATAATAAATTTCAAAAATAACAAATATTAACATATCATACCAATAAAATTTTCAATGTACAGTAAACAGTAACAGCCCGTTAATGTCCCACTGCTGGGCTAAAGCCTCCTCTCCATTTTGAGGAGAAGGTTTGGAGCTTATTCCACCACGCTACTCCAATGCGGGTTGATAGAATAAACATGTGACAGAATTTCAATGAAATTAGACACATGCAGGTTTCCTCACCATGTTTTCTTTCAGCGTCAAGCATGAGATGAATTATAAACACAAATTAAGCACATGAATATTCAGTGGTGCTTGACCGGGTTTGAACCCACGATCATCGGTTAAGATTCACGAGTTCTAACCACTAGGCCATCTCGGCTTTTAATTTTTAATGATTGATTCAGAATTATTATTCAGTAAGGAGACTCTTTAAGACATACAACGTTATTGTTAAAAAAAAAGCACGCTAATTTAAATCCGTCATTTTGTGGGTGAATTAATTAATTTTTGGCGCATCTTGTGATTTGTTATCATTAATGTTCAAGTGTGTTATTTGGAGTAATTGAGTGAGTGATTTACATCAATTTCTATGATTTGGTGTTCTATTTTTAAAAAGACCAGTTCGAGGTTTTTATAAAATCAGTTTCACTTCTGGATGCTAAACGCAAATTAAACAAATGAAAATTGATCATGGGATATATATAAGATGTGAATCATTGCGATTTTTTTTTGGTTATTGCAATAATTTATAATTATAGAAAACCAACACATATAAAGTAAAATAATGATTAAATCATACCAAACATAATCAAACTTTCGATATTAAGATCGATATAAATTTCTTATTCTTTCCGCGGCGTACATAAGGAAGGAGAGGCCGTCGGCGGAGAGAACGCCATGCCGCTTGCTGACACGGCATATGATTCGGTCTTACCCTCGAAGAGCACCAACCGATATTTCATCTAAAGATGTGACAAATTTTACATCAATATTGAAATATAATGTAAAATTTGAAAAATATTTTTTTTGAATTTTTTATATATACGCTAACACAAATATAGCTAAACATCTACTTGTGGTCATTTAAAGTGATTCGATGTAAGTTTAATAGATACAAAATCACGTGGAAGTTTCGAATCCCACAAGAGGCCAATCGGCTTTGCGGCACCGCTAAGCGGATTTGAGCGTTCGGCATCTTGTACGAGCAGAATTGGATTTCAGCCTGAACCAACCACGTCAAATGACATTTGAATTAAACTTTTAATGTAA